>VXBR01007104.1:568493-636510 GCA_013400215.1 Cisticola juncidis | reverse complement strand
GGGATGGTGGACCTGTGTTTCCTGTGGGGGGTCTGTGGTGCGAGAAAGACTCCTCTCATCCTGGATGGAATGAGGATTGCTTGTTTTTAAGGGATAATGATTTGGATTGGGAACCCAGGGTTGTTGAGGGATTAAGCAAGTGGACGAGGGTAATGTGCTGGGGTCAACTGCATGAGTACGTATGGAATGGAAATTGGGGGGAGGAGAAGCAGTGTTCAGGGAGGTTTTCTTTTCTGCTTTTGGGTGGTTGGGTATTTCTTTTCTTTTCTATTGTTGATTGTCATATAGTTTAATAAATTATCTTTGTCTCTCAAGTATTAGGCCTGCTTTGCTCTGTTCTTGACCACATCTCACAGTAGTCCATTAGGTAAAATATACACTCATGGGTGCATTGGCATTTTGTCCAGTGCCAACCCATGACAGCGATTCATGTTAACTACTTTTAACTATAATCCTAAGTATAATTATTGGTATTAAGGTCTCATGCTCATCAGTAAAACAAAAATAGCAATTATCGCTAAAGACATGTCATGATTATAAATGCTGAGTCAGGGAATCTCCCTTAAAACTGAGTGAACAAATTGTGCAGAATGGAACCAGACTCAGTGGAGTCCTTGAGTTCAAACCAGCATTGCAAGTAGACCTACATGAAGCAGAACAATTCCTATCAAGTATTACCTTGCAAGCTTCAACAGGACTCAGGATCCAACAGGATTTTATCCCATTATAATTTTAGGTAAACCAGCTAATATNTGGTGGTGTTGTTGTTTGGCTTTATTTTTCTTGTAGGCCAGGGGAAATGCTGTCTGGGAAAAAGATATGAAGGGCAGCTTTAGGACAATACCATCTCAACCACTGTTACTATTTCTCCTCCAGTACTGAAAGGCCTATGCATTTTGGATATAAAAGGAGGAAGTTTTAAGTTTTCTTCAGGAATGATAACAAGATGAGGAATGCTGAAAATTCAGAAGGGAAGGTGGCAGTAGGCCAATTATATAAAATATGATTATTTTATTCAGTATCCCTAAATTTTCCAATAATCCCTTCTTCCAAGTTTTCATATGTACTAGCTCCACAGTGAAAGAAATAAGTTCACTGAAGGCAATGTTAATCATTGATATTTGTATTGATTTAATACTTCTTAAAACCAGTCAGTAATAATAATATCCCCAGCTGCACTGGATACAGCAGTTTTGATGTAGCTCTGTAGTTGTGTTTGGGTTTTCTAATGGCTTTTACCCAGGGCTGATTAAAACAGCATTCTTGCAGAAAAGGTAAAAGAATACAGATATTTCTGGATTTTCTGGGCTCATTTACAGGCACCAGAGCCTAGAGATGAGTTCTTCTCAAAACACTGTGGGCTAGACAAATAAATGAGAAAGAAGCACATACCCTCACTTTTTAGTAACATTTTGGGTTTGGCTGATGTAAACTACTGAGTAAATCTGATCACAGTAGAGCATGAAATCACTGTTCACTGAATTTGAACATATATGATACTTGCTGAAGTAGTTTTGGAAAGGGACCCTAATTCTCATTAATTCTGTTTGGGTGACAAGTATCTTTCTCAAAAGAATTGTGATCGCTTTAATGAATTTGGAACTGCACCCAAATATATCTTCATGTGAAATAAAGGATTTACATGTTTTTATGTACAATAATTTTTTGCTTTTACAATAAAGATCTATTAATTTTAGCAAGTAAAATGGTAACAAAAAGTATAAAAGTAATGTGTACAAAATGACAAAAATAATAGTTTGGAGAAACAAAAGTAACATATTAATAATAGACTCAGAACAGAGAAAGTATGTTTTACTCATTATGGAAAACTTAGAGATTTCATAACTTGCTTTTTATACTCAAGAAAAAAAGACCAAAACAAGATTTTCAACAATTGCCAGGGAACTAGAAGACAAGAAATACCAATTCTCTTTTTCGCCTCCTGCTTATCATTAGAAGAAAATATGCACCAAGGATCAAGTTCAGTAAAAAAGGTCACCCAGACAGTCCAGATTATTTGTTTAATTATTATTTGTATCTGAGTAGATATTTATTTTTTATTTTTACTTATGATTTTGGTTTATTAAAAGGTATTAATTGACCACTGTCACTAACACTATATCCTAAGATGTAGGTTGAACCATGCTAAGGTTGTTGTGAATCCTCTTAGTTTCTAGGTATGAAAAGAAGATGAAATTGTTTCTTTTTAAGCTGTCGAGAGTGCACCAGGTCTTTGCAAAAATGTCATCACCCCACTGCCTACCCTGGAGACTATTTAACACTGCAGGGAGGAGAAAGTAATAGAATATTGCATTAATTGTTCTTGCTGTTATTCAACCATGAGGAAGTCTGAAACACCAGAAAAGATATGACTGGTCCCAGTTGGATAATACTGTAGTTTTACTAGTAAGACCTAAGGCAAGGAGCCAAAAAAGACATGAGCATTCTCAAATCAGTGGCATCTAAAATTAAAATTAGAGCACAGAACTGCTTCCAGGTCTTGTAAAATCACATTATATCTGTTATATACTATATAACTTTTATTTAATCTCAACAGTCTTTCAATGGTAAAACAATCCTGTCGAAAAATAATTGAGGTGAAATATCAAAAAATCGTGCTTCATTTAAACCTTCTTTTAAAGTTTTTATAGTCTTGCGTGGAAGCTAAGATGCATTTATTTACCTGTCAAACTGCAGGAGCTGGTTTGCAATAAGAGAGACTTGAATGAGAAGAAGTGATTGATGAAGGGAAAAGGTCAGTTTCTTTATAAGTATTATCAACAGAGAGAAGCAAGTACAAAGAAAATTAAGGTTATGTCACATAACATATAAAACTTCAAAGTGAACATTTTAATATAAGGCCAGTAAAAATAAAAGGGTATATTAAGGAGTATTTAACTTTATTTTCTGTGTTATTATTTTTAAGGCACAGCAGTACTTCAAAATTGTGTTTGAGGTACTGGCCTACAACATTTGACCACACTTATAGTACAAGTGTAAAATCAATTTTCTGCACTCCCATTTATCTCAGGACTGATTTTAGCTGGCTCTCTAACAGAATGACTCTACTGGAGAGGTTATTTTACTTCAGAGTGGCATTTCAGAAGCCTTAAATAGTCTGAAGAGGTGGCATGTGACCTTTAGGAATATTTTTAACTCTGCTTTCCTCTGAAGAAGAATTATTTAACCCTGTGTGGTTATATGAACATAAGTCCCTCACTCTTCCCTTTGTGCATCTCAAAATATGAGTGGCATTGATTTGTTTCAGCATAACTACTGACCATACCAAATTTTATAACAGAAGCTGAGGATAAAAACCAGATTTAAGGTATTTATCTGCTGCATTTTGGGGGGAACACTTTGAGAGGATCAATTTGTTTAATTTATAATTGTGCAAGTCACTTCTCTGGATTCTCAAACTTTCTGATATTTTTATCACTGTTACGTATATAGTGCTGGTGTCTGTCCAAATGAAATTAAAAGAGATGCCTTGAATTGCAGAGGTTGCTGATTAGGAACTCTAGCTTAGAACAAAAAGGAAGAACTTAGAAATTCTTGACTATACTATATCAATCAAGATTCACCAGTCCTTTAGAATACCTACTCAGACAAACAACTGGCTCAAAAATAAATTCAGATCATGACAAATGTCTTAAAGCACCTGATAACACTAGAGATCAATATCCAATTAACCCTGAGCAATGCTCTATTACAAAACTGGCTACCTAGCAAAATATAATGGACAGCAAAACAGAAAGAAATATAAGCAAGTACTGGGTGCATATGATTAATTGAGAGAAATACAAAGGAAGAAAATATGTCATTATGTACAAAATTTGTTAATAACTGGGTTAACCATCCACCAGAGTTTTGGCAAAAGGAAGTCTTGAAGATTCAAAAGCAATGTAGAACCTGACAACAAGCATGTGAGAATTCCTAAGAATTCCTTGAAGTACTCCCCCTGTACCTTTTGATATAGAAGAAATGAAAACTCTGTAAAAGTAGGATAGCTAAAGAAAAGTCTTTTTCTTTCCAGCTGTGTAACTACAGAACTAACAGGTTTTAGTATAAATAGCTCCTAGTTTAATTCTCAGTTTTATCAGACTACAGCAAATTTCCAAGATACTCTGATGTGATAGAACACAAAGGTACTAAATGTATCATCATTCATAGTTTAGAGGTTTTGTGGTCTAGTCCTTACATATGAAACATTTTAACTGTAGCCTGGCTGTGCAATTCAGATTTCAGATTTTTAGAGAACTAATACAGGCCTTAAACTAGGACACTCCATTCTATCCATAGCAAATGGATAAAAAAGGACTGCTATGAGGGCTAACTCAGGAGTTTGACTACTTCATTGTGAAGAACTGTTCTCTGGGGTTTCCCCCAGGCACCTGGGAATAAGACAGGTTTCCTGGTAGGCAGTTGAGTTGCCTTACAAATGTCACTACCCTTTTTTACCAAAGCCTGAATTGAACTAAGTCAAAATGTGTTTCTAGGGTGATACTTTATTTTGAATTTCTTTTCTTACCCTACAGAACACAAATTTTCATTTTCCTAAAGGAAGAGAAACCTCCAGTCATAAATGTTGCTGAGCTAGTGTCCCATATGCAGGAATTTTCCTTAACTGGTGTAGTAGGTTCAGCCTTACATCTCAAGTTCATAAGATAACTTCTCTAAGTAAAACCTCATTTAGGGAAAATATGTCGCACAGGACTGCCACATCAAAACTACTCTCATGCTAATGGTCTGGGGTTTTTTTTCAGAATATAGTCAGGACCCACTCTAATGCCATTAAACTTCATTTAATTGTATCTCCTGTTAGAAATATGTCACAAAGCATCACACTGATATTTAGAAAACTAAATGCAAATTTAAATACTTTCATGGATAGTTTTATCATGTCTTCTTGTGTCAACACTATCCTTTTATGCTACAAGCTCTCTTCTACCTAATGAAAAAAAAATTGACTTCTCAGCATATGCTTTTTCAGATGTGACAATTTCCATAATTTCCTTCCTCTTAGCCATCCAAACTTTTTCTTCTCTTCTCAACATCACCATCCTATATGAAAGAAAAACATATTTTTCATTTATTGCTATACCTTAGTTGTCTTCAGTCTTAATCTTATAATTTGTGCAATGCCTGCAATTCTTGCATTTAATTTCCTATATTGCTTATATTTCTACAGGTTTATACTGAAAAAGCTCTTGGTCCCTGACTTGTTTGCCATTGGCAAATTACAATTTTACTTTTGATTATCTAGACTGCACTTTTCTCTGTTGATCTATGTTTTCTTTTTAGTCCTCACAAGCTCTTTTGAGTTAAGCATATATTTGCTATATCTCTCTATTAGGCAGAAAAAAAATTACAAACTTTATGAGACATCAGAATGTGTTAAATGATACATGATAAGGTACTTCTAAATTCCAGGAGGAAGCAGGAATGTGATCATATTATGGAGATCTGCATCCTATCCTACAAGTCCACATCATTTTGGTAAGTAATAGATATTCTTGCAATTACACATTTATATCTCTTTTAAAGTGGCTCATGAAGTTCAGCTTTGGTCAAGGAATATTTGACATTATACAGGGCAGCCTAAAAGAAGTTCAGAAATTTTTGGTGGGATTTGACCACCTTAAAAATTAGATTTTAATTTATGAATCTTGCTGAATAGGGATTGATTGCAACAGTCTAAAACAAAGGTCCCACTAGTCCAGAAACTACCCTCTACCAGCACAGAAATGTGACTGCCCAAGAAAGACTAGAAAAATTGGTTAACAATATAAAGTATTTCCTCTTAAGTGTTTTCTCCATCACTGAGAACCTGAGTTACTGCCTGAGCAAGAAGTAGCCAGTAGGCTTTTGTTAACCCTCTGTGTACACCTGTGCACTTGTACAGTTTTTCTTGAAGCAATATAATAAACTTGTATTTACAAGTCTGATAAAGAATTCCCTGTCTTCAATATATATGACTTAGAATTGCCCCTACTATTGCCATAATATCCAAATTTGCTTTGAATATGAAATCCAGATCCAAGTGACTTGCCAAGCATCCTGAAAGTTTGTTTTAGAAGGTCCCTGTTTTTTAAGGCATGGGCATTAATTTATCTATGTTGCTGTCTGTCAGACTACAACCATTATGGCTTGACAAGAAAATAACTGATTTTGGAACTGGTGATGTACTCTCTACTCTGCCAGTGTTCCTCTAGTAGCTACAGTAGAATGCACCAAATGAATATTTTCTGCAGAACAAAAGTGTATTTACCCCACATGCACCATATAACTGAACTTTGCAGACAGACTCTTGTTATTCACTGTTCCTTCCAGATGGCCCAGCAAGGGACTTTAAAGTGTGTAGTCTAACCTGTGTTTCCCATTCATTCTGCCAGCTTCCATGGGTATGTGAACTGGATGTGCTAATTTATTTCAGATGCGAAAGTATCAGCACTATGCTTTGTCATCCTTTTTTATCACACTTCATTACATGCAAATTTAGGCAAAGTTCCATTTTTTAAATTTCTTTCTTTTTTTTTTCCATAGAGAAAGGCTCCCATGAAGTAGACAAGCACAGTTTTTAAACTGGAAAATCCTTATCAGTTTAGCTAAAGCTCAAATCTTTACCTATTAGCAGGGCATGCAGGGTGTTACATGATCTGGCACTGGAGTTCCTGTCATTATGATCACTATGGCAGCACCTCTATGTTCCCTTCATTCAGGTATTTGAAGTTTAGCAAAGTTAGAGGTAACACGATCATGATACCTTCTTCTGGTCACTAATTCAAATAATATATCAGAACTGGGCAATATTTACCAGGAACAAGTTATGTGTTTGATTTCTGACCTGAAAAACTTTTAAGTTCCAGATGTCAGTTCTTTAAGTTGGTAGGAGACAGAAATCATTTTCAATAGCAAAACACCTCTTTGTAAATGCTGGAGAATGTGGCAATAGATGTTTTACTCTAGCCTTGGAGCTTGGCGAGTCGTAGATACGAACTTTTAAAGTGGTGGCCCAAAATGCTGATTTAGCACACTTAACCAAATATACCTAAAGTTAAATTAACCTAAACCCCTGCCCTTAACCTAGACTCTAAACTCCTTAGTTAACCATCAAGCTCTGCATATGCCTAAACTTAGGCACTCCGCATTTTCTTTAATACTCTGCTGGAGAATTTTGTACCTATCTCCTAAATTACTCCATTGCCATCCAGAGTTCAGATATCAGAGAGGCAACAACTTTTTGCTTAACACCCCAGGGTTTGTATCTGCTGCCATGACTCTGGTTGTAGAGACAGCCCCTCCTCAGAGGAATGTCAAAATCTTGAGGAGGCAGAAGATCAAAGGCAGCAGATGGAGAAGGAGTCACAATATTTTCTTACATGTTAAAGTTGAACACCAACAGAAGCAACAGTTAGGTATAAAAAGTCAGATAGAGGACAAGCAAGCAAACACAAATATTAGTCTAGGAAGATGGCAAGGGAAAAGGAGGGGTTCCAGATCTCTGACCTATTGCCAGGAACTGGTCTTTCTTTTATCCAGTGACTTTGAATTCAAATACAGAAACATGTTGGCACTCTTGTGGCACAATCTAATCTAATGACACTAAGTCATAGTTAAATACATACATCTGTATAACATTAATCACAGCGTGGTTTTTGTGTGTGCAAAAATCACTTTGCAGTTCAGAAAGCATTATTCTGGAAATGACCACATGGTGCAACTAACCTCATTTTCTGTTGTTCTCTGTCACATTAGGTCAGGCTGTCTTTTTTGTAAAGCTGTATGTCAGTATGTCAGAGTCTAGCAAAGTAATGAAGTATTTTGGGAAATATTTCTATTAAGCCTAACTAGATTTGATTCCTCCCTCCCATAAAACAGGAATAACAGTAAATTAATCAATAATAATAATTTAAAAATTGGCTATACCTATGAAAAGATGTCAAACTCCGTGTACATCTACTTTATTAAAAAAAAATGCAGATCTAGACATATTGCCTAAGTAATTCTACACACCTGAAAAAACTCTTCTAGAATTAACGCTAGCTTTGTTTGATGGTAGAAATATAGCTATTGGGCTTTGCATACACGTACAGGTAAATTATATGAAATAGTTTGCAACAGTTGATAAAAGTCATTAGGATTTTACATTGCCTCTGCTTCTTCTATGTATTATAGCCACACATTTTTAAGCACAAATAATTCTGAAAACATTGCCTCACTGAAATAATGGCCAAGTCAATAGTGTGAACTGAAGAACTGATGAATTTAGGATGTATTTTTATTTAGACTCCTCAATCAATAAGATATCTGTGATTAAAAAAGAAATAGAAAAAAAGAAAAAATCGCCTACCTCATAGGTAATGAAAATGTAAGTCCTACTAGGCATGTCTAGAGTTGCATTATCAGGGTCACTGAGAAATCTATTTTACTTGTGCAATAACCTTGAAACATTTTATTTGGCACCTTTCAGTTGTTGATTGTTTTTCAAACCAAACAAACAAAAAAAGACCCTTAGGGTCCCCACTCAGAAAAATATGGCATTGTCAGTAGGTATGGACTTACCTTAACAATTGTCTTAATTTGGCCTGTGTATTAGATTGAGTTTCCTTTAATGTGAAAATCAAAATGTTAATTTCCCTAGTTGGTGAGGAAAGAGAGAGAGGTTCTTCAAAAGACAGTTCAGAGAAATTATCTTGGGGCAGATCCAGTTCCTTGTGAAGATGCCTCTCTTTCTGCTGAATCATGGAATCATAAAGGCTGGAAGAGACCACTGAGGCCAGCCTTTGACCAAGCCACTGTGAACTATCAACCAAACCATAGCACTAAGTGCCACATCCACTTGTTTCTTCACCACTTTGAGGAATGGTAGCTCCACCACTTTCCTGGGCACTCCATTCTAATGCTTGACAACCCTTTCAGAGAAGAAATTACTTCTGAATAGACTATGATTGATTATAGAGGAAGCCTGAACATCTGGCTTAACTTAAATGTCCAGCTTGGCAAATTTTAGAGGTAGGAGAGCTCCCAGTTCAGGTACAGGTATGGGACTGAGGGTCTTCATTTTACATCCTGTCCCATTAGCCCTTCTCTCCAACAGAAATTATACTGACTTATATTGGTACTGATCAGAATGAGTTAGGGGATCAGAATTTGGGCTGAAGCATTTAAAAATTGTTGCAGAGGAGTCCTTGGGAAACCTGCAGTTTTGTACAGGTCAGTAGCAATTCTTGCCTGATAGTTCCAAGAGGCAATGCAGAGTTATGCTGTCCATAGCCCTACTCTGTGTTTAAGCAGTGCATTTCAGCCCCTGGGTAGTAACAATAGCAGATGCTTATTATATTTAATTATTAACCATCAGCTCTTTGAACTTATCACCTTAGTCTCTAAGCACCTGCATGATGGATGGCAAAATTCCCATAATTTCAACTTCCATCAGTCAGTAAGTAAAAGGTGAGCATCTGCTAGTGCTCACCAACCCCTCAGGATATTTTCGGCTATCATTCTGATTGCTCCTAATGGTGTTTTACACAAAATAAGTTAGGGTGAAAAAGGCATGCTAGGTTATTTTACACATATACAATGTCAAAGTATTTATTGCCCTGCATATGGCAAATTTTAAATATAAATGGATAATACCAGTAGTACATTTATTATTGAATTTAATATTAATGCAGTGACATAAATTTACATGTCCCTTTAAATGCTTCTGTATTTCAGAATTGATCAGAAGCTTTAGTTAAAGAAAGGAAGAAAAAGTTGGGAAACTGTGGGGAAGCTTTACTTTACCCTATCTGCTACTGGTTTTTTGCACTTAAATGTATGGCCACACTACAGAGTGAAGAAATCATCTTTGAAACTGCAAGCAAACAAGGCAAGTTCTCATTATGCCATCAAGAAAGCTGGTAGAGTCTGCTCAGAGGTAGGACTCTGACTGAAATGCAGAACCTTTGAACTTGGATGTGTTGCCTTCAGGACTCAGGTTGCTACTAGAACTCCACTGGCATTTAATGCATATTCTCTGTGTTAGTGCATCCCCTTAGGTCAGAGTATCTGCACCTTCCCTCACTGTGCCACAAGGACGAGTTTGGAAGGTGCTTACAGCAGCAGTCAAAATCTCTTCCAGCCACCCCTTCCATGGAGCTGAATCACAGGGGAAATTTGACTATTATGTACAATACATTAGCAATTTTTATAATTTAAAATCTGATTTTCTCTCAAATTATTTTCATAAATTAGTCCAAAATAATGAAGCAGTTTGCATCAGAGTCCTCTGGGAAACTTTCAGGGTAACTAGTGCCACATTCTCTCCCGAGGCTACACCACTGAAGAGATCTCATTGCTGAGAGAATAAGATATTCCCCCTGCCTCATACGTGATGTGAAAATTATCTAGACAGTCTTATAGGACTCGGAGCTTGGAATTCATGTGAGACCAGTGCAAAATGTTGATGCAATAGGACACCAATAAACAAAAAGTGTTCCAAACATCTGGTGAGTTGTGAAGAATCCCTCCCCTTCATGCCTGGCAAAGTGGGAATAAAATGGCCACTTCAAATTTGAGCAATAACCTTTGACTATTGCACAGAGGTCATGGCTGGGTATAGAACAGAATTGTGGAATCTATTCCCAGTGCACAGCTGGCATACAGGCAGGGGTGCAAACACAAACATACACATCACAGATCAAGGCTGAAAGCAAATATTGGTAAGAGAAAAGTGCAGTATAAAGAAAGTGATTTCCCAGACACAGTCCTCTGGTAGTAGGCATATAAATCATGAAATCTCTACAGCTGCCCACCAGACATGAAGTTATGTACAACTTATATTGAAAATTTATTATTGTTGAAGAACAGACTTTACATTTTTAAATGCTTTCATAAGTACATTGTTAAATGCCTGGTTGTGTAAGGAAAACATGATTTTTACATTCGGAAGCATATGAAAAATGTATTTTTCCAGTTTATTAAATAGGAATTGTTGTAAGTGATACAACTATTTATGACTTCTAATACCCACTATAAACAAAAAAATTACAAATTCAGAAACTGAGGAGATAGCATAAGTGTTTTTTGAAGTGCAAAGAAGACGTCAGTTAATCAGTTAATAAAAGTTGTGACTGTGGAAAGGACCTTCTTCAAAGAGGCAACAGGAAATCTCAGTATTTGACAGACTCCTACATTCCCTGTTTTTTGGGGCTAGTCTCCTCCTTCAATTTCAGGAAGATCTGAATGAGTCTCTGGGGGAGTTCCCCTCTCCTATTCAGGGGTGCCTAAGCAAGACGGGGGGCCTTTTGCAGAACAGACCCCTTGAGGGATCCCTGGCTATGAAATTTCTGTTTTGTGTCTTAATAATTGCAAATTTCTTCATCTATAACAATTTTTTAAACAGCCACTGAAAGAGGAAAAGAGGATGTTTCAAAGCCTTTGTTGACATTTTAGAAGGTCCCTACTAGTTACAGCTTAATTAACTTTATGACGATGTTTAAGTTATGAGTTAAGTTATAAGTCTTTCAGAAGTAATTTGAGAGTCATTTCTATTGTTTGCATGTATGTCTCAGGCAAGATAGGCAATTAAAACAGAGATTGTACCACAACAGTAAAATTACATATCAGAGATCTTTTGAATATGTGATAGGGTTATTTTTATCAGATATACCCTCTGAAACTCTACAAAAGATGTTCATTACTCTCCTTGATTACCCCACATTTCAGCCAAATATTAAAATCCTCTGTAAAAGTATTACATGCTGCAGAACCCCTGACAAATACATGTCTAATATGATAAAGACATCCAAATCTTAATTTTATTTAAAGCAATAGAAATGATAATGAGTTTTTTCTCAAATTCACTTTTCTATTTGTTACCATAAAATCAAAAGTGTTTTCTTCTACTACAGCATTTCAGTCTCTCTTCATCTTGCTTCTTACAAAAGAAGCTGAATGCAAATGTTGGCTCTATGACGTGGTCCATGCAGTTTCGAACCATAAATCTGTGAGTTTTCAGACTGTGCTAATTTTATAAGTTTATTTTTCCTGTGTTACTTATTTCTCTGAAGATCCCCAAGTAATCCAACTGTAATCTCCAAATGAACAACGGTCAATCTAAATTTTTCCAGAGTACTATTTTATGCTGGTAGATATTTCACACTAACCAAGATAGATAGATTTGCAGTTTAAAATTTAATAGATTTTTTCCAGGGTCAGTCTATATGATTTAAAATGACCATTTTTTTTCCAGCAGTTTTTCTACTCATCTTTCCCAGCTACTGCTGAGTCAGAGAGTTCACACTGTTTAATTGAAAAGGGACTAGCAAGTCTTTACAGCTGGATCAAAAACCAAAAAGAGTCAATAGAAAGACTTAATTTAGAAAGCCACTTCAAAAGCTTTATGTATATTCAAAGCATATTTATTAACATAATTTAAAATTTCCTCCCAAATCTTGCTATCACACAATCTTTGCTAAGCGTTGACATGTTGAGCTTTAGCCTGTTTTGCCTAATTATTCCTATTTTCCCTGGGTTTTGCTGACCTTATTTTTAGAAAAAGAATGTTATGTTAAGAAACATTTGTTTTTATAAAAAATAAAATCTCTCCAACTTATCTATAGTGGCATCAAAGTAGCAGAACTCTAATTTGTCCCCATGCAAGGGAAGACATAGGAAACAACAGAGTAAATGAACACTTCGTAGACCATAATTTTATTCATTTATTTTCTAATTGTCTTTTTTTTCCATGTATTTGCAGCAATACATCATTATACTATTGCTGTTATTTATCTTGATACTGCTGCCACCTTAGTAAAAATCAGTTTTGAATAAAATCCCAAACCTGAAGTATTATTCTCATTAAAGCCTAGAAATACAGAAAGATTAATAAGTGAAGGAATCCTTTCTAGAGCATAGGTCAGTTTTGCAAAGTCATTAGGAAAAATGAATGTTCAAAAATATGTTGTTCAGATGTCACACACACTAATAAATGCTTTGGAGAATGGCATGTAAAGTGGTGTCATAATAATGATTTTGAGTCTCAATAAATCTCTATTTCTAAATGTTTACTGGGATATGAGAAAGTGACAGGTAATGTTTTAGGTTGGAAGTGTGCTTCTTCAAAACACAATTTATTTTAAGCAGTATCTACTCATATATATATACACCAAATCAGTGAAATATTATAGTGATGGCCACTTTAACCAACAGCTAGCACATCCAGTTGATGATATTTGAAGTTTTGCAAAAATTATTTAGACACGGAATCCTTTTGCTCAGTGATTATAGACTTTGCACCCAAATTTGTACCACAGTCACTTTTATATGAAGCAGAAAGTGTTAAATACAGTGCCAGTAACCCAAACTTCTCTGAGTGACATGGGCAATATCAGTTCATCTTGGCTCTTAGAGTGAGCCCATATAACTGTACACTCCATGTCCAGCAAATTTAAGAGACCTGCGCTTCCCTGCTCTGTTAGCACCATTGTTCCCTGCAGTTAAAGCTGACATGCACCCACTATAATTTGAAGTGGTTTAAAAAGGGGTGTATATTTGCCGTTTTTACCTCTTGTATGGGCAGTTTCCTCTGTCCATTTGAGGGCAATAATCTCTTTATCATTTAATCAGTGGCAAACTAAAGGCACCCTTTAAGGTATACAAGTCCTGAAAAATCCTTTTAATATAGCTTTCTAACTCACCTAAAATAAATGTAACTGGTCTCTATGCTTGAATATTATACATATTTTATACATTCTATTTCATTATGGCTGAAGGCTATTGAAAGCTGAAAAATCTTTCAGCAAAGCATTTTATGCAACAAATACTACACTTTTTTTCTCATACTCCCATATGCCTGAGAGCCTGGACAACATAACTTCTGTAAAAAAGCCTTGAAAGTTATTTTTCCTTTTTTCTTTTTTTTACTCAGGCAGCTCAAATGAAAGTAAATTCTGTAAAGACTGTGTACTTTATGGGTTTAATGACAAAGAGAAATATCATCTCAAGGAAAAAATATCAATTTTATTTTGGAATCAGTACAAGTTAATATTTACAATTTCAGAGTGAACTTCAAAAGATTTAAAGTTCCAGAAATCAGATTGATTTTCAAAACTGTTACAGTCAGAAATCAAGAATTTGATTGACTGAAGAAGGCATAAATTAAACTCACATTGTTGAAATGTTAGCAAGAACTCTAAATACTATCTTGTATGGAGACTTTCTGTCTATATTTTATCTTCATTCAGACACTCCCATAGACACTACAGCACTTAAAGACCAAACGCTTAGTCCTGGACCATTTATCATTTTCTACATTTCTTTTTTAAATTCAGCTATAAAATTTAAAGTCAAAAGGAAAATAAGATCATTTAGTCAACTGCAGGTTATCAAAGGTCATTGGATATACAGAATTTGTTCTTACATGGATTGTAATAATTTGCATTTGTCTAAAATCTATATTGAATAACTTGCTCTTACCATCATTTCTCTTCTCACTATACCCTTTACAATAAGCACTAATATAGCAGCACATCACTTTCAAAGAGGTATTTCATACTGACACTTCTGTTTTGAAGACCTGTTATGCCTGTAGTTTAAACCCGTATCTTATTGACACGTTATATTTGTGTCAAGTTCTTTAGTTAGATAAAAGAAGGTACACGCTTGTACACATTATCAGGATAAATGTATATACCGTTTTCAAACGCAGTTTAAATGCTATCACAAACATTTTTATTTTATGATATCAAGTATGTAAACCACAATATTGAGTACCATCCCTTATGTTCTTAGTTTTAAATAGTTTTGAGCTACTCCATTCACTTCCTACTTCATCTTTTCCATTATTTTTCTGCATGTGGTGACACACTAAATTTTGCGTTCACACTATATCAACAATCTCAGATATTCAAAATCTTACAAGGATTCCTATATTTAATAAATAATAATACTGCCAGTCCTCAGACATTCTTATAAGTGCAGACATCTTTAAAATATTCTTTTGCAATGAAAGAGCCAGAAAACAAGTCAGCTATATTATACTTTTTTCATTACAGACACTCAGATTTATTGAACACCTATGTCTTCTCTGTTTCCTTACAGGTAATTTTGTCATTTAAGAATAGGATACATGTTTGCTTCTTCCTCTTGAACGGCTTCTTTCTTTCCCTGCTGTTGCTGTGGATCCCTGTATTCCTGATATATTTTTTCAACCTTGACCATGCTTATTTCATTTAGAAAAGCTATTTCTTCAATGTCTTTATCATCCTTCATTAATTTCCTCCATAATTTTTCACACTTTCTGTATAATATCACTCTTTTGGACCATAATCTCTTTAGACAATACAAAGAGGTTATATAGAAATTTATATCTGCTCTCATTAGCCAGAGAGTGCCTCTCATATTAGGCACTTCCTCATTACAGCAACCATCATTGGTGTAACAAAAGGAAGTGAGAAATCCTTTGTAGGACTAGTTGGGTGTCCTCACAGCTGGGAGCAATTATCAGATGTGGAAGAAAAGATGTAGAGACAAGAACCAACATTTCTCTTTTTTATCCACTTCTTTCACATGCATACTTTCCTCTGAGCCTAGGAGAGAACATCCCAAGGAACCAGATTGCTCTGGATTTCTGAATTTTAACAGTCTCTGTAGGCCTAGAGAAACTTCTCTTTTCTTCTTCATCAGAGACTGTCACGTTTTCCTTCCTGGCTCTAATACACCTCTTACTTGAGTTGTCAAGCTGAAATTTTCTGAACTCCAAAACCAAATCAAGTGCAATTGTGGATCGTACCTTTTATAGCAAAAAAATATTCTATTGGAATTCAGAAGTAAAACAAGACATTTCCACAAAAAGCTTGCAGTTCAATCACATGGATAAATTAGCAGTATTTTTTTTCATCTGCATGCAGCAAAATTCAGACCAAGCCTCTCCCATTACGTCCATTACAACAAGGAACATTTGTTTTCCTTCTTAACTGGAAATCACACAGTAATGATGGTTAAAGTCGGTGTAAGCAGCAATAACAATCAGTGTTTTCAAAGCATTTCAATACTTGTAGGACTATGAGAAAGGAATTCAAACATCTATAAATATCCTATTGTTTTTTATTTGCCGTTCTTTTTGGCGAAAAGAATGGATGTTTTCCTCATGCAACATATGCTCAGGATATTATTAATAATACATTTCAGGATTTCTGCTTGTGAACATTGCTGTTTGTTCAAGACAAGGGTTCAAGAACCACCACATACTTCTCAATAAATATTCAATTTGTCTAGAGCTGTCTAGAGCTGATATGCTCTTTTATACCATCTGTCTAAATACTGTCTAAATTGACCAAATTTGAAGATTGCAGATCACTGGAGAAAGTCCTACTTAAAATGGGAAAGTACTAAAATACTTCAAAAGAATCATAACTTGATGTCTTCATGACATTACATAAAATTATATCTGGATAATATTTTATAGTAGCTGTATTGCAATATTCTAACTGCATGTGTAACTCAGTACTATAATATGACATACAACAGGTAGGCACACAACCATCGTAATTTATTCTTGACATTCACTACTGTTATTCAATCTCTCCCTGCCACATCTATCCTGGCTTTGACAGGTTCTACTTTGATGCTACAAAAAACTCAGAGATTGGTATGACACAGCAAATTTGGAACATCACCATATTGTCTTACTTAAGGACATGTCAGTGTGGAGCACAAGGTGAAATATGTATAATATAGATACAAAAGCCTGCATATATCCTCCCTGAATTTAGAAAACTTAACACATTTAAAACAATACAGCTATAAGGTCTTGCATGTCTGTGACTGTTCAAGGGCTTCTCAAGTGAATGTTCTGTATATGCTGCCCCAATCCAGTACTACAGGAGGCAGGAATATTAAAGTGCTTGTGTTTAAATTTAGTTATGTAGGCCTTTTCAGTTACTCTGCAGTGGGCCTAGGAAACAATTACAGTTCCATTTAGTGAATTTCCTCCTTAGCTGGCATTACAATGAAGGATAGAAGCCTCGAGGTATTTTGACATAGAGGCTGTAGTTTCAAGTTTGACAGCTACTCTTAGCATTTTAGTGACACTGACTGGAGGTAGATATAAACTTCAGTGGGAATATCAGAGGCACAATTCCTCCTAGTATTGCTTCCCTACTGATGACCTCTGTCAAGGCTTTTACTCACTGCCTTCTGCACCAACTGAGGTAATTTTTGAGTGCTGGAATTCAAGAGACAAATTTATCTCTAAAACCGTAATATTTTTTCAGAGTGTTTATTTTACTGATGCAATGAACACAAAAATAAAGGTAAAATTTGCTAATTACTAGAATAACAGAGTATCAATTCCCATTATTCAGTGTGTGAGGGTTTACAGAGGACTCAAAATGCCTTTCTAGACTTTTTTATTGAAAATCTTTCAGCCAACTGTAAAACACTAATTTCTGTAGTTTTGTCTCCCATTATGTAGGTCCCCACCTTTGCTGCAATGCCTTGTACTTTATGCCTTATAAAAATTGTAAGCACCTTGGGGCACAAATAAATCAGTTTAATCTGTCTATATAGCACCATTCTTTCCTAAGGCACTGAATGAATAATATATGGTAATTTATAATGAAGGTATTTGCAAGTCAGAGGGCTTGACAGCAAGCCAGTAAGTTGAAAAGCAAGCAAAGTTAAATAAACCTTTTAAACAGGGTGGTCTCAGTGGCCAAAATACATTTTTTATTTATAAATATTTGGTATGAGAACCCTGTCCTTTGGCAAAGTACTTGTTCCAAAGATGGGAAAACTGGCTGCACTGTCTGAGCATACAGGGAGCTTCCTGCATGCACTGTAGAGCACACCTAGGCTAACTAGCCCAGCAAGTGCATTCCTGAGAGCAACTTCTAAAACCGTGCTACATTTAGGCTCCAGTACTGGAAAGAAACCAGAAACAACAAGAGAATGGACGCAAATATTTTTGCTTACCATTGCTAGGAGAAATTGTAGGATCAGGAAGGGGCCAAGGTTAGCAGAGACTTTAAAGACTGTCTTGTTCCAAGCCCTCTGTCATGGGCAGAAACACTTTCCACTAGACCAGGTTGCTCAGAGATCCATCCAACCTAGTACTATAATATAACATACAGCATGTAGGCACACAACCTACACAACCTGGTCTTGAGATGGGATGGGGCATACAAATGGAGCATTTTTTGGGTTGGGGCATCCAAAACTTCCCTGCATAACTCGTCAGTCTGGTCCAGTGGTGAAGGTGCCGCGACCTTCCTCACTAGAAGTGTCTTTAAAAAGACACCTAGATCGATGGAGGCACAGGCACTCTCAGGCACAGAGAAATTTGCTCTTTGTACACTCTGAAGTGCAAAGTAATCAGCTCCTCAGGGCACCTCCAGGTGCAGAGTGATTTGCTCTTTGTGAGGCTGCCTGAGCAGCAGAGCCACGTTTGCCACGCAGCAAGACAAGCCCCTCCTGGTCTCCAGGAGAGCTCCCTTACTCCACAAGCTGTGGAGGAGAAAAGAGCCAAATGGTCCTCTGGGAGAGGGGATTATATAGGGTAGCTGGAGGTGGGATTACACATCTTGGCCAATGGGAAAAGGAATTGGGAAAGAGAACCAATCAGGGGAAGGATCCAAAAAGAACAATCAGGAAGGGTAAAAATCAGGAACAGGTGGAACAACCAATGGCGTATGAAATATTAACATAGAACTGCAAAGACTCATGGGTTTAAGTGATTGTTTTTACCTTGAGCCCAAGGAAAACTCTCAAAGGGGCTTCTCAAAGGAGAATCTCTGAGAACTGAGGCAGCCTAGGGGCTGCACATGGCTTGCAGCAGTTTTGCTCCCCCTGACTGCAAGGAAATCTCGCAGGGTGATTTCCTAAGGGGAGGCAGTGTTAACTGAGGAAATTTAGGGGCTGTGCTGTGTCAAAAAGTATGAATTGTCCTCTGGTGATGATTGAGAGACTACCACAATAACTTCTTCCAGTGCGTTCTCACCCTTGCACTAAATTTTTTTCTAATATGTAATCTAAAATTACTTTCAGTCTAAAAGCATTCCCACTTGTCCTCTCACTGCAGGTCCTTGTAAATGGTCTCTTTCCATCTTTCTTGTAGGCTCACTTAAGGTACTGGAAGGCCAGGATTAGGTCACCTTGAAAACTTCTCTTTTCCAGGGTTAACAATCCCAGTCCCCTCAGCCTTACCTCACAAGAGACATGCTCTGTCCATCTGATCAAGTTGGTGGCCTGCTCTGGACTCAGTCTGATAGACTGATGTCCTTCCCATGCTGAGACCCCAGGGCTGGTTGCAGCACTGCAGGTGGGGTCTCACCAGAGCAGGGCAGGGCAGGGCAGAGCAAAGCAGAGCAGAATCCCCTCCCTCCCCTGCTGCCCATGCTGCTGTGGATGCAGCCCAGGACATGTTTGGCTTTCTGGGCTGCAATTGCCCATTGCTGGGTCATGTCCAGCCACTCCTCCACCATCACCCCCAAGTCCTTCTCAGCAGGGCTGCTCTCTCTCTGTTCATCTCCCAAGCTGTAATATTTACACAAGTAATGTGACACATATAAAACATTCCTTGAGCACTTACTTACCAAACCTATGTTGCAAAATATCTGCAAAAATACATTTACTCTGCGGTATATCAATATTAACATGCCACTTTCAGACTTTCTTCCTATTCTTCTGACTCAGTTTCAACAGACGACTTCTGTTTTAAAGCATGACAAGACAAAGTTCCAGGCCTTCCACCGAAAAAGCACTAGATTTTTTGCAGAGCCCTTGTGTACAGTTCATGCACAAAAATTGCCATGTCTCTGGAAAGCATGTCCCATAGAACTGATGAGCCGTGTGAAGGGGCAATTTGTCCTGGATTTTTGGACACCAAATAGCCTAGTCAGACCCATAAATTTTGATTTTAAATACTTTAAGGAAAAAAATCTGTCGTTTTAATTTGTTGAGAAACCACCATTCTTTCCTAAGGCAAGGTGTGAATAATACATGACAATTTAAAAAGGAGCTGTTTGCTACTGTTACTGCTCCAGCAAAACCTCTAGATTCTCAGACAAATGGCCGAAGTATTCTTAATGCACTCAGGCAATATTTCTAGGTGCAAGAAGAGGATATATACTTTAAAATCTGAACTTAGTACAAGCTACATGTTCAGTGTTACCAACTGAAAATTCAGTCTCAGTGTATTTCGTACTCTATTTAAAGTTATGGCTTGTGTGGGCAAAGAGTCGCAGTGCCTAAGTCCTATTGAAAGCAAGCTGTTAGATATCTAAGTGTTTCCATAATGAATCTTCCTAGTTACAAAGAACCCTGAAAAAACAGCTTCAAAAAACAAAACAAAAACAAAAAAACACAAACAAACAAAAAAAAAACCCCACACCCAAAGAAACTAAATAGACTAAGAAAAAATGGTGACAAAAAACCCCCACCAACCCCCTCTCCCCACAAAAAAAAAAAAAAAGAACAAAATCCCCTACCCTTAAAATAAGAATTATATTAAGTAATTGATTAAAAACTAGAATAAGATACTGGGTTCTTAAATTTCTTCAATTTTCATATTTCTTCAGAAACCATCACATTATTGTGTGAAGGCACATTGCCAAACCAAGGCATTAATGTGGCATTTTGTAGACATTTTCATAATGCACCAATGATAATGCTGTAACTTGTAGATGTTGGTAAAACCAAAGTTACTAGGTAACTGGAGCAAGATACATCTGCGGGCCGTTATACGTGTTTCTTCTAGAACACTGTTGGTATTTAAAAATGAGCTATTCTTAATATTGTTATTATTGTTATTACAATGATGATGATATTAATGATTAATCATTATTAATAGTATGTAAGGTGAATATGTATGTGAGTATGTAATGTAATATTAATAGGATGTAATGTGAAATTGCAGAATAAGGAGTACTGCATGCTGGAATATGTACAAAAAATATGTACAAACAGACCCCAGAGTCAGTAGAAAGAAATCATCGCAATTATCATTCCCATTCTGGCAAAGAGGAGGAAGAATCCTCAGCAATTAACCTAGTTATACTGGTGAGCAGCTTTAAGTACTGATTGCTCATCATGAAACTTTCTTTTCTTTTTCTTAAGGAGCACAGGAAGAACAACAGAAAACCACCAGAGAAAAAAAAAGTTATTGGGAAGGTTTTGTGCATTGGTTTTACCTGTATTACTACATTAATGACCATAGAAGTGGGATAAGTCAGTTTGTGTGTGCTCATACACTTAGAATAAGAATAAAATTTTGACTAACCACTAAAACTTGAAGTTATGACTTCATATAGGCAGCGCATTCCTTTAAGCAAAATAAATTGCACAGGTGTCACTATTGACTGTTAAATATGGATGTACCAATATTCACAACACCTCTGTTTATGAACAGTACCTAATTTCATTATAACCACCATAAATTCATGGATATTTTGTGTAATGCTTGGAGTTCTTAACAATGTTCTGAGATCTGAAATTGCCAGTACTTTTATGAAACACTTTAGCATAATGAGGGTCCATTTCATAAAGATACTTCTTTACTTACTGTTTTGGGTTGAAAAATGTAACCAAAAATGTGTATTCTATTTTCATCTGTTGAAACTGATTGGGAGATATTGTTCTTTATCTCTTGTAACTCTAGGGGGAGAAGAGGGCGGATGCCTTCTGTTAATGGGACACCTGATAACACCAGATAAGGCAGGGCCTTCTTATCTCTTCCTCCACCCATCCTCTTCCGAGGGGCATCACCTGTGAATGGGCCATTGAAGGCCTCTCACATGACTGATAACATCGCCTCATTCCATTGGGAGATGCTCCACATAGTGGGGAACCAAAGCCTTTCCACAGGCATAAAACCTGGAATCCCAAACAACAAGATTCTTTTGTAGTTTCTGGAGCACAGAAGTTTGACATATATAGTTAAAGCAGATGAATAATTGACAGAGGGCACCTTGTCCAACATCAACTTGTGCAACAACATGGCCAGTGTGATGCCTGGAGAGGCTACCTGGAACAGAGGCCAGACAGTGTCTGGAGGACTAAAGGATTAAAGTCAATATTAGAAAGCTTTCAAAGGATGCACCTTGGGCAGTACAAGAGCCCAGTGTGCTCCACCCAAGGTGGATGCCAGGTTACAAGTTTTCACACTTTTATAAGGTTTAGTCCATTTACATAATGGGGTTAATTGTCCAATTACAGCTTCAGGTTATGAAGTCCCATCCTGCCAGATCACTCTCCCCAATTTGCCGTTTACATTTTTGGGCCTGAAGCTGCAATGGTGTCCTTGGTTCTTGGGCTGGAGAAGGATTGTTTTGTCTAACTTCACTGTGAGGAGAACTTGCTAACACTTTATATGAAGTTCAGAGTTATATACTAATGCAATACAGAATCTGGAAAATATGAGAGCTGAAATTTAAGGCATCAAGTGATGCATGAGGTGTTTGTGGCTTACAGAAATCTGAGTTCCTGCAGTTTAGCCTGAGGAATTTTCTTTTACCTCCTACCCTAAGACTTCTTTTTCTCCAGCTTTGTAAGATGTCCACATAGGCTGCCATTACTTCCCCATAAGATTTATACTAACCATGGCCTCAGGCAGGTGGACCTTTCCCTCACTATGAAAAAGGTATTCTCACCTTCTGCTCCCTTCCTTTACATTTCCCATTCCTTAGAAATAGATTGGCCCCTGAAGGTTTGCTGCAGGTACTGCTCTTCCTTGCAGAGGTCTTGTGCAGACTGGGTTGTTTCTTGTGTAATATCCAGTGTACACTATTTGTTGGCTGGTATTCTTAAAATACCATCCATGACTATATCTCCACATAGGAAGTTTCTTGCCTGCAATGTAGACTTTATCCCTAACACATAACTTCAGATCTGTCCTTTTACCTTTTACAGGAGAGGGCTTTACAGGAATGAGTGAACAAATTTACTCAGGGGAAAAAGCTAGTGTTAGGAAATAAACTGAACTATCCAGCAGGTGTCCATTTAGACAGATGGGAAGGAAACAAGTCTATGCTTGTGTCAACATTGCAAAGCAAGTTTTAGGTACTTCTAAAAATCACCCCACCATTTTTTCCAAAACTGTCGTGGCTCACAATCATCTGTTAATTCAGTCCTGAGTGTCTTCATTTCATTTACATAACACAGGCCTTGTCACAGTGTGAAGTTCCCTAAAATAGTTATTGTGTCTTTGGGCAATAAAAAGAGACAGATAGAAGCAGAAAGAAAAAAACGTGTAAGCATTTAGTTCTCCTGCTGAGATGGAGATTATATGTCTGGTTTCCTAAATACCCAAATTGAGACTAGACTAAAGCAATGGTGTTTTGAGACCTTCCTAATTTCACTTGATGCCTTCCAACTTATTTGCCTGATATCATACTGAGTTTGCCCCACTGGGTTTAACTTCACTCATCGTCACCTTTCTTGGTGGAAGTAGGCTGAGGCATTCACATTCTTGACTCTTTTTCTGACTGACTAACCCTTCCAAGGGTATGCATTACAAGTGGTTTCAGAAGAGGATTTGAATTCTGCATGCCATGGTTTCCTGTTGTTTGTACAATGGTCTGCATGCAGATGCATGAAATTCAGTCCACCTATAATTCTATAACTACGTACTACCGATACAATTAATTAAAAAAGATATTAACACTTTAGATAAAGCTAGGTTTAGTCATTCCCTTTTCCCAGAAGAGGTCTAATAAGTCTTGCCTTTTTAACAAAAGCATTTGATTGCTTAATTAACTAATGTTTGAAAAATGCTGTGAGTTCCCTCTATTTTTATGTGTCCTGTTGACTTCTTATAGAGACTCAGTATTGCCATAAGCTCTATGTCGTGCCAATTGCCAACAGACAGGCAGGCAAAAGAGCTGTGGTAAATACAGAATCTGTACTGGGAAGTCTGGAACAACAAAACTAACTGAAATAAGTAGTCCAGAGAGAGGGATGGGAAGGGAAAGAAGAACTAAACTGCTGGTGAGATAAGAGATAAGGTCATTCTCTATCCTCTTTCACTCTACAGATGGACATTTTCTCCATCACCTTTCTCCTCTTACTTGCCATTTTTCTGTGAGATTTATTGGAACATTTTAATCCCTTTTCTTCAACCTACTGCCTTAGAATGCCATCAGGGTCCATTTTGGGGAGCTAAGTAGATGCTATTACTTAGACTCACTGGCATGTAAACCCCAACTTTGGCACTTGCTTGCTGGAATGGCTGTTTTTCTTTTCTAGGCCATATTAATCTTAGGCCAAATACAAAGCTCACTGAAGTCCCTGGCCATCTATCCCCTGCTTACAGAGGATTAGGCCTCTCTGCATTCCATGTTGTTGCTAAAATTAGTGCAGTAGAGCTTGTAGAACCCTCTGGAAAAAAAAAAAAAACAACTAGAAATACAATGTTATCCAAGGAGAAACCAGCATTATTATTTTCTGGAGAGCTGACTGAAGATTTTGGGTTTTTGTCACCAAGCTAGGCGTGCAACTGCAAAGCCAATGCAGAACCTTTTGCCGGTCCCAAGGCTGTGGAGGAAGAGCTTTGATCTCATTTCAGTTAACAGAGTGTACAATTTGTTTCATCAAAAGTACCTTGACAAATGCATTTCTGTTTATGGACCACTGACTACATGTCCCAGAGTAGACAAGACAGGTAGTAAGACAGGGCTTATCTCTCAGCACATACTAATGAGGCTGTTTTGCCTGCAGCTCCCTCTGGCCAGATGCTGTACTTGAACGGAGTCCCACTGGGATTCTTTGTGGGTGCAGTCACAGTCAGTTGCAGAAATCATAGTTTAACCATCACTGAGAGAGAAAACCAAGAGTGAATATCAAAGCTGAATGATACATTACTTTGCTGATGAGGTGGTATTCCAAATCCCCCTCTAGTTTTTGCCTAGTCTAAACATTTGACATTTTAGGTACTGGTATATGGTAAGGTGTGTTCAACTATCTCAAAAAGCGGTTGCAAAAGGTTACTGAGACTGCAAAATTTCAGAGTCCATGCCCACATACTTGTGGCAACAGCAGGCATCACAACAGGGCCTCAGATCTGTCTTAGCCAATAGTCTCCGTTCATATAGGATCAACACTGCCTCTGCAAAACAGACATGAGCATTGCATTGAACTCGTGCCACCCTTTGAAACATTTTAAAGGCTGTCGGGAAGCAGATTGACAAGGGATGTTACCTGTCCATTTGCCCAGGAAAGTGAGCAGCACGGGCTCCCCTGCAGGTTTGGACTTGTCCAAAGAAAGGACAAGTGATCGTCACCTCCTCAAATGCTTCAAACATTATAGCATGGATTACTCAGTCTCAGCAGACTTCAAAAAGGCTTTGTCATCCATCAGAAGAGCCTCCATCCTTCCCTCCGTGCCAAGCAGTGCCGTTGTTTTGTAATGAACAACTTCCATCAGAGCGCACAATTTCTCATCCTGTCTGACTCTGCTGATCATTCTTGTAATTAAGTCTCTTTTGATTCTCTTTGGCAGCACACCATCTGCACAAGAAGGCACACCTGGAAAGCAGTTTTCCTCTGGTTTTTCTATCCTTGATTAAACTCTGTTTTAAAGCAGAGAACCTTAATCAAAAGAAGTGCCTGAGTGGAGGTATCTGTGCCTGTCTCGCTTTTGTCACAGATTCCCTCTGAAGTCTGCAGGATTTGGATTTGCATAACAATTTCCAAAAAGGTGCCCACAGTAGAGGGGTAACATTTTCAGAGAAAAAATCCAATAGTATGAATTGTAGAGGAAAATAACAGGGTACCATAGGCATTTAATTGGTATTAGTATTAATTACGATAAATTCCTATTGAATCTACTATAAAAAATCTTTACTATTTTTAGTGTTATTTTATGACTCACAAGAATCTCATTCCTGAGTGAGTTCAAGAAAATGTGAAAGGAAATATTAATATTTTAATGAAAAACAAGTTTAAAACAATTCTACCCCCATAATTTTAGGAATCAGAGGCCAGGTCAGTGCTGCATTTCATATGAGGCACAAAGTAGCTAGGCAGCGTGAGAAAAAAAAGGAGAAAGATATCTTTTGATCTGCTGTAATTGACAGGTGTGGGGTGGTGAAGATCAACAAAACTTTTATGTTGTTTATTCTGTGTTGAATCAAATGTCAAAAGGGAGATCCACATGGACTCAGATGTATGTGTGAAAACACACATGTATATTCCAAATAGGTGCCAGTACATTCTTCCTATCTATTCCTGAACAAAACTACATCTCATTGCCAGCCTCAAATCAAGCCCCATGCTGGTTCTCCTAGCTTATTACAGTTCTCTAATGGCTTCTGGTAGAATGTAACAAAGCTCTGAGCCCATGTACCTGCTAACAAAATGATGAGCTGCTTCCTGTCTTTGATCTCCCATCATGACCTCTGCACCATGCAGAAAAGACAGAAAACTTTCTCTTTTTCCAGCAAAAACTTTTTCCCTGGTCATTTACTGCATTCAAAAGCAACTAGATGGAAAGGATGAGACAGGAGCCAACAGGTATAAAAATAAAAACTGAAAAAATCCCAACGCAGTTTCTGAAGTGAGTGAATTGCATTAGAAAGGGTGTTTTCTAAGTTTGCACATAGCTGGTGCCAACAAATTTGAGCTCCTTAACAGCAGTGACACAGCTTTAAAAAGCAACAGTAAAAAGGCACTTAGTTTACTAAATAATACACTTTTTTACCCTCAATGAAAGGCTGCTTCTTACCACACACATATCAAGGCAAGCCACCTAATGGCACTAATTTCAAACCCTGCTGCTGCAATGTTTAGTGCATGGGATACAAATTACAGTGGATTCAAAACAGTTAGTGGTACATACAATTGATGAATAATAATGAAATTTCATTTTATTAGCTTCTGAAATATGTGTGTTAATTTTCATAAAATGTCTGCAAAGAACTAGCTCTAACACTGATAGCTGGGACTTTGCAAAGCTTAGAAATAAAAGCAAGTGCCTGAAAGACTTGTCACAGTCTCAGTGGGAGTTATGCTACTTACATGTCTTGTAGTTCACATTTATAGAAGTGTGGGTTGCTCTTTATTTCTCTCCCTTTACATCCTTTCACTGCACTCATTCAGCAAACATGTTTCAACTGAAGCTTCCTTGACCTGATTTATATCTTAGAAAATGCACCTGTAACAAGCACAACAGAATGCTCAACTCACATTGACACCATTCTTTCCTTCATTCTTCCTGGCCAAGTCTCAATACATTCTTTTTCTTGTAAACTCACATACGCAAATTGACATTCTTTCTAATAAATGGCTTTTTGTAGCATCTTATTCCTGTGAATGTAAGGAATTAACTACAGATCAGAATGATGTGCTTGCAAATAAATTTCCTTTTTAATATCTTTCTTCTGTAGACAAAAAGAAACTAAATACAGATCCACAGCTTTCAAAATACTGACTCTCACAGCTATTCTTTTTTGCTAGGACCAGCACAAGCTGACTAAGTTCTGCAATGTGTCTGTACCAAAATCATCACATTGACAATTCTAGTACCTCATCTTCTAAATCTGCTGTGAAACTGGGTGGTACTCAAAAGACCAATTCCTTCTCCATGGTATCACTGTTGTGCAAACAACCGTGCTATGGGGTCAGGAAAAATGTGGCAGGCACATTTATTTTACCCGAGGGTAATGGAAAATATTTCATGTGCCTACAGCTGTTGCAAATCTTTCATGGAAAATTGTTTAAAGATTTAAGTAAGCTGTATAAAGATACTCTCTTCACTTGGTCTACTTACTATAGCAGGAATGCTTATAAACAGCTATCTGGAGCTTTTTGTTTGCATACATTGCTAGCCAGCAACTGTGAAAATCATCCTGTGTAAATCAGACTTTACATAGGGTATATTACTGAAACATAAATAATAGAGCAAACTGAAATCAGTTTCTGGAATACTTTTCATTGGAAAAAGGTTGCTAAAAGGGCTATATCCCGAGAGTTGTTCTCCCCAGACAGAATGCTTCAGCCAACACTGGACCCATGCTTAGAAGTATGTTTCTATCTATAACCCAGCAGTCTTAACTTCATAACAGAGGAAAGAGACCTAGAAATTACACTCACAAGTTCTAGATAACAGTCAGTTCACTGTCAGCAAGTTCTCCATTCAGTTGCTGAGTTCATTGTGCTGTCTGAAGGACCCTAAGATATGAGGGAGGTCCAAGTGGGGATAGCAGATGTAAGGAGGTAGAAATGCCTCTGACACATTGGGGCCCACCTGGAGATCAGAGTGTGCTGAGCTCCCCCATAAATGGTTCTTGTTATAGCATTAGTTTGTGGAACAGATTCAGAGAACAGAAGACACACAAACACTCTGTTCACCTGCACAATAATGCGTTTGAAACAAATAGGAGTAAAGAGCTGCAAAGTAAAGTTTTAAACTGTAAAGTTTTTTTCCCTACAAAAAAAAAGGCATGTGACAAAGGAAATAGTTCAATGCCATACCTGAAAACATTCAACATTATTTTCCTTTGTTCAACTTCTTTTATTTTCATAGCATATTAGTTCTCAACTTGACATTTGCTGCATGATCACTTGATTCAGAATTAAGAAAACTACTTGACAGGGAAAAGAGATATGCAAAATTAAGGGTTATTTATATAATCACTGGCAAAGACACTTAGATGCTCAAATGACCATTAAAACTTATCTGAATCTCAAAAAATTTTAATGCTACAATTAAAAATATGGCTAGAGTGTTGCTTCATTAAAAAAAAAAAAAAAACAAAAAAAACATGACTTACTTGAGGAACATGACTTACCTGGGAAAAAAACCCAACAAACCAGCAGATAAAAGTAGCAGAAGAAGGAAGGGGAGAAAATAGTTAATTATTTTAGAAGCTCCTGATCCCACAGTGCACCTGGGGAACCCAGTCACAGACACAGCACAGAGGAAACCCATCCTACTAAGCCTCTTTGTTCTATTGCAGCAAATTACACTACAAGTGATTCTCTCCTTCCAACATTTCCTGCTAATCATATAGGGATGAACAGAAGTTCATCAGCTGTGGAAGTACTAAGGTAGCAGTGGGAACTCACCAGAGTTAACTTCTTCCTTCTGCATGAAATCAGATTATCAGGCAAGGATAATAAGAATTAAACAATATGGCACAGAGCACCATCTAGAGAAATACAGACATAGGAATACTAACCCTGCCATGCTTTTTTGTCCAAATGAAGTGGCACATGACAAGGGCAGATAATGAAAAACGAACATATTATTCCCAAAGCAGGACTATTAGTAAGATGAATTAAGGGAGAAAAGGTTTGGATATTCAGATACACATTTAAAATTGTGAAAATTTATCCCAAAGCTATGAACATTGAGAAGATTTATGTCAATATAAAGCAACATCAGACTTTTCAGAAGAATATTATCATTAATAAGCTGCACAGTGGCAGTCAAATCAGGAGCTTTTTTAACTTTCTCCTGTTGATTTGACATAGATGGGTGACTGACCTACATGCCAATGACTGTGCCCTTCAAAACACACTTGGCCTCACCCTTATACAGAGGAAAAAAGTGGAAATTTGGTGATTAAATTGCACTTTTTTGCCCTGAGGTACTGATCCAGTGATGCTAGAACCAAATATGTTCTAATACATAATGCTCAGGCTTTTAAAAAGGTTAATCTTAATGGTAGTGGCCACTTAATTGGCCTAGCTTTCCTGCTGTGTCCATTGTCATTCTAATAAAAGACATGAGAACTAACTATGCCCTGCAGTCAAATGGTCAGGCAAGATATAAAACAATTTCCAGCAAACAGCCATTTCTGCTGAAGAGAAAATGAGAGAAAAGCTAGGAAGACAGACTGACAGCTCAAAGGCTCATCAGAAAATGAACTTTTAGCATATGGCAAGAAGCCGAAGGAGGCCGTGAGGTAAAATAGTAAAGATGCTATCAGTTCTGAGGCTGCTTTAACATATTTTGTTGTTGCTGCTGCTGTGATTTTGTACAGTAAATAGAAGCTGGTGTTTTCTTCTTGGCAGATTTCACCTTCATAGGTAATTCAATGTAAGTAACGTCATAAAGCCATAATTTGAAACAAAGCCAATATGCATTAATGGTTTAAACATCAAAAAAGATCATTAATAACCTAAATAATCCTTGAATTAATGAGCTGGAGTCTGCAGACACTTTTTGCTGTTTCTTGTCCTGTTCCTTAATGCTGAATTGTTGGACAAGAAAGATTTGTTTTCTAAATGCAAGTCACATCAAATGACTTTATCATGCTTCATCCTCCCTGATGCAGTTAGGCCAAAGTCTTCTTCCACATTCTGATTATATTTGATAGGAAAAAAATTGCACAAGAGCTGAAAATACCATCTAAATACATACTTAATATTAAAATTCTTTAATTTCGGTATGTCTATTAGAATGAAGTAAAGATAAAGAAATGCAGTTAAAAATATTTTTAAACAAGGTTTTCAATATGAAGGTAGGAAGGTTTTCCATGTGAAGGAGAGTAATTCCAGCTAAATTTCAGGAATTATATAGTTCATGTAACAACATCCTTAAAACCATCATGTTACAATGGGGTAGCCAAAATAATTAATATGTTATTTTAAACTTCAAGTTGCATCAGATGGTGATGTCATCAGAGGTATGAGATTAGAGTCATATTCTATTTACAGAGTAATTATACTGCAGGTAACATACACCTATGAAAGAATTACAACTAAAAATGTCATGAATACTGATACCCACTATTTTGTTGGCAGGTCTTAGTTTTGTTATTTGTCCTTCAGAAATAACATATTTTTCAATTTCTCATGCATTAAAAAAAAAAAAAAGTAGGAATATATTTTTTCATTTAGGAATCATGCAAAATAAGGTAAACAGATTTTTTTGTTGTTGTTGATCTGATGAAAAATATGGTTTTGTCCCTTGCCTTCAAAGAAATTCAGAAGGAAATATTTGCTGCAACTGCTCAGAAAGGGAGAGCATTTTTCCCTCACTGCAGCAGCTGCCACCTTCTCAGCCTAACAGTGAAACCAGCAGTGAAGCTGCAGGTTTGATACCTTGAGACTCCTGAATGGACAGAGTAAATTGACTTGATATGGTTTATTAGCAACAGTAAAGCAGATAAGTTTTTGATATTTTTTGGGGTGACACATTATTTAAATCTTACACTTACAGTGTCTCTTCTACAGTGACTATAAATGCTTTTGTGGGAAATTCCAAATACTTGAACAAGGGTGAAATACTTGAAGGGTATGTAAGTAATATAAGCATCAGGTCAGGAAGATTGCAACATATATTCATTTGGGGTTCAGAGTGAAGCCAGTAATCCAACATGCTACAATTTTTACTGTGGCTTTTTTTTGATGTGTGACAAGTATGCAGAAAAATAAGCAGGATATGGGCAATATATCTCACTATTCATGGGAACAGCTAGTCCTTTCTATTCTCATTAAAATTTGACTTTGGTGGGGTTACATTGATTTATACCAGCTGATGATACAGTCCTTTAGAATTTAACAGTTGTTACAGATGTACATTTGCAAGCTAGAAACTGCCAGTGCTGGTTGGCTGGACATGGATTGGTGGCATTTTGTAACACTTCATGGATTTTTGACGAGTCCTGTATTTTTTCCTTAAAGTAAAGGTACACTTTGATGTTTTTCTTAGTGCTTGTTTAATGCTGCTATACTGATTGCAGCTCAGTAAACAAAGATGGAAAAAGGACAAAGTGAGGAGTAGCTATGTTGTGACACAGTATGACAGAAGCAGTTTTTGTTTATATGTTTCTATAGACTGGAGATGATTGCAAAACTGCTGTTCTGTCCTTTCATCTGCCTTACTATCTCCCAAACACTGGAAGATTAATACTTTGGAGTTTCTTGAAATTTTTTTACTTTCCTGTGTTACTATTATAAAATTCTGAAATTCTCAACAAAATTTTCCATTTTTCAGAATATGAAATCCGAGAATGTTTTGACACATCTGAAAATTTTTACAGAGGCAAATTTCTTTGTTCTCAATTTGAATCAAGTTATAAAGACACTTTGTAGTATAGGAGTATGTGAGTGCACTATGGATGTGCATTCACGTCTGCTTGTATATATGTGTATACATAGAAAACATCTGACTATTTATGACACGAAAATGGTGGTAAACAAGATACCACAGTTGCAAGCAATCAGTAGGAAAAACCATGTTTAATTATGTAGCTGGATTCATAATCATAAATCCTTGGAAAAAACATGGAATCATTCAGTGCGGATAAACCTCATAAGTTCATCTGGTCTAGCTCTTCCTCTCCAAGCTTGAAAGTTAGATGGAGCTTCAAAAATTTGATGAGGTTTGTCCAAGTTAAACTCTCTTCACACTATGTACTGGAATACAAAAATAAGCAGAGCAAAATTAAAGATGTGACCTACACCATCCCTTTGTGCTGAAGGAGCATTAGCTCTACCACTTCAGATCCATGTTTCTCACAGGTTTCTGGAGAATTCCCATTAAATATATTTCTGTTTCTTGTCCTCCTGTTTTAAATATTTGACTTTCCATACTGTACTGGTTTGAAAGCAAAACCAGTGAGACTACAAGTTAGAAATACAATTTAATAAAGAGAGAAAAACAAACAACAAAAAAGGGTAAAATAAATTAAAATACGATAAATGCAATAGTACAAAGCACCACTGACAGAGTCAGAATGCAAACCTGATACCCTGTTGGTCAGGCTGTTGGAAGCAGCCCAAAGTAAGTCCTCCTGGAGTGACAGTTGTGGCTCCATTGAAGTGGAGATGATCCTCAAGGAAGGGTCCAGTCATCCTCTGGGAATCCAGTGGAAACAGGCTACCTTGGGGTTTGGGACTGCTGGTTTTATCTCCGTGGAAAGGCTTTGGCTCCTCCCACTGGGTGGAGCATCTCCCAATGGAATGAGGTGATGTTATCAGTCATGTGAGAGGCCTTAAATGGCCCATTCACAGGTGATGTCCCTCGGAGGAGGATGGGTGGAGGAAGAGATAAGAAGGCCCTGCCTTATCTGGTGTTATCAGGTGTCCCATTAACAGAAGGCATCTGCCCTCTTTCCACCCCTAGAGTTACAAGAGATAAAGAACAATATCTCCCAACCAGTTTCAGAAGATGAAAATAGAATACACATTTTTGGTTACATTTTTCTACCCAAGACACATACACTTAGAATGAAAAAGAATTCTGTTACTCAAAATTTGCATTTATAACTTTAGTTTAGAGCTTTCTTACCATATTCTTTTCCTTCCTTAGTACTCAAAGCTTAAGAAATTCATACTGTCACTCTTAAACAGATCTTAGTTGTACTATTTTCAGTAGGGATCCAAAACCTGCCTCTGCAGTCTATTTACAATCTTATCTCAATATACTAAATTAACAGTAACTTGAAAATCCAGCTGCAGAAATAGCAGAAATAAGGCTGTTTTCTGAACTCAGGAATTGTCCTTCTGACTTAAATAATCTACATTTTCATTATAACTAATAGTCACCAAAGCTGTCAGCTGGTTGTGGACCCAAGAATTCTAAAAAATAAGCTGAAAGGCTAGAAGAAGTGTTAAAAGTTTCATTTGCTTCTATGAGTCTTCCTTTTTATTTATAAAGGACAGAGATAATTTGAAAGAATAGCCAGTTACATCTTAGAGCATAAAAAGGGCTGAAATGGAGTCTGGTAAATGGTTTTCAGCTCTGAATCAAAGCCCCTTTTCCTTTAGAATCTAAACAAAAGTAGTGGAGCCATTAAAAGAAAAAAATACAAACAAAAAACCCCTGTCTTTATTAAAAAATGAAACTAAAATTTGTGAAATTCATAAAATTTACAGGAAAAATAATATTTGCAAATAGAAGACTAAAAGGGTATTAACAGCAAGAGGATTTTTATTTTGTAACATTATGTTTAGCAGTCTGAAAAAAAAAATGTGCTACTTTCTATTCAGGCAGCAAATAGAAGTGCTGCAGCTGCCTCTTTTAGTGGCTTACAACAAGGTTACTCTGTTAGTTATGTGCAAGCCCCTATTTTTCTACATGGAGAAGCCAAATTATTATGGCCCTGTAAGTTTGCTGAGTCTTACTACGTGAATAGCAGAAGATGGATTTTAAAGTCCCATTAAAAAGAAAAAAAAAGTTTACTCTGTATGGTATGAAAATGTGTCTCAAAAACCAGAAAATAATTCCTCCCTTTACATACCAAAGGTAATAATTACCAATTCAATTTTTTTTTCTGCATCAGTGAATTCTAACTTTTAAAATAAAAAATATTTTGAAAAAAAATATCACCTAGAATTTATTTGCCGTTTTTATACAAAATACTTGGTCTCTTATTGGACCTGTTTTAAGACTTTGTCATCATGTATTCTTCTTTACATCTTAATCCTTCAGCAATCCCTCAATAAAACTTCCCTTTGCTATTTATCAGTTGAATCCACAGATCTTAAGTGCTATGACTCCCAAAGATCGTCACATTCCTAAGGCCAAAATAGGAGTGGAGTCCTGCTCTACCTCTGGCATCCTTTTCCTTGCTGAATTGTGTCGTAACACCCTTTTTTACAGACAGTCCTCAGCTCTGTCTTAGGACTGTAACAATATATTTCATTCTAAGGAATATTTCAGTAAAAGGCTCAGCAAGATAGCCCCCAAACTATGCTACATTCCCCATCTTTTGCAGATTATGCAGAAACTCCCTCCAGTTTTGTTTGAGAGTGACAGGGGTGTGGAACACTATCACAAATAAAGATGATGTCTCTCATGAAGGATCTAAAGTAACCAGCAACACAAGGCCTTGCATTCTCCCCACCACCTTTCAGCACCAGAAGAGGATCCACATCTTAATTCCTCAGCTTTCACACAAAGACTATTTTAATACACTGGAGTTTGTAGGTGCTCCACCATCTACTCCCAACACACATAAACACACACAGTTCAGAGAAATCCTCAAGTCAGCCTTACACTGCATATCAAACAGGAAGACCTTTCACAGTGTCTGTATCCTCTCAACAATTTCAAGCTCCATAGGTTTGACTTTGAAAGTCATATTCCTTTCAGAGCTTTTTCAATGTTTTCTACTCTGTGGCTCGCCCACTGAAGCTTTGTGCTGTGCTGTTACTCCCTCACCTGCTCTTTCAGTTCATTGCAAGTTGCTCATTTCTCAGCACCTCCTGGTTAAACCAGGCTCTGTCTACCAATGAATTCTGAATGCATTCACATTCCTGTAACCACAAAAAAACAAGCCAGACTGCTTCCAAATCATATATGAACATTCTATTTGGAGTTTTAAAGAAAAACAAGTTATTAGTGAAGCTTTCAGAAGAATCAGAGGTACGTTGAGCAGATGTCTGCTGCTTATATAAAGATTTATATGTAAAGCTGTTTGGAAATATTTGATTTGCCTTAAGTAGCTTTTAAAATCCAGAAAGTATTTTTTAAATGTTCTTATATTTCTAAGCAATAATGAAACATCAAAGAGTGTTTGGGTGCTTTGTTGGGTTTCTTCTTTGGAAACAAAAAAAAAGAGCTAAAAAAAAAGGTAAAGAAAATTTCAAAGAATTTAGTCTCCAGTTTTTGTAAACAAATTTAATGGAAATTAAAATAATTACTGAAAGGTCTATTCAAAAGAAAGCAGGTGCGCACATTTCTTTAAATGTATATTTTTAATCATCATATGTATTACCATATTACATTTATTCATAAAATCACTGCATCATTTGAGGAATGAAAGCTGCTTAGCCCTTTGAAGTGTTTCAAGTAATAAGATATTTAATGAAATAGCAAAGTATCAGCAGTCTGACATTCAGTGCAAACACATACATGACATATACTCTCCTCCAAGGCATATTTGGGTTAAAGGGCCCCTAAATTTTACAGCAGTTCTTTGCCAGTTACATTAGTACAAAGTGAGGTAAAATTTATTTTGAACATCCCACTCTAGAAACAAATGTTTGTGACTTTCATGAAATGGTGATTTACCAGTAGCACATTAATACCACACCACTGAAAGCAGGACTGGAGTTAGCTCAGACTTGCAAGAGTTATTAAAAGCTGCACTTTTGTTCCTTAATCCTGTATTCAGGGAATACTGCAAGTTCTGATAATCAGTCTGCTATTTCCTCAGACTTTGTTGTTATAAAAGTATTAACTTTTTCATAAAGCAATCTGTATTTGCAATTAATCAAGTGAGTTGTCTCTTTAAGATAGTAGCCTAGCAACTTCCTCGAAGCCAGGGGAAGTCCCAGTTGGTGCTGCAGACTGACAAAGTTATTATCACAAGGCTAATCTAACTCGTCAGAGTGTTTTAAAGCATCTTTCTGATTAAAAGTGAGGAGAGAAAAAAAAAACGGTGAAAACTCAAAAACAGTTACATGTGGATAAGTATTTTTAAATGAAAATATGAGCTAAAGGATTTTCAGGAGACAACTAATGTTTTTATTTGTCTAGAAATTAATGCAAATTTGTTTCTCAAAATTTAATACAGATTTCCAAACAGGCCCAATGATGAAAAGGGTAGCTTTTTTTCTTATTGATGTTTTGTTTCCTCTCCAAATTAAACAAGTGCAGCAAAAGTAGGATTTTGGAAACATCAAACTATAGTTTCTTGGTGAGCTGAACTGAGTGTGAACCCACCTAAGTGATTCATATTGAATTCATCACAAGGTGTCTAGAATCCCAATTCTGTGTAACACTAAAGACCTGATAATTTTGTTTTTGACTTAGCCTTTCACAGCTTCATGGCATAGAGTCTAGAAATACTGGGTTTCTATGACTCTAGGGTTCCTCAATATCGTTCCTCAGTTTGAGCTGCAGACTCTGGTTTTGGCTGAAAATGACCACAGGGCCACCCTTGTATCAACCATAGATAGACCTTTCAACAGGAGCAAAGCAAACCTCAGGGACAGAGCTTTATCACAATTTCACCTTTGCACACTGTGCACCACAAGTATATTATTTATAATGTCCTCTGTCAAATCTAAAACAAAATTCTTCCTTTCCCCTTTGTAGCAACAGGAAATGTTTTATGGTAATAAGCACACAGTAAATATGCAACACTAAATATGCTTCTCTCTTCTGGGTAAAACATTCCTGCTAGCAGGCAATGGGCAACGACTTTCAAGACAAGCCTCTGCCTGAGCCTTCTCTGAATGTGAGTCTAAAGCCTTTTGGCATGTTCAACAAGATGGACATAATCTATGTCTGTGCAGACCATTCAAAGGATCACAGCGCAAAAAAGTTTTCCTAATTGTTCTGTTTGCTTTCTCTGAGCATCTTACAATGATCAAAAGTCTCAAGCTTTGCAGGGCTAATTTCAAACTTTGAATTTAACTTCAGGTTACAGGGACTAACCTGAAGACATGTTTGTCCCTCGTGTAAATACATTTTTGTTTACCCCTGAGTATTCAATCAAACAGCAGCTGTAACTCCTTTCCCAAAATCTCCTTGTATTCATTCCCAGAGATGCAGAACTATTCTGATTCAAATTGCTGAAAGGATTTTATTTAAATCAATATATACTGCTTTGGGCCTTTCTGTATAGGATTAGGGATGAAGACTGTTGCAAGCAATAGTAACACTCTATCAAAGACAGACCCACTGAATGCTGAGAGGCCTAGACAACTGGTTTGTACAATCACCTAAATTTACATAGTTAATATGAAGCTGAATATGTTTTTTTTCTTTCAGTTCAACCTGGTTATGAAAGTGTCCTCCTGCTCTACAATCCTCTCAACTTAGTTTCAAAGGCAGTAAGTGACCAAGTGCTAACACTATTCTTGGAAGGAATTAAGTCACAATTATTTCTTAAAAAAACTACTCCCTTTATCAGCTTTTTGAAGGACTACTTAAACATTCAAATTTGTTTAATCCCAGTTTGACCATTTCTGAATTAAAATCATTGCTATATCTTGCTGCTTAATTCCTAGTATGTTCTCTCCACCTTCCAATGTGTTTTACTACTAAAGACCAAGGGACTGTTAACTGAGACAAAAAAGCATATATTTTGTGTAATTTTTAAAATATTTCTTCAGACCCAGTGTTCTTTGCACAGCAATCACAGACAGTTCTCTCAACCTGCAAACAGTAAACAACTGATACAGATCCTAAAGCATGAAGTTTTATAAGGGACAAGAATCAATAGGATGCAGCTGAATGGAGTGGGAGTAATAAGAAATTAGTTAAGGGACAGAGGGGGGGCAACAGGGGATATTTGTCTACCTGCTGCCTTGACTTTTGCAATTCACTTCTCAGCTTGACCTAAAGAGTTCTACAGTCAAAAGGCTTTTAGGCTTGTAGAACAGTCTGACCCATCTTGGCATATCTAGATTATTATTTGTTTAATTCTGTAGGAAAAGATGAAATTTATTCCATGGAATTGAATTAAATACTAAAGAAAAACATGGTCTACTGGGTATAGCCAAAAGAAAGGTGGATATTGGGACTTTATTATAAATTTCTATTAGTTCCTAAATATCCCTAGTCTGGGAATCTCAATGATACCTACTAGAAGTTACTGTGCTCCTGTGAGTAGCATAAGTTAAATATGTTTCATGGGTATGGAACAGGGAAGAATTTTGTTTCATCAGTTTTGAGTGCCTGTCACCTAGCTGCACTATGTGAACTATTTACAGTTTTGTTTTCTAAGACAGGAAATACAGTAGCTTTAAGAGAACAAAAGAACTCATCCCTGTGCTATGAATAGCACAGAACCTCTCACCTTTGAATTGACTTGTCAGGGACACAAGACAGCTGCTTTCTTTGCAAGCTGAGATATTCCAACTTTTTCTGCATAGTTGCTCTATTTAATGGTAACTTTCTCCAGGAGACCAAGGGGCTGTGTCCTATCTTGGTATCATCTGCTGTGACATGTGACACAAATTTTCTTATCTTTTTACACAAGGTGATAAGCTGTCAGTTTCCAGATATATAGCAGGCCCACTGCCATGAGTCTGGAAATCTTAAACAAGTAAATAAAGTAAGTCAAGTCATCACTAATCTGTATCACAAGAACTACACTCTCTTTACCAAAGCTTCTAAGGGATGCCATCTGAACAATGCTTTCGTAAGAAGATATTGTCCTTATAGGAAAGTAATTTTCATCCCATGGATATCTCCTTTCAGATGGCAATAGTAGAATATCACATACAGAAGGATAGCCCGAAACTGGAAGCTGTGTGGTCATTTATTAATTTGAAAAGTATAATCAGCCTAATTTAGCTACTCTGTTTCTGAAATTATTCACAGAAACCAATGTTTTAAAGAATGTAAGGAATGATTGGTTGGCTGTGGTTTGCAATGTTATTCTAAGAAGTCCATTAATAGTAGACTATAATGTTTACAATTAAAATTTTGATAATTAAGAATTCACAACTGTTTCAAGGACTGGCAGTGAGCCATAGTGCTTTGCTTGTAGTTCCAGTAGCAAAATCACTAGTTTGGAAATTGAGATAATCTGTGATGCAGAGATACTGCTTTTCAGATTAGGTTTAAAACATTGATAGGTCAACAATTGTATGTTTTCACCGCTATTCTACAGACAATTAGAAGAGTTTCATCTGATGGGGGCTGACATTTTAGCACTTTGTGAGAACACCATATTCTACAGATGTACTTCTAAAAAGCTGTCATACATTTTAAGTGCAGTGTTAAGAGCAAAACTTGTTCTTTGAGTTGTCAGGAGGGGAAATGTTCTAACCTTAATGCATGGCTGGGCTAATAAGGAATTTCAGAAGTCTACAGCATCTGAATTTTTATTATTTCTTTTTTTTTCCTTCTTTTTTAATTTCAGAACTAGACTACTGTTGAATCACAATAAAAATAAGCATACACTTGTGTTCTTGCATCTGCTAACTCAAGCAGTGATAACGGTTGTTTAATGGAGTTGGTACTGGTATCGATTGCTCATTGCTTAAAAAGGAACTTGCAGGTTAATCAGATCTGTAAGTGTCTTTCTCATTATTTACATTGCTGAAGAGATTAAATATTAGGGGGAAAGACCAAGGTTTGCTTTGCCAGATAAATAAAAATCAATTTGTTGTCGTTAGCAAATGTCTTGAATGTAGCAAGGTAACAAATCCTGCAGCCCTCCAGAGGGTGATTTTTCAAGACAGAATAGCCTCTAAAAGGCAGTAAAGACATGGTGAACATGGTACTATGTAGGAGGCATTTCTCACTCCCTCTTCTGGTTAATTCTTCTGTTAACCTCATTTCAAAATCTGATTTTTCATGTAATGCGTGATATTAATCTCCACAGGGGATGGACAATTACACACAGCTGTTTCTTCTTTTAATCTTGTTTCCAATTCATAGCTTGAACATTTCTTATGGAAATTGTTTATGTTCATGACATTCAGGTTCTCCAACAGATCTGGAGACAGCTAATGAGGCTGGAAGTAGATCTTGATGTGTTTCTACAATGCAGAACACCTTCACCACATATTGTTTTGCAGCTGTACTTGTAAACTCCATATCCTTGAGTCTCCCCATCCCTCTGACTACTTGCAACACAAGGTGTATTGCAGACAGCCAAGGTTCTTGGCAAACTCTTTTGCTAATTTCCAACAGATGTGGCACCAAGTACCTCGTTCAGTAAGAATATCTGCTGTATTTGCATAAGGCTACAAATTACATGGATCCAGAGATTAAGGACAGTTGGACCGGATGTAAGGCAAAGTTTAAGCCAAATGATTTTCAAGTTTAAGTCTGCTTTCTTTAAAACTGTCCCACTGCTTATGCTGGAAATCTTTTTCCTCAGAAAGTGTGTATTCCCAGACTGGCAGCTCATGGATAGACATGATTTTATGAGGGCATGTTGTTCTTTCTCACACAGTCAAGCCTAGTTCTGCAGTAAGTGGTATACAGTGTGTAACAGTAGAACAGGTTCTTATCTCATTCAATTGCCTGACAGACAATGCAAGGCAGAGAGCGTACCTTATCAGTGTTATGTTTGTTTACTTCTGTGTGTCCACATACTGTATAAATCTCTAAGCCATTTGGATGAGATTAGAATGGAAGAATTGACAAAGTGACATGGGTGAAATGCAGCTTACACTTTGATTGTGTGTGGAATAGGCTTCATTTTTAAGTATCTGAATAAACCAGGTTTCAAGGAGGAAAGAAAAAAGGTGCTTGCTCTGCAGTTTGTGAGCTCCATTTACTTCCCAAACTGGAAGCAGGAAGAGTATTCACCTTTTTTACTGGTAAAAATTAAGCAAAGATGTAGGGCTGCAGCACTTAGATGGATTGAGTTGTAGCAAACAGCTTCATGTCATAGTGACAGAAGGATACTTAGTACCATACTTTGTCATCACCCTTGGCATTCAGCTCTCCTTTCCTTGAGGAGGAGCTGGTCTTGATGTTCCTGGATGCATACCTTTAAGGACAGAAGGTCTTGAACCACCATTTTTAAACACTCTAAAGCTAGAGCTGATTGGATTAACAGCTTTTGTTTCTCTTAGGCATCTGTCTACTTACTTCTAATTTTTGAATATTAATCCTTTTATCTTAAAAATTGACTAGTTAGCAATCTATCTAGTATGCACACTATCTTGGGATAACTCAGATGAGCCTGCAGTATTGACAGCAAAATCCCACCAAGAGCAGCTTTTAACATCTCAGACCAATTTCCTCTGTTAAAATGCAAGAGAAAAACATTTCATCAGCAGTGCATATTTTGCTGAGATCTTGTGATTTATGAAAATATATTGCACCTGTCTAGAAGAAATTAAATATGCTTTAATTTTATGAATTTAATTAAAAGACTTCATAGTATATCATTGGTTTTGCACTGTAATCCTTTGTATATAGTTCCTCCTGCAAGCTTTCACTGATTCCTCACTCTCATTCTGGGCAGGACATCGGTACTATCTGATATTTTCAAACAAATGTTTACTGCCTCAGCCCTCTTAACAATTTCTCATTAAAATGGCTCCCATCACCTCCTTCTTCCTGCAAGTACTTTAGCTCTGCCTGGAGCTTTCACAGGTCATGGCAAGGGAAGGAGATATCTTATTGCTTCTAGGTAGTTCTGAATGAACTGATTTACAAATTTCTTGTAATTACTTAGGGTAAACACAATGTCTCACTCATTCCCCTTGTAGTGCTAGAGTAGCCAGTGGGAAATCCACCTAGTTCTGGTCATTCTCACAAAGTCCCAAGTCACAACATGCTGTTGTGACATCAAAGGATAACAGAATATTGACCTGCATTAATTTGTAGTAACATAATCACCTGGATTAAGGTATTATTTACTTCAATTCAGCCCTCAGAAGATCACATCTGGAGCCTTGTGTCTGGATTTGGACCTTGTCAGTGGAAATGCAGTATCAACAGAATACAGAAGTCAATGAAGAATCATTCCTGTGATGGGAGTGCTGGAACTGACAGAAATACAGGGCCAAGGGACAGAAAATCTGCTCAGCCTCATGAGAACAAAATAGAAGGTAAATTATTGCTGCTGTGCTGGAAAAAAAGAAGGGTGGGGAAAATCTCATTCTGAATCATTCTAGCCAGGGAGAAGTAATAATCCTGAAGTCTCTATGGTTGCTTTATTTCATGAGTGGTGAAAAAACAGTTAACTATCTAGCTTTGGTTTCCTGTTAGCAAGAACAGTTGTTGTTTTAGTTTCATAAATAAACACATTTTCTAATGCTTTATGTATGCTTCCAAGAAAAAGCATTAAGAGTGACATTCTTACTTCAAATAGCTAGTAGTAGAAGTATTAGTGGTAGAACTGGTAAAGATGCCAGCAAAGAGTTGCAGGTTTTGAGAAAGTATGACATTTACAAAAAATAAGGACTACATTAAGCTACACAGCACAGTACAATGAAGCACAGAATTACAAATGAGTACTAAGATCAGTCTCAGAAATAGAAGTTATTTCAGCCTGGGCAGCACAGACTCATGGCACAGCAGAGCTCAGCCAGTGCAGATACAAGTACATTTTTTCAAATTAAAAATAAAATTTCCTGGTGAAAGTTTTCTTGATCCAGTAAGTATATTATTCATCATGACATAATCTGCCACTGTATATTTCCACAGATAGATTTGTCAAAAGTGTGCAACAGAAATACAGAACAATACATCCCCATGGAAATTATTAGAGAAAAAATCAACACCATATTAAAAAAAAGAAAAAAAGAAAAAAAAAAGGCAAAAAACTACTATTATATTGATATGAGACTAGAGTAATGTAGCTGTTATTTTTATTTTTAACCTGCTTGGAATCTGCATCCTCAAAATTATGGAGAGAACTTTATTTCTTTTCTTGACCTACCTGAAAATGTTGTTCTTAATGACAGCAAGTAAGTCATATGCAATTGTAGCATAAGGGCATTTTCCTGCAGAGCATCACTGTTCATGGCTTCTCCAAACAGAATTGTAAGTACAGATTGAAGTCTAGCAGCAAAGAATCTGGACACAATACAATAACCAAGGCTTTTCCTCATCCTTGGCAACCCTGTTGGATTTCCCCTTAAGAGATGCTCATGACACATCTTCCTACTATCCAGATCCTTCATGTCACCTGCTGCAGTGAGTCCTTTAGCATTCCTCAGGACTGTGCACAAGACTGAAAACCGAGCAGGTTACAGAAGGCATCCTGCCCACTTCTGCACCTTAAGATTTTCTCACTTGAGAATAAAGATATTTCCACCAGTCAGTTGTGTCCTTTCTGAAATGCTGAGAAGAAGAAAAAATACAGATTCTAATACTCCTACTTTCTATTAAAAAAAATGAGGTAAAAGAAGAGAATTAAAAAACACTTGATTTTGTAGATATACATGACATAAAACAATTTTGTGAATCATATTCAGCATGAAGGGGAAAGAGCAGAGCATATTCTGTCCTGGACATGGGTCAGTGATTAAACGACTGGCTGTAAACAGCAATTCCTGCTACTAAATTCCAGTCTTCCTGAGTAGGGCTTCTCTGCATTTTGGTTTATTTCTTTTTAATTCACAGCACATTTCTGTTCTACCTCTGGTTCAAGGATACAATCGCTGCAGGTATGCTGTAGCACTGTAACTGTTGGGTAGACAAGCTGATTTATAGACCAGATTTCCTTTTCTTTTCTCTCTGCTTGTAAGGTAATATAAAAAGGAAATAAAAATGGAGTCATAAAATAATTGATTAACTGACATATACTAGCAAATGAACTCACAGTTCAAAAAGGCAGGGGAGCAGAACAGATGATTGTCACATCTAACAGTGACAAATGCCACTTAACTGTTACGAAATGAAGTTACTACTTAGTGTTACTTTCACAGCAGACAAAGAATATGAGAATGCCAATGTGTTGCCCTCTTCTGAATGTGTTAATCCATTTCCTGCCTATTCGCTGATACTTTGTTTTGAGTTAATGGGCAAAACCTGATTCTAAAATTCTTATTTCATGGGGTGGTGGTTTGTTTTTTTTTCTTAAACAAAGGAAGATCCCCTTGATCATCTTCAGAGATTCAGCTCTCCAGATGGCTCTGTCATAAATTGAGTGCTTACGTAGTAGGAAGTGCATGGCTTTAGAATCTGCATGCTACAAAGAGCTCTGGATGGCTTTCAGGTTTAATCCAGAGGATTATGTTTTGTGGCACTGTATGAGATTGTGGGCATAGAATGATATTTAAACCAAATTATGAATAACTAACAGATTCTCAGGAGAAATTGATCAGACCACTGGATTTTGGGATCAGCAACAACAGGACCTTCCACTAGGTCCTGCATCATCTGAGTCAAATTGTCATCTTCGTTCCAAGTCTGAATTATTGCAGAAATCTGAAGACAACAAACAGATGCTATATTTTTCTAACAGTCCTCCTCCTTTAATGCCACCTGGAATAGCCTGGCTATTGACAGCATCAGATTCCAGTGAGCTTCCTTGTCTACTGCACTCTCTTGAAGGGAACTTCAGCAATCATTTATGTTTTGTACAACAAACACTACTTCACCTTACACAATGGGTGCAATTCCCAGTTACAGCTGCCTCTATATAGAAACAAAACTCATTAATAAAACCACAAGCTTACTTTAAAAGCAGAAGTGCAAAATAGAACAAGCTACAAAGTAGCTTGGAAGAATTAAAATTAGTTTTTCCTGTCTTGCAAACAAATATAACCATGATGATCTTAACTGATGGTACACAATCACTAGAAAGTTCACTGCAAAATAAAAAATGGAAACCTATTGCTTACTTCAAATGAAACTGCTTATCATAGATGGGACAAACTGCCTTTTCTTAATATTTCTGAACTTTACAACTGTTTCTAAGAGTTCTCTCATTTTTAGTTTTTTAATCAAACCACGACATAGAGCTTCTTAATATCACCATCTTGCAAAAAATAATACCATGCTTAGCTGCTCAGTCTGGCCTAAATCAAAATTAGAGCTGCCTGCTCAAACTGGTAAATATATCATATGTCTTATAAATTTAACCTGATACTGCAGGCTGTTCCATATGGACATAGTATCAGTCTGCAGGATCAGGACCCTTTCTGAGTTAAAAATCAGCTACATATATTTAATATATTCTTCTGGTGTATCACTAATTCATTTTTTTTAAAATTCTGTTTTCAAATAGTGGTTTCTAGATCCTCTTTGCCTAATTAACTGTAAATTAACCAGTCAGTGTCTATTTTCTATTTTCCTGCTCTTGGAAGGTGTGCAGAAAGATAATAAATTACTATTACAAGAAATGCTACTACAATGAGATTATACACTTACTTTAAAAAAATAATTAATACAACTATATAAGCAGCAATTTTTGATGTTTATCAAGAAAAGCAAAGTTTGAGAGAAATCACTATAGAGTAATATAACCCTATAAATATTTTTAAGTAACAAAACACATAAGTCTGAGAATCAGTGAAGTAAAAAAACATTAATTTTTAAGCACAGTAGGGGTCTTTTGTTTTGCTTTTGACCAGTTTGAAAAGCTTGTAAGAGGTCTATTTCAATTTAAAATAGACATTTGTGTTCTGTTTTTATTCTTCATAACCATCACTGCACCAAGATTTCAGCATATACTAGGGTCATATCTCAATAATTAAACCCTTTTATTAAAATAAAATGTTTTGGAAATTTATACACATTTAGAGAGTTACTACAAAATTCTGTATAAAATTGGAGTAGAATTTGAAGGTTTTGTTTCTTATGCAGTGCCCCTCTGGTCAGAGTTCATTTCTGAAAATCTGACCTTGAAAGCATGACCCAAGATTTCTGACTTCAGATCTAGACCTTGCTCTATTAAAACTGGGTAGAGTTTTTTCTCTAAGAATCAATTTGTACTGTGATGTGTAGAGTAGTAGAGTAGTTTCCCATCAAGATCCAAAACAATTTCTACTGAAATGTTTTCATTAACATCAGTAGGTGCAAAGGTAGATGGAGGTAGATATAGATAGGTATAGATAGACAGATACAGATATAGATGATAGATATGGATATTTGGGTAATATATTCTCTGATGTCATTTTCTGCTATCACACCTTTTTTCCAGTTTCTAATTTCAGGAACTTCTACAGAGAATATTCACTAGGATATCTTAATGTTTTCAATACAGAATACTGAGCCCAATTTCAAAACTCATCTAGATCCTTAAGATGTAAAATGTCAATAACCAGAGATAAGAGTTGACTTCTGGCCAACTTGCTCTGCAAACAGCACAGATTAGATGTAGATCAATGTACAATAAATGTCTCATTGTCCTAATACATAGTCAGTGCCCTCCCTGTTCACAAACCAAGGCCCTGTGTTAGTGTCCTGATCTCACTTGTTTCACTTCGGTCCTAAGGAAAAAGTGAAATGTGTATGATTCTACTCCAATTTTCATCTTTTTTTCTCCTTCATGATATTTCAGGTCCAAGTACATGACAAGGAATTGTGAAACAGAATTGCAAGGTTTCTTAAAACAGTATCCTTCAAAGTCTGGCCATCAGTTAATGGATGGCAGCTCAATCAATACAAGATTGCATCAAGAACCTTTTTCCTGCAGGAGGTCACTGGAAATGTCTGCTCTGAATGTCTAACTAAAAACTTCTACTTATCTCATTATGTGCAGAAACACACCAACTATGGTTTTATGTCTTCTCTTGACTGATGTAGTGATGATCAAAACACTAATTGTACAGGCTCAGAACTGCCAGCAGCACCTTATTTCTCTCTTACACATGCACACTTTTTTTTTGTTTTTGCTTTCTGGCACAGAAGAGACAGCATAGTGGTTTTTAAAGTCAGCATTTCATCTTCAGGTGATCACTGTCAGTTCATACACATACTGGGCTAATCAGGATGTAGCTAATGTAAAAGGGGCCTGATCCAGCTCCCCCAGAAAATCAATATGAGACTCACTGATCTCAATGGAAGCTAGATCAAGCCTGACATGCACAGGTGGAAATATTTTCTGAAGCATAAAAGGGTAGTGAGACATAGAAGTCCCAATTCCTATTCATTATCTAGAAAACCTCTTCTAATACTTCTTTTCTCAATGTGAGATAAAAATATAGACCAGGAATTGTAAAAAACCTGTTGCATCTCTGGACATAGAAAATTGCTGGCTTGTTTTTCATCTTGACCTCAGGTTGCTATAAAAGTACTTTGAAAATTTCTGCTGTCCCATTTAAGCTATCTGGAACTCAGACTTTCTTTTAGTGGATTTGGCAGAAAAATCAGAACTAAAGCCAAAAAGTATGTGAGAGTGGCTTCTTTTTAAGAGCTACCAAAACAATATAGTTTAGTTGCATACCATCTTTTCACACCAGGCTCTCTCCAAATGTGCAAAGGTTTCATTTATATATAGATTGAGTAGATTGACTTATTGAGTAAAAAAGATAAAAAATATATTTTAATTATCATAAAATCCCTTTTTTTCATCCTTTTTTTGATGTTTTCTACTAATTACTGTTTGGCTTTATAGTAAGAGTACAAATGCATCTTTGCCCTCAGTGGATTGTGCCACTGTAGCTTAATAATAAAAGGCAAGCTCTTTTTCTTAACAGCGAAAGGTCTGGGTCTTTGTTTTGGAAGGTCATTTGTCTTCTCTACAGTAAAAAGAAGAGAGGATAATCTCAGTTTGTTTAATTATGTTTACTGCTTCTTCTTGTCTCTGAGCAAATATTTGTTACAAAGGAAATATGGACATTCATTGTGCCATCAACCATAATTCTGAGCAGTAGAATTTTCAATCCGAAGAAAGTGAGCTTTCAAAGATGTTTGTTCTTCAATTACATGCTTAGAGAAAAAAATCCACCAGATCAAATACAGTTATTATGGCCCCATAGCAATCTCCTAGTGATTTTCTCTTTCTTGGAGAAATCTACTTGTTTAATCAGAAATTTTATTGTTGATATACATTTGTAATAACTCTTAGGAATGTTCGGCATTCCAGTGGATTTAGATGACAAGAAATGATTCAGCAGTAGTATAATGCTTATGAAACAATGGAGATGTCCACTGGATATCGAGTCTAGGAATGATAAAGGGATAACAATTACAAAACTTTAAGGCTATCTGTAGTAAGATTTAAGTGCTTAATCTTTTGTAGGATTCATCTTGCTGAACTGTAGACATTTACCTTATAGATGTCTGCATCTGACTTACTTTTAGACTCGATAGATAAATAGTCAGTTGTCAGTATAATTAATATTGTACTCTTGTGGGCATCTAAAACAGGTCAAATGAACTGTGCTTTACAAGTGGCTGTTCCTCTTGGCTAACAGTTTAACTACTGCCATACACATAAATGTCTTATTACAAATACCTAGGGACCTGAAAAAGGGATCTTATCTGTGACCCTCAGGATATAATTTAAAAGATGAACTTTTGGCCAGCTGTGTATTTTAGGCTCTTCCAAGTTCCTTCTCAGGGAGGTAGGAAACAGCAGGGAACTGTTTTAAAGTTCTTTCCTCTACAGGAATGATTTTGAGAACTGCTATGCAGCAATAGGACCCCTGTTCCCTTAGAATACTATTTTGTTTGGAAGGTTATCCTGCAGCTCGATAACAACAGTCTTTCTGTCTAAGAGCTAAACCTTTTTTCTCCTGCCCTCTTAGAGGCTAAAGATTTGGAATAACTTTGGAATAGCTACAGCTCTTATACTTATGAATACACTTACACAAAACAAGTCGTCCTCTTAGAAAAACAGGCAGAATGGAATAAACAGGTTCTTTACACTGCATGCATTCATATGTAGTATTCAAATGGAACATTCTCAAACCTTTTGCTTTGGTAAATATTTCTATCATATAATTAAATATTTTTGTGGCTGATCTTGAAGCAACATGGCATAATCAAGACTGTATATATATATAAACACTGTAAACACAAGTTATTTATCAGAATAGATTGTGCACATGGGATTGCTATCAAGACTGCCCTGGATTATCCAGCCATACATCTTACTTTCAGAACCATAACTCCAAATAAAATTCCAGTGAAAGTTTCTTTGTGTCTAATGTTTTCATTCAGTATTCACAAATGATGGGAAAAATCTTGACTCCAGGAGAGAAATTAGTTTTTTGCCATTGATATCTAAAGCAATAGCATTTTGCCTAATATATCTACATTTCAGTAGCATACCAACCATATGTATCTTTTGCTAGTATGGAAAGGAAGTGCCAGTGTTACTGGTCTTTCTCTCATGTCTTTTACTCACATTCTTCCCATTTAAGAAACCCCTTAAAATTAAAGTAACTATTTATTTCCACTTTCTTTCTCTGATAATCTTTTATGTCATAATGCATGAGGAACATATACCTAAATATTGTTCATTTATGACCATTTGAGTAAAAACCTCCGAGACTTAGTTTGTTTAAATAAAATTGTTGTGGGGAATGTCTAGTTTTGTATTTATAAGAATATAAGTAAAAGAAGAGGTTCTTAGTCTATCATCTAAGTCAAAACCTTTTTTATTTAATTAGTGAATATTTATTGTTCTAATACGTAGGTGCTCTCTTGTACTATCTTTCTGAATGTAAACAGTAAATATTGTAACAGTAAATAGTAACAGTAAATACATATGACACTACAGGTTGTAGGTAAAAAGACAGCTGAGAGAGATCTGAGTTTTAAACAACTAGCCTGACATCTAGAATCAACACACAAATCTCCAAGGGCCTAGCATATTGCTTTAACTTCCTTCCTTAGAAAAACAAAATAGAACAACCAAAAAATGAAACAGAACTCCCAGACAAACCAGGGAACAACCATAAAACAAAAACTCCAACTAAAAAACCAAAAATACCCAAAATACCCATTTTCATGAGACCTGATCATCTGATAGATTAGGGCATAAACTTATAATTAGCAAAAAAGTAAATATTGTTTTTACAACTGTCTGGTTTTTTTAATAGTAATTTTTTGACTAAATTGTAGTGAATAAATGATAATGAAATGAGGCCTTGGGAGTATATTTCTGAGCACAAATCAGGTGTCATGTGAAAAGGGGAAGTTTCCTCAAGCCTTTAGTGTTTGACTAGTCTGTCAGAACCCTGTGAAAGCTGAGACCCTCATGCCTGACTGGTTTCCTCCTTTTAATCCCACTTAGCATTTGCTTACAATTTTAGATTGTGTGCATGGGGAACAATTGTGGAGTAGGTTTTTGGGCATGTTTATTGCATTTCATCCAAGGAATATCAACTGCATCTAGTCCTATAACTTCCAGACTGTTACAACTTCTGTTAGCATGTGACTATCACTTCCCAGTTTCCTCTTACTTTATTCCCAGCCATCTTTCCTCTGTCAGGGTACAGAATATCTTCAGGTACAGCAATCTTTTGCGAGGCAGCTACTATCTAATCAGGTTCCCTTGGTAGCAAGGAGTCACAAAATAGTCAGATCATAGCTGAGGCCATGAAAGAAGAGGAGAATGTCCAGGAGTTATAAGCAGGAATGCAAAATGATCAAGTACAGGTGACTGAAGCAATGCAGCCCTGAGAGCTGACTAGGACTGGCTTTAGCAGAGAATAGAGTGTAAATCTAGCATGAAAAATCTCATATGTGGTGGAAGGACAAAGGAGATAGGAGCAAGATAAGGAAACCTCTACAAGAATGAGAACAAAAAGGAGGAGTTGCACCACATTGACACACCTGGAGCTGCTGCAGACGTGCTGTCTATTCAGCTCCACATCTTACCCACAGTGAACCCCCCTTTCCCCTTACGCAGAGAAAGGGGACTGCTTTAATTTAGTTACTATACACCAAAGGTAGGCATGACAAGTTAGCCATTTCCAGCAATTCCTTCTTCAGATAAGCTGTAAATTACTGGATAAAAGTAAATCCTTCACTCTATGCAGAAAGAAATAAGGAAAAGACATTTAAGTCCAAGGGACTCTTCTGAAAAACTGTCACGAATTCTAAGAACCCTCACATGTTCATTGACCCAACTGTTTCTCCTTGTATCAGTGTTAATATAATACAATCAACAAAGTGATATCATTCTGCTTCACTAATGAAGCCATGACTGTGTGAACTCAGTCATACAGGAATAGCAGTAATTCTGAGTAACATTTTTCAGGCAGTTGTTCCATTCAATATTTAAATTAAAGGAGGAATTCAGTGATTATGGTGCAGATATAACAAAATGCGCTTCATTTTACTCTCAATCAACCCTTAATTAGCAGAGGATGCAAAAGATAGGAAATAATTGAACTTATTACTTTGCTTCTCTGTTTTCCATTAATGTCATTGTAGTAATTCTATTAATGGGATGTTTAAATTTTTACTTTAAAAAACATCAAATATGCTGGTAAAATTCAAGCAGAAGGTCTATTTATTGCTGTGTTAAAGATATTGTGGAACAACAGCACTATAATATGCTTTTCTGAGTTAATTTTATACCATTCAGAAAAGCCTTCAAAACCAGTCCAAAATTCAGCCAGACAAGAGCTTACATCCTGCATCTGTAAATGGCACTTAGGAACTTTGCTCTGTGAAAAGTCTGCTACCTGCCTGGGCTCTGTATCTTGTGAAAATATAACTTTTCTTTCATTAAAACAAATTCTGGAAGTGAGGAAGGATCAAATCCCAGCTGAGGAAATATGGATTTCACGCTGTACTATAGAACATCAAACCATACATTTCTGATCTGCTTTCAGGACAGATGCCTTCTGGATAACTAGCATAGAACCCCAGCTTCTGAAAATGACATGTTATTCATACTGAATATGAACAGATCACACTGACTTCTGAACGCTGGTTCTCCCCTTATATTTCTGGATGTTCTCTTTTTGGAATAGACAGTTTTTGACAATAGGAAGCTGCTACTCTTGACTTCAGGATCACTGATTTACCACAGTTAAATTAACATTTTCTCAATGTCTCAGTACAGTAACAAGTTCCCAATAAAAATATCTTCCAACTCATTGTGTAGACAAGAGCTCTGAGCACAATTTTTCTTTTTCATACCAGAGGTTTATACAATTATCAGCTTAAGCTTTAATTGGATTTAACTAATTGGTAAACAGGATTTTTATTCATTAGTTTTATACACGTATCAGTTCCTCATTTAAGGTTTAATTTAAATTCAATATAAGCAACTGGATGACCAAGATATGCAAAAAAGAAAAAAGCAGTAAAAAACCTTGACAAGGCACAAATATTTCTTCACTTTGCCATTCTTAAAGATGTCTATTATTAAACCTGATCATTTTTCACCTACATATGTAATAATATTATAAAGAAACCCACATTTCTAAGAGGTCATCTTATGAATTTTGGTATCAACATGAAGAGAAATGCAAAAGCCATTCAGTTTAATGTTTATCAAATTTGGCATATATTTCATACAAATCTGAGAAAAGAAACACACCAATTTTAAAATGTGTTTATATTTTAAAAATGAAAGTGCAAAAATTGTATTGTTTAGTGGTACAAACTAGTTCCATGGTTTTACAAAAGAATGTGGAAGAGTGTTTAAATACTGTAGGAGCTTAAAAGAATAATTATTACTATGAATAAATGACCAGTCACAAAGCATCAGTTAATTTCCTGCTACAGAAGTACTGCTATTAGAGATATGGGATATTGAACTGTGAACTGAGCCCACAAATTTCCATAAAACCCACAGATAATGCTGCAGTGCTTGAGTATTAATTTAACAGTCTTTTCAGATTTGTCTTTACTGTATTTATAAAGCAGGGTAGTGGAAAATAAAGGATGAAAGCATAGGTGATATACTCTCTTTTACACATTCTAAGACCTTCCTATCTATTTTAGCAAGATTCTGGCTGTAATCACAGATGGTCTGATTGTACCCCTCTCTCTGCCTTTTCTTAAAGCACTCATGCATTAGCAGAAAAGACCTTTTGCTGTAATGGATTAATAGCAACATAAATTGTCCAGCCTTTCCCACTTGTCTTTTTCCTGCAATGAAACAGTACCAAGAAATATTCCCCTTACAATAAATCTATCTATAAATGAACATACTAAGGGTAGATACTGATTCTGTTCTACCATATGTACCTACGTGTGATGACAAGAAAAAACCTCATGGTCACAACATAATGCTGGCAATTGCAAAATATAGAGATACACATAAAAATGATGAAAAAAAAAAAAATGCACAGTTAAATATAGGAGAAAAGGTTGGCCTAAAGTGGCTAAAGCAAAGATAGGAGAGATAAAACACATGTAACAAAGGAACATTAAAACAAACTGATAAAGACATTGAAGAAAAACACAAAAAACAGAAACACTAAAAAAACCTTGAAGACTATATTTTTTAAACACATTCAGTCATTTTAGGAAACATACAGAAAATTTTCACCAGTGTCCCATAAAAAGGAACACATTTTTCATTTGAAAGATATCCAAATTTTTGTGTTCAATCATGTGCTCTCCATTACAGGTGTCACAGCAAGTAAAGTGCTGGGAAGGAAAACAGGAGATGGACTACTCTAAGTTTTCTTTCCCTTAATTGTTTTCTTTGTGCAATGATTTTGGCGGTATGTAACCTGTAACTCAAAAAGTTTCTAAATGTTTTTCATAGTAATGAAAAGTTATTTTTCGTAGTAACTTACCCAGTCAGTTTTACTGGGATATCAAGGGTGTGAGAGAAAGGCTAGCACAAATGAACCTCAGATTTTCCATCTCCTTTCTTTTAGGGTTCCACAACTAACTTGTCCTTCAGTCAATTGTTACTAATCCTGAAGTACATAGAAATTCATTCTTAGTGTTTTCTGATGGACTTCCTTGTTAAACACCACTTAATCCCTGTAAAATTCTCATGAATAATTAGGCTTCTATTCACAAGGTTTTTGCTGATGAGGTCTTAGATTCTGCTCAAACCCAAGAGTCCTCATCTTCACTTAGTTCTTTTAAAAATATTTCCAATTGCATATATTTTTTAGGATTTCTTTAGCTTCCTCTGTTTTGACATGATAGTCTTCTCTGCAGAGCAGACCTTTCAGGCAAGATACTTTAATATGGTCAAGACAGTAATAATGTTCATCTCTATCACTTGATGATTAAGTACATGAAAATTCTACGAGCTCATGTCATGTTCTCTTCTTGTGCAAGCACTGACAGTCATTTCACCACCCAGGAATCCCTGCTATAAGTAGCTGTTAGAACTCTGGTTTAAATAGGAAGGAACACATTCTGCTGAACTGTTACACTAGTTTAAATCCCAAGTAATTCCACTGAAGTCACTGGATTTGCTCTGGATTTATTCCATCCTAACTGAAAGCAGAATTTGGCCCTTTGATTCCTGCTGCAGCTCAATTCTTGGGAGATTTACTATGTGGGGTGTGCTCTGTACAACTAACGTGCTGCAGCATAGTTGTTGATCTACTTACCAGCAGAGGAAGAGCTTTACAGCTGAAACTTCTGAGTAAAAATAAATTGCAGAAAATTCCCAGCTCAGCTCTAATATCAATTTTCAGGAAGCAAAAATACAGCTTTCCACCAAGCTAGACTGGTTGAAATGGAGGTCGTTTAGTGCACAATGCTTTCTAATATACTGAATACTCTGTCTGCAGTGCTCTAAATGGATAGCATGATGATTTGATAGCAAACCTAAAAACTACTTTTTTAAATGGGAAAATGGGTAAAAAATCCAAACTGTTGGGTGCTGTGCATCAGCAATTCATCAGCAGAATTGACAGCCAGCAGCCATTCTCTTTGACTTCCACAGGTTTTAATAGAACAAGAATTTGAAGGGAGATGAGAGGAGAAAATACTTACCTTATATTCTATTTTAAAAATGTATTAAAAGTTGACAAATTACTTGACAGGCTTTATGAATTAGTAAATAGAGAGACAAATGGGGATCCTATGTGAAAAATAGAGTAGGACAATATAAAATATTAGAACAGTAGAAAATCTTGATAATTACAACAACAAAAAGATTGGTGAAAATCCATAAAGAAAAGGAATTAACATAGTCTGGGATTAAATTTTCTCCAGTCTAAACTGTTTTCATCAAGTTTGCATATGTATACCAGTCTTGAAATATAGAAAATGGGGATTTATTTCAATTATATGATTTTCTTTGTAAAAGATTTAAATATTTTAATCAGCAGAAAAGAAAATTACATGAAAAATATTAAATATACTCTTGACTTTTCTTAACAAAAGCCACAGGAATTCACACAATTCAGAAGACAACTGGGAAAGGTCTCCCATTATGTTAAAATAGAAACAAGTATATATCAACTCTACTTATTCCTAACCTGTAGTTTGGATGTGGATCCCAAAAGAAAAAAAAAATTACACAGAAATTCTGTAGTGAATTGTAAAATTTTGGAGTGTAAATGATTATGTGTGTGTATGCCTGTGCACACATATATTTGTATGTATATGTAATCTCCAGACACTATTTTGTATTTACTATTATGCAAAATCTCCACTTTGCTCCCTCAGCAGTATTTATGCTCTTTAAAACCCTAACTCTGTTCTGAAGCTGTTTCATGTTTGTTTTCAAAGACTTCTTGTAAGATATTGGTGGTTTGTGGGGATTTTTTTGACAGTAAAAATAAGAAACTACCTTTCCATTTGGGTTAGAACTGAGATGAAATGAGGAATGGCTGCCACCAAGCAGAAAATTTTCTCACTTTATGTGTGCCAGTTAATTACGACACTTCAGAGGCGCTTCTGAAAGGATAAGGCAAGCTGCATAAATTTAGCTGTAATCCAGGCAGGCAAAACTAATTTGCAGGGGATGGCCTTATCTAGCTGCTGCAGCTTTCTCAGAAAATTAACCTTGGATATTTGGGCCCAATTCAGAAAGTGTTTGATTTTTTTTCCCTTTCCTGATCTGCATAAGAGAATTTAAAATTCAATACATTACCTGACTTTTAAGAGGCACTGTGAATGCTGTAGGCAGTTCAGAGTTATTACTGACAAGCAAAAAAATATATTTATACATGTACATATATATGATTGTCCTTCAGGCCCATTATCCTGCCTTCTTGCCTGTGCATCAGAGGGTTTATCGCCATATGTACGGGTGGGGGGATCTTTGGATTAACAGAAGATGCAGCTCATTTTAATGTACTTAGAAAAATTCATCAAAGTTCATTGCAGAATAAGTCATGCATACTGACTTGTTCATTCCAGTGGAAATGAAGAAATCCCCATAAAAATAGAAGTTTAATGAAGTGTTTGAGCAGAGTCTTGCTTGTCATTCCAATTACCAATGATTTAGAATTTTTTCTTGATACACCACTATTAATTACTCTTACTCAGCACAACCAAAAGTTTACTGTAAATTTCAAAAGCTTCACCAATTCGTGGATGAAAGATTTAGTTAATACATGTTGCCAAATCCATCTTAAAATCTTCAAGCATAATACAAAGTGTTACTCGCTCCTTTGCATTTTGCAACTTACTTCATTAAGACTACTTTTATTTTACTTAACAGAACAGAGTTCACAGTCTGACTCCCACTCTGCCCAGGCAATGTTCACTGTAGGAAAGCATGAAAGCATAACCCACATAACATTTTGCTTCTATAATTTAACTGGTTTAAAGCCACTGGAAGTTTTGTGGACAAAAAAATTTATTGTATTTGTTTTGTAAAATCTGATCATCTAAAAACATGCCTGAGATTATTTGGAAAAAAAATTCTTTCACTGTTTTTAGGTGGTTGAATCTTGCTTTCTCCATTTTCCGAGAGGTAGATACCTCCTTTACAGACACTCATTCCTGTCTAAGCTTGATAACTAAAAATAGGACCACAGAAAGGTAATAAATACCTTTTAGGTCACTTCACTGCCTTCTGTCTTCACTGACAAGTCTTGCAAATTTAAGACAGCCAAATTCACACTAGCTTAAGCTAACTGGCTAGTTAAAGCCCATTAACTCTTTTGATGTTCAGCAGTACATTAATCATGACAATATCTTTTAAATACATGCTCACTTGTCATTCTACTTTGATTAAGCCCTTGAAAATACAGCTAGCTTTCAAAAGGATCTACAGATGTTATTTATATAAATCTGAATATTTTTAGCCAGTGTAGAAAATTGCATGGCAATGCGATCTTCAGACTTGCTCTGAATTTTGCCAGGTTTTAACAACCAAGGGATATTTATGATGAATGAAACACAGGCCAATTTAGCACTGTCCTTCTCATCCAGCTTCAGTATGCCCCAAGACACCTCTTATTCTTGCATCATGTCAGTACAATTTTATACTAATGTCAAGATAATGAGTAGCTGTCAACTGATCCTGATTTTGGCCTTCAAATCAAAAGTAGGACTTCATGCAAATATAAATGACAACATAACCAGTCTATAAGAAAAGATTTTCCTTTCATTATTGTAATTATCACTGTCACTATTATTTTTATTACTATTTAATTATTACCACAACCAAATTTTGCAATGTGTTAGCTACTACCCACTCACATAGAAAAGTCCTGTACAGCTTGTATTGAAAGAGGTATGCCTTACATGAAAAACAGGAGGAGGACAGATAAATGTACAGGTAAGTACAGACCTTTTCTTAGGGAGTAGAAATCTAAATGTTCACTCTCCATGAACAAGTAAAATGAAAGTAAAAATGAAAAGTGATAAAGCTGAGGTATGAAAAAATGCAACAAAAACCTTTCAACAACAAGCATAAAATGAAAATTGACCAAGGTATCTGACTTGCAGAGCACAATCAAAGTAGAGTTAACTTCCTCCTTCAAAGAGAGTATTTGCAATTGTATTCTTAAAGCAGATCTTAAATTGCTTCAATTTCTGAAAGTATTCCTCCTCTTTGAAGTTTATATTGTGTTCGTCAATACATCTCTTGAACATACAGATATTCCACTGAGGGAAAATAAAAATCAGGGCCAAAGCTGCAAGAGATAGAAAGATATTAATCTTCAGAATTTTGTTGCTTCAGTCTTTACCAGATACTCAGTCAGACACCTTAATTTACCAGTGTTTTTTTTTTTAATTGGACACACAAAAATTGGAGCCAGGTACTCAGTTGAATCATAAATATTACTGTTAACATACAACAAAATGACATGGCTGGTTCATCACACAATCCTGAAAGTGGCAAGAGCATTTTCAGTGATTTCTCATACTTTACCCTATTCCTGTGTAATGAGTAGTCAGGGTTTCTAAAATTGTTTTCAAAACTTGGTCTGGTGACTATTATGTAGAGGAGCTCTAGGTAGGTATTTCCAGATTTCTAGACTTTTTTAGAAATTAAAATCAGAACCTATACAAATATGTATTCAGAACTAAATTGCATGAGCTTTCTTTATGTGAAAATTCCTGTTCTGCATAACCTGTCTCATGTTGCTAAACATTACACTTAAAATTCAGTTAAATACTTCCAGGCACTTCCTAGGTCACATATACAGTCTTACAAAACAGTCAAAGGAAAGAAAGAAAAAAGCATCTCTACTAATATGTACTCACTGAGATATAAATCTGATGGCAGGCTTATTGAATGGTTCTTCTTTTCTTTCATCACTAAGAAAAAAAATCTTGATTTTAAATATATCATGTAAATAAAATTGAAAATTGAGCATGCTGAATCATAGCCTAAATACTCTTTGCTATAACATATAACATATAACAAACATATAACATACAACATATAACATATAATAAACATCTAACATCATATAACACATAACATATAATGTATAACATATAACATACATATATAACATGGACATGTAACTTTTGATATGTGTCAATATCTGGAGTGTTATTTATTTTTCTGTTAGTTGAGGAAAGGTCAGGAATAGAACCAGTAAAAACACTTGGAATGATCAATACTCATGAAACTGAACCCCAGATGAAAGAATTCTAACACATATTTTGAATATTTACCTCGTCTAGCATGATCACAGCTGATTATGAGCTTTCCTAATGAAAGCCTTCAAGACAGGACATGATAATACCATGAGATCCAGTGTAACTGGACTAGCATAAACATTAGTCACTACTGCTAATGGCTCCAGCTGTGCTGATAAAAAATGTATGGTAGAGTCTGAAATCACCAACATAGCACTCATCATTCTCTGAATGAGGAGAGTAACTACCAAACCATACATTTATGAATCTCTAAACACATTGGCATGTGATTTGGCAAACAAAAATATTGTTAAAAACACAGCAAAATGTATTTAATATGAGGAAAATTTCTCTTAGTGATCACTGCACAGAGAAAATTAGACTTAGATATTTCCATTCTGTTGGGATTTTCACTCTCGGGGTTGTAGACAGAAGATTTTAATTCCAATATTCATTGTATTGTTTACACACACCTTCAAAAAACTAGATGAAATGAGAATCTTTATAAATGTCTCCTATTTAATACATTCAGGGCCTTTCCAATGATATAAAATGCAGAACTGGCATTAAAGAAAAAAAAAAACAAAAAACAAAAAAACAACAAACAACAACAACAAAACACCACAACAAAACACCCCACTCAGGATCAAAGAGGAATTTCAGCAACATAACAATGGCAGTGGGTTCATGGTTGACAGACAAATTTGGACAAAGACTCCTCAGGTGGAGGAGAAGCCCTAGAACTCTGGTTTGTGATTGTGCTACTCACTGGTTCAGGTCACGGCAGAGATAGAGAATATAAACATCTGTTCAAATGACCAGAGTTAAAAATAGAGTCAGAATGGAATATGTGATTTGAATAAAATGAGTAGTAGTTGAAGGTATAGGTGGAACACAGTCTATCAGACTTTGCAACATAGGTAAATTAAATTTGATGTAAGACATCATTACAAATAACTCGAGATGCTTTTTAAGGAAGAAGCTGGACAATAGAGACAAATTTCCAAACTGTTACAAAACACTGTGGAAATTAAGGACTGATTCTCAGAAAAATCAAGAGTCTACATCTGCAGCTTTTGCAAATTATTTTTATTGTATTGTTTGCATGTATTTTTTTATTACTATTTTTATTTTTTATTCTGTTATGCAAATTCCCTGTCTGTGCCTCTTGGTCATGTGCATTTGCCACAAAGTAAAGAAGATGTGAATGTGTGTCTTGCACATATTGAACCAATAAACCAGAAAATAATAATTGATTTTATTCTTCATCTCCAAATTTTTCATCTAATGGAAAAAAGAAAAAAATACTAAATACATTTTCCTCTTTACTCTAATTTTCCATCTTCCATTTCTTTTTCCACATTGCATTATTGAGAGCTGCCAATAGTATATTAATTTCCTGAGTAAATGATCCATCAGTGTTTCTCAGAAAGAATATGAAAAACCATATTATTTTTCACTCCAATAATTGCAAATCTATCAGTCTTTTCCAATTATTTTCCTTTCAGATTAGATTTATTCTATCTTTCAGTAAATCCTCTACCTTCACAGTTAGAACTGATTCTTCTCTATCATTCAGACTAGTTTGTGGTAAAGGCAGTTTTGCTAATGGAATTTCAAAACACCAAATGGTTACTTTTTAATTTAGGTAGAATGTTGTATTTTAGAGCCACTGACCCATTGCTAAATTCAATTTCCCAGCTGTTTAATTAATGTATGCAATTTAATGATGTTTAATTTTATATGTACGTTCAAGATATAGTGTGCATTTCTAAATCCTTAATTAATAAAAATTACTAAATCCACCTTTTTATTATTATATTTATTCTATAAATATTTAAATATTTTTGGTTTAATTTTGTCATTTTATCCATTATATTGTGTTTCCCAGAAGGTCTAAATAAATATACTGTAATTTCTAAGAGAAAGTAAGGAAGATGAATCATCAGGATGTTGGGAAAACAGCAGAAAGCAATCTGTGTTCATTGTATTAGGCAGAAAGGCATTCCAAGGATAAATGTTTTATCTATTACAGTCTCATGAAGAGCTTTTGCTCTGTACTCTCAGGATCATGAAGAAAAAGGCATGTTTTTCTATGAGATTAATCCCAAGTAAAATAGTAAATAGTGAAATTTTGCACTAATCTGTGTGTTAGAAGAGAAAAAGACATGAAGTTGTAAAAGTAACAAATGAATCAGAAAAGGTCTGCTTTTATGGTTAGACAATATTTGTTACATCCCAGGAGTACCACGAGGTATACTTTTATATGATAAAGGCTTTCCCCAAACTCATGGCTCCTGTGTTGTGCATGCACCTTACAGCAGACAGTCAGTACAAACAGACAGTGACCTTACAGTACAACAGAATATACTTTTTGAGTGGATACAGAGACCAGTGGGAGAAATCATGTTTCACCCTCTGACTAAAGTGAGAGGGAAGATTAAGCCTCAGCAAGGTTGCAGTCTAACATTTCACCTACTAGATTCTTCTTTCCCTTTTCCAGAAAAGGAGGTTAATATTCCAAGGGAGAAACCTATATTTGTGATTTTTACAGTCTCTCTGGATATATGATGAAGAATTAGAAATATCCAAAGAGGGAAATCCTGAGTGACTTTGACTGGTTCAGCAAGGGATGTAACATTGCAGGCAGTAACGCAGTCAAATGGCAAACACAGAGCACAGGTTATTTAATGCTAACCCAGGACCTCATGACACTTTGGTAGTCATCAAGAAGAGGACATTTCATCCAGAAGCCCTCTTGTGAGGGAAATATCAGAGGCTTTACAAGGCACAGAGTCTTGGCCAAGTTCTACACTAGAAATTTCAACTGAGAACATTATTTGCAGTCAATTACCACATTATTCTTCTGGGTATCTACATTGCAATATTCCTTAGGGACCTTTGGTTACTAATGGCCACTCCACTGTTGAGTGCAGGGACAGTGTAAGATCTGAAGTGGAATTCACCTCACCTATCTTTAGACATTTAAAAGCTAAACATCTAAGTCTGAACTGGAGAGAAAAAGGCACCTCCAGAGGGCAATTCATTTGACCTATCTCAGATACCTATTTTAGTCAGAGATGAATCACCCTCTAGAGATGCCTAGATTTCTCTATTGACTATAAAGGAAGCCTAGGGCAAGCAGTTCAGTGCTAGTCTTCTGACTTTCAGACGTGTAATTTAGAAGAGATATATCCTGCTCACTGTCGTGATAAGGTTCAGTTTCCACACTTAATCACTCATGCTGTTTCCAGTTTCATGAAATACCCAAGAACTCATCTCTAAGTATTGCTCATTCGCCACATTTCATTTCTATTTTGGGTGGTTTGTTTCTTCCTAAGCATTTACTGGTTTTAATTTCCACTCATTTTCTCACTGAAAATATTTATTTATAGCAAGTTCATTGTAACCTCCCTATATTTCACCTTCCAAAACAGATGTCTCAGTGATAAGAGCCAGGGTGCATAATAAAATTACTGTGTTTCATCCAGCTGTTACTCTTTCTTAGGATTTTCTTTTTGCTTCTGAGGTGTCTGAAGCCTCACTTTTCAGGTCTCTATAGTGGAAATAAATTATTGTATTTTTCTATGTAGTCACTAATTTAATAATATAATTGTGCAGCATTGTATATGATATGAATTAAATCCTTATAACTGATGCCAAGCATTTAGAAACCAGAATTAGTGCTTGAATTGGATTTAAGTTTCTTCTGATCTAGAGGTCTGACATTCCCAAACCAATTTTCTACTAGTGTGACTCCGCTGACTTACATAACATCTTTACAAATGTAGCAAAAAATGAGAGAAAAAGTAACCAGAGGCTTTGGCTAGACAGTAAATCACTGCAGTTATTTCTGTTAATTACTTAACTTTATATTCCCCATTGAAAAATACTTATTTTATTTAAAAAAATTATGTTTGCCTCAAAAACATAGATATTTCCACTCTTACTTGTTAATAGTAACATAAATTTGTAGTGGCTTTTTTCTTTGACCATTGGAAAAATGTTTGTTAGTCAACTGTTTCACACAGCTGTTAATTAATATAAAAAGCAGTTTATTTTTCCTCAGGATCTAAATTCAAGTATCTTAAAGAATTATCCAGCATGTGTTGTACTTTTACTCAAATCAGGAGTTCTTTTATTAAAATATATAACCATATATTTTAACATCCCTTAGGTTATTTCAAACATTTAAACACAGGATTCTTAATGTAAAAGTTTTATAACACAGACTAAGTGCAATCAGCATAAAAATAATTTGACAGCCTTCCATTTTGCTGAGTAAATGAGGTGTAACCTTAAATATGAAACTTAGAGGCTGGTGATTTCTTTAGACTAATTATATTTGAGAATTTATGACACTTCCTTTGAGAGAGGAATATTTTTCAGGAAAGTTTATCCCATCTCCCAGAGGCACAGCAATTTCTTCCTAAATATTCTTAGATTATCAGTGTGTGCAGGTGTTTTTCATTCTCTGTAGGTGTTAGAACTTCAGCAACAGAAGTGAGTTTTGTGTTGAAGAGTAAGTTCTGGAAATGTTTTGCAGTTGTTTTTCACACCCACTACATGAACTTGTCTGTGTCAACTAATTTCTACTCTTTTGTATCCTAATAGCTATACTGCAGACTTAATCCTAGAAATGCTGAACACTTTCCAAGTACAGGCAATTTTTCCCACCAATGGACTTTTAAGACATGCAACAAAACTTGATAATCATTTATTATTGTGAAGCCATAGATTCACAATTTTTTTTTCAAGCATGGAGCACTTGAAATAAACAGCAGCTGGGAAAACAGAGTTCATATGATTTAGCAGGTAGACCTTTGGGTTGGGTCTGGCCCTTTATTTTTGTCAGAAAAGCATACTGGATTTGCAATAGTATGCATAAATGTGTTCTAAATAATGTACATTTATGCATAGTACTATAATTTATAAATAACCATAAAATAATTTATAAATAGTGCATACACTTAACAAGATTGTTGTAAGTGTACATTTAGTAAAGCTTTCCAGATTTAAAGCAAGGTAAGGCTTATATGGCAGAAACTCCAGTCTTGTAAAGGTATGGCAGATCAAGAAAAATGCCACCAAGATAAGCTGAAGCTTTGGTTGTCCATTTTAAAAGCACTCTCAGGACTAGTGGTCAGGTTTTTTGGCAAAATGGTGAAGTTCAAACCAGAAAAACGTAAGTCTGAGAGAATGTTGTGTCTTTAAATAAAAGAGATGAATGCATAGTTTTGTTGCTATTTAAGACATTGCAGTAACAGTCATTAGATAGTGTGGATGAAAATTCCAGGATATTTCTTCTTAGATAAGTCTCTAGAGTACAGAATCAAAATTCTCTTTCTCTCAGACATTATTGAGGTGCTACTCATTGGTATCACTTCAGCAAGCAGGATGAAGATTAATATGTTCCTGCAGAGATACCCTGATTATCTCTTAGGTATTTCAGTGCAGTAGATTCTGGATTCTACTTCTAGTTTATGAATGAGTTCTTTAAGGACTAATAATCTTTTTTTGGGGGGGAGGAAGAAAGAAGCATGTCCACTCTGGCCTCGGACATCTTTTTCTAAAAAGCCGTTCTATGCGCATGCTGATCTTTTAATATATGTGTAGACATTCTCATGAGACATATTTTTACCTAGATTTTTCCCTTTTTAAAAAAAATTTCTAAATACAGGTCTCAATTAAATCTAAGTATGAAAGAAGCAGCAGGAGTTTAGGATAGAATAAAAATAAAAAGGCTTCACTCAGCCCTGTTAGGTTGTAGACATTCTCACCACAGGAAGTTGTAAAAGCTGAAAGTTTTACATTCAAGTTTTTTAGGCATATCTTTTATCCAGCTGCACATAGATTCTGGGCAATGTAGCAGTGTAGCTATTTTGTATAGTAAAATCCAACATAATTCAACTCTAGACCCATCCTAAGAGATTTTAAATGTAAGGACGCCACATACCTATGACTACTAAAGCCAGAACTTTAAAATTATCTGTTTAACAACAATTAAAGATTGCTAATCTTTCTGGATGTGTCTGCATAAAGACTTAATCTGGTTGCAATAGCTCAGATCAGTTCTCTTAAACATAACTATGCAAAAACCAAAGACCAAAAAGGAAACAGCTACAAATTTTCAGTTCAGGAAAAAAGCATGAGGAAGCTATTCAAAAGAATCAAAGAGAGCAGATGTAAAAAATAATGTTGTGACAGAGACAAAATGAAGCAGTATTTTTGAACTATTGCATGTACACTTAGTAGATGTGGAAAGAAAAACCTAAAAGAACTTGTCATTGCTTCAGCTTGTCATTTTAAACATGATAATTACACAGTAATTTATCACTGTCTCACATTTTAAAGTAAATGAAAGTGAATTTATACTCTGAACACAAATGTGTCAGAACTTTATATCAAGCAATACCTTTTTCATTACATGGAAGCAGATGTTGGCAGCAATCTCAGTAACAGAAAGCTACCTAAGAGAAAAGCACTAAAAGGACACCAAAAAAGTGAGATTACTATCACCAAATATATTATTTCTTTTAATTTATCATTTTATGGCACTTCTTGCTTCTATTGTATCACAAAACTTTGATTTTGATAAGTCAGGGTCCAAAAGGCCTGGTTACAACTCTATAATATCACTTTTTTGAGGTTTCCAGATACATCTCAGCCTGGTGTTTATTACTTTATTGTTTTTTAAATTGCATATTTTACTAACTATGTAACCATATCCATTTGAATCCTAGAGGCCAATACTAAAGTGAAAAAGTTTGCCCAAAAAAAGTACAAAAAATTAGAAAGGAAGGGAAACTTGTATGTGTTTATATGTGTACGTTTGTGGTTGTACACAAGTAGATTGCTCTTATTCTTTGTTGTGATTCTACACATCTGGTGAAGATTGTAACATAATGTTCATGTAAATATATATATATACATTTGTGTATGAGTCATTTTACTTATGCATATGTATTTTTAAAGTAGATTCAGATGTTTCTAGTCCTGTCATTTTTTTAACTTCAGTATGACCTCAGCAAAGGAATGTCTTTATTTTCTGTATTTAACAGTTTTACAGTTGCTATAGGTAGACTGGATGACTATAATAAAAACTTCAGCTGATATTTATATTTAGTCTCTTACTAGAAGAAAAAGACTTCAACAGATTAGGAAACTCAAACAGTTAAATCAAGCCATATTTTAAGGCAATAAAAAAGATTCAGATTTTCCTTCCTGCAGTTTCTCTCAGACTCTCTTTCATATTAAGCAGCTGTAGTTTCTAATGCAGAAGACAAAAAAATAATCATTCTTTCAGCGAGCTCCAGTTCTCACACTTACTGAAGGATGCAGAGGATCTATTTGGGGTGGATGAAAGGAGAAAAAACGTAAAGATGAGATACAAACTGGGTGGAGAAAACTTGGAAGCTGTGGAGTAAGAATGGAGGGAGATAGGACTGGGGTCTGCAGATATAGTATATACAGTGTCAGAGAATAAATAGAACAGAATAAGCAGGTATAATGTAGGATTCAAGCACCTTGCTTTATGCACAAACAGTTCAATGGAACTCTGAAAGCTGCTGCTGCTGCTGCAGCCTCTCAGCCAAAGTGACCCTGGGGTTTCTTTTAAAGGTGTAGAAGAGGACTGGTTGACTTTTGATAACATAGCATGGATTTAGAAATGGTTCTGAGCCAAGGTATCTGAAGGTACAAAATGTTTTAGTTGGAAGGGACTGTAAAGAGTCATACCAGTCCCTCCTCGTGGATGTGAATTAGCCTCTGTACTGAATAAACTAGGAAAGTTTGGGGGGAAAAAAGTGTGTAAAATCACAACTAAAATAGATATGAAAACTCTGCACCCGTTAAGGTTCCTTTAATTCTGTTATTTCTAAACTCTTGCATGTCTAACTTGGCATTCTTAATTACTGTTTACTATGTGGCATCCATAAAAATTCACTGTGATATTAGCTACATCAAAACAAACATAGTAATACATGTTAGTTTTCTTTTAGCCATATAAAGATAGGTTGAAAAATGTCTCTCTATGGGATAGATATACAAATTTGAAATGCCAATGCTTCGTCATGTATTTGTGAAAATGTTTGGTGGGGGAGTAGGGTATAAAGTGAGAAAGAGAATGTTTTTCTTTTGTTCTGCATTGAAAGAAAAAAGAAACATTTCCCTAACACAAAGTAACACAAATACTCCTTAATTTCTTAAAAATGGAATGTAAGCATACTGAACTGAAAAAAAAAAAAAAAAAAAAAAAAAAAAAAAAAAAAAAAAAAAAAAAAAAAAAAAAAAAAAAAAAAAAAAAAAAAAAGTAGACAAACATCTATAAATGAAAAAGAGAAAAGAGTGAAATGAGATGTGACTACTTCTGAGCACAGGGATTTTTAGGCAATATATTAATTTTCAATAGTTGTCAGAGAAGCAAATGTTCCAGAAACATGGGAGCTGAAAAATTATCCATCATCTCTCTTGGTGAAACAAGACCTAGCTAGAGGATGAAATAAAATGAAGTCATAAGTTGACAGGGTGGGCAAGGTCATACTGCTGTGCAATTTCAATAGCCAAGATGAGCAGCTTGTCTTTTCTTTTACCTAGCATCTTAAGGACTAATCTTTCAAGTTTTCTTAAACTTCTCACTATGACTGCCTGGCATGTTAGTACAGATACTACACTTAGAAGCAGGAAATTTCTATAAATGAACTGCATTAATTTACATCATACTTCCTTTTTCCTCCAGGCAAATGTATACTAGACTAGCCAAAACTAGACTAACCAGAAGCTTCTCGTAGGTTTTGGGGGTCTTTTTGGTGGATGAAAGAAAAAAAA
>VXBR01007104.1:524146-568443 GCA_013400215.1 Cisticola juncidis | reverse complement strand
AAAAAAAAAAAAAAAAAAAAAAAGGGAAGTTGCAATTCTAAAAATATTCTATTGTTACAATGGTTGGGATAAGGCCTTTGACATGGTTGAAACTTTTAAATTAAAATACCTTGTTTTTTCTAAAAGCTTTTTTTTTTCAATTTCAAAAAAGAAATTGTTTCCTTAAATACATTTATTCAAAATTAAACATAAAATTAAAATTTCAAAGCAAAAATTATAGTTATCATTAGTGTTTGAAGTTAACTATTTCTTTAAATTCCATTTAAAGAAAAAAAATTAAATGTCTCCACATAGTAACATTTTGTATTTTTTCTCAAGAGTTTTTATGTAGCATCTGGCCAGAGCTCCAAATTCCAGACATTTTTCAAGACTGTTATGTGACTTTATAGGTTTTTCCCTCAAACACAACCTGTATAGATAAAATTTATACCAATGAGTGAATAATATAAGTTGTAATGAGAAAGTGATGAATTAATTTTCAGACTATAAAAATAGATTATTTACTTTCCATTATTTACTTTACTTTTCCTGTACCAGGTTTGCAGTGCAGTAGGGAAGAGCTGCATGTCCCTGTTAGTGGCAGCCCCTGGAAGCATTCTTTCTATCCTGCTGGTGACTGCTGCTGCTGGGATAGGTGCTCTGCTGGCCCCTCAGCACAGTTTCCATGGAGAAGAGCTGAGATGAGCTGCACAGCATTCACAGGCACTTGTTGCATTTATTAGTTCTTCAGGGGAAGATCAGGACCACAGCGCAAGAGAGATGTGGAGCTCCTGGAGTGGGTTCAGCTGAGGGTACAAAGAGACTGGAGCTTCTCTCTTCTGAGGAAAGGCTGCAGGAGCTGGGCCTCCCCAGCCTTGGCAAGAGGTGACTGAGAGGGGATCTCATCAATGTCTAAAAGTATCTGAAGTGGGGTGCCAAGGGGTGGACCAAGCTCTACCTCTTGCCAAGCAATAGAAAAGAGAGATTGAGTGGGAACAGAAGCACAGGAAATTCCACCTGAACATGAGGAAGAACTTCTCCACTGTGCAGGTGACCATGCACTGGAACAGGTTGCCCAGAGAGGGTGTGGAGTCTCCATTACTGGAGATATTCAGGAGCTGTCTGGACACAATCCTGTGCTGTGTGCTCTGGGATGGCCCTGCTAGAGCAAGATGATCCACTGTGATCCCTTCCAACCTTACCCGTTCTGTGATTCTGTGATAGTTTAACTAGCTATTTGAATCTTATTGCAATGGGTGCTTTTACAAATGCAATTAAACTCAACCAGTAGATTTCTAAATTCTGGGTTTATTAGACTCTGAGGATTCCAGTGCTGAACAAAATATACTTCAAACTTCACAGTCATTATTGCTTGAATAAGTTTCAGTGACTTATTAGTTTATTGCAGAACTAAATCTCCTAATTTAACTTAGGTAATTGTACTTAGAATGAAGCTGTTGAAGCATTTGAGTGTGGACTTCTCCCATGAGCAAGGATTACAACCTTCAACCTTTACAAATTAGCATAATTTTGGGCCTTGGTCTTTTCACTGTTGGAATATAAATATAAATTCTTCTCAGAAATATGAAAATATACTTGCATGAACAGAGCTATGATGTTTTAACATGCATTTGATAGCTGTGAATAATATTAATTCTTGCTGGCAAAGCTAGACAGCGTATGCTTCATAAGGCCTGCTGTGGTATCAAAAGTGATTTAAATAGGATCACCCAGAAGCTGATAACCTCATGGGTGAGATTAGCTGCTGTTAAACCCACAACTAATACCCAAACTGCACTTGCTTTTATGCCTTTGGAATAATAATATTTCATTTTAGTTTTTCTGAATCAGAAATGACAAAGGAAATACATGGTCATATTATCTTCCTTACAGATGAATTTTTCACAAGGTGAAAGAATGTTTATGCAAATACAAATACAGATGCAATTGTTGCAGCATTCACCCAGAAAATAGTCTATGGCATTTAACTAGAGAACTCCAAAGAATGATACTAATGTATATACTAAGCCAGGAAGAGGAAATATTATGCTTTAGGAAAATTTTCCCTGATAATAAAATATAATAGAAATTTCATTTAGGTCAGCAAAACACAACAATGTAGGTAGGATATATGCAATCTGTGAGGTTAAATTCATATTCAGAAAGAAATTTCAAACAAAGATTTTTAAATGTTTATATACTGTTTATAATATTCTATGACAGGGAATAGTCTTTTGGATGTTTGTGCCAACTGTCCTGGCCATGCTACCTTCACAGCACCTTGTAGCACCTCCTCACTGGCAGAGCAGGGGAAGTTGAAAAGTCCCTGACTGAGGGTAAACTCTGCTTAGCAACAGTTAAAACATCCGTGTATTATCTGCAGTTCCCTCATACTAAATCCAAGAAACACAGCAACTACAAGAAAATTATGTCAGATATTACCAGCTACTGGAAGAGAATTAACTCTATCCTAGCTGAAAGCATGACATAATGAAAGATTTCTTCATCTGACTTTGCTTTTGGAAGTTTTGGACATTTAATATAAAAGAGATATTTAATTTGGAAGAGAAAACTGTTGGTCATTAATAGCCACCACTACTGTCAGTTGTAGATTAATATGTTTATACTCAAACAGAAATAAATTAGGGCCACTTTTTTAGCTTTGCTTAGCAAACTGCTGCAATTTCATTTCAGTGTGTTATTTCCAGGTTTCAAAATTCTCAACCAACTGTGACATTTCCCTATGCCTTTAAATTATACTGGGAACACAAAATAGTTTCCCATCCAGTTTATTCTCAAACCTTCTTGAATAATCACAAGAGGTTTGTCTCAGTATAAACTGATGTTGAGCCAGACTAACAGGTCCCATGCCAATTCTCATCTTTCTGTCTGCACAGATGGAGTGAAAGGACTTCCCTGGGGGGTTTTGGCAGCTAACATAATCAGATCACCTAACAATTGTTACAGTTTTTTATAAGAGGATGTTTTCTCCTCCTAATTATAATTACCCATTCAGAATTCCTCTGATTATTTCTTGAGAAATGCTTATTATTTCCACTTTTTAAGTGAAGTATATCAAATACTGTAGCAACAAAGTGGGTGGTACCATGTCTATTTACAATTTAACTTCTATCTGTTAAAAGATCTTATTTTCATTTCTTTGAAGACAAAGAACCAGACAGTTAAATAAGGTAACAAAACATGCTTTTTTTTTTCATCTAAATTAAGATCTGGGGGTGGGGGGGGAAGGCAGAAACCCACAGATCTCACAGGTCCAGATCTGCAGCTGTAAAAGTCAGTACTGCACTGTGTTTCTGAGAGTCTAAGATGATTTATGCCAGCTGAGAACTTGGCTTAGCTCAAAAAGCTGGAAAATCAAAGATCTCAGTCTGCTCTGAAAACTTTCCTTAAATAGCAGATCATGTAATATAGGGGGACTTAGAAGAGCTTTCATTCAACTCCCTCATCTGGATAGTCTCTTACTACCTGAGAAATACAGATAGCAGATACACTTTTCACTTCATTTTCAACACATCTCTAAACCAGGGCATACATCCTTTCTCACAATGTGCCAAAGGAACAGGAAATGTTCTTCGTCTGAACAGACAGCCAAAACAAGCTGGATAAATGCTTAAATATAGAAGGCTGGGTTTTTTGTTTGTTTGTTTGTTTGTTTGTTTTGTTTGGGGTTTTTTTGCATTAAATGAGCGGAAAACTCTGACTCCAAATCATCAGTAATGCTTTGTCTTAATTCACCGCTGTACTACTTTAGCTGCATTTCAGTACACTTCCACTGAAGTAATGAGAAAGCTACATCACCATAAACTAAACCATTCTTTATTCAAATCCTCTAATATCTGCCATCCCTAATCTTTACATACCTACTGAATTTTCATACATAATATAAACTTTTGTTTTATTATGTACATATAGAAGCAGTCATGTGCTGTGCTCGTCTCTGGGTCTGTGCACACACTCAATTATATACACCCTATCTGTGTACACATACTGCAATGAGCTCTCTCTGCTTGGTTCTTATCAGATAATTGCTCAAATGTAAACTATTTCCCATGTCATATTTTAGCAGGTTGCTAAGGATATTTAACATGCTCTGAAGCTATTTTTGGCTCCACATTGTGAGTCTATGATATAATTTTTAATATACTTAATGCTTTATATGATGTGCTGAAAATAAGTATTTAATTTGCACTTCAGTTAACAGGCATTTATTGTACAGTAAGAATCAATTGACTGCTACAAGGACCCTTTTTATGATTTAATCCACTCAGAAAATTCAGTTGCTGTCACAATATCCTCAAAATCGCACCAATAATAAAAGTAACATAATATTAGCAATGGGTATCTAAGTGACATAAAAGATATATAAAGTTAGTCATCAATTAGCCTACATTCCTAGTATCAAAATGTATTCAAATTAATTTTGTTTTCACTAATTAATTCAAATCAGATTTACTTTCTTTGTTTATGAGAGAACTAAATTTCTAAAGAAGGATTTTAGCTTTACTGTGTGAATAATGGAAGCATAGCTATACCCACAATATACATGCATCTCAACTCAGCAGCACTGGATGGTGACTCACAGTGCAATCTCCTAAAACACACATACAAATAGCATACCAGGTTTGCCTTCAAAGAGATACAGGATTCCCATAAACGTGCTAAAAAATGTACTGAAGTAGTCAAAATTTAATCTTTGAAACATTTAAATCTTTTAAATCATGAATATTTATCCAGTTGGCTATTTAGGTGCACTGAGGCTGCACTGACAGGGGAAGAGTGACAGAGAGAGCTACATAAAGTTGCAAAATGAAGGTGAGGGATGCTGTAAGGTTATCCCTCTAGCCTCCCCCAGTTAGGTGTCTTCAGTAGGTGTGATGCAATTTAAGATGGAAGGTGGTGATAATCTGTGGTTGCTGAAGTAGAAACTTGGCGATATGAAGAAGCTTGAGAGAATACTGAAGAATTAATGAAATGGCATCATTTTTTAAATTTATGCCAGACTACCAAATATTAAGATGAAGGTCCTAGGATCTAGTTGCATTTGATGATTAGACTGAAATCTAACAGAAGCACAAAAAGCAAATGAATGGACATTTTCAAAAACACATTTTTCACTTTCCCATCCACAAAACTTATTTTGCTGGAGTGAAAATCATTCCTGTGCCATCTCTTCACCTTAGCTTTTCTCTGACATCAGCTCAAATACAGAGGTTTCACGTGCTGTCATAAAGGTCAGCATACATCAGCTATTTCCTTTTTTGAGAACAAAATCCAAAATCCATTTTTCAAATCAGCAAGTCCTATTTTATGGCCTGAGAAATGTGAGGATGTGGTAGATGAAAACCGAATTCCTCAATTTACTGTGAGAAACCACCAGGCAAAACCTGCAGAGTTAAAAGAACATACATCTCTCTTTGTAGCTCAGAAAGTAGCTCAGACATCATCTCTAAACCAGTAGGAATATCCAGATAATTTAAGAGGCAGACTTAAAAATAGAGTACTGCAGCTGCTGAACCCTTAAGTCAAGGACCAAATGACACTTTTAAGACTGCAAAAAAAAAAAGTACAGTTGACCAGAGACCTACAGGAAGGTTATGCTGATAATTGTTTAATATAAATGTTTTATACAGTTGATCACAGAATCACAGAATATCCCTCCCTGAGGAAGGGACCTACAAGGATCATCGAGTCCAATCCTAGCCCTACACAGGACCATACCCAAGAGTCACACCACGGACCTCAGAGTATTGTCCACACTTCAACTCTGCCGGGTTTGGTGCTGTGACCACTTCCCTGGGTAGCCTGTTCCAGAGCCCAGCCACCCTCTGGGTGAAGAAATTTTCCTGATACCCAGCCTAAACCACCCCTGACAAAACTTGGGCCATTCCCTCAGGTGCTCTTACTGGTCACGACAGAGAAGAAATCAGTGCCTGCCTCTCCACTTTCTTTTATGAGGAAGTTGTAGAGTGCAATGAAGTCCCCCCTCAGTCTCCTCCAGGATGAACAGACCAAGTGACCTCAGCCACTCCTCATAAGGCTTCCCATCCACATCCCTGTGGCCCTCCTTTGGTCACTCTGTAATAGTTTCCTGTCTTTTTTTACACTGAAAAAATGTTAAAAAAGACAGAACTGCCCCCAGCACTCGAGGTGAGAGCAGAGCAGAGCAGAGCAGAATAGGGCAATCTCCTCCCTTGCCCAGCGGTCAATGCTGTGCCTGATGTTCCCCAGGACACGGGTGGCCCTCCTGGCTGCCAGGGCACTGCTGGCTCACGTACAGCTTGTGAATGACCAGAGTCTCAGGTCTCTTTCCATGGCACTGCTCTCCAGCCTCTCATTCCCCAGTCTGTCTGTACATCCAGGGTTGCTTTGTCCCAGGTGCAGAATCCAACACTTTTCTGTGTTAAATTTGATAGTGTTGGTGATTGCTCAGCCTTTAATCCTCAAGGTCTCTTTGCAAGATGTCTCTGCCCTTGAGGAAGTCAACAGCTCCTCCTCTAAGTGTCCCTTCTAGTCCTGCATCCAAGTGGTTTATGAAGATGTTGAAGAGCACAGGCCTTGAAATTGTGCTAGCTTTATCCATGACCTGAACTGATGGGACTCAAACCACCTCATGCTTATGTTAAAGTACATTGGTGAGAATTGTACCTGCTCTAGTACCTGCCACTTAGCCTCAAAGGTAGCTCATGGGTCAACTGAGTGGAAAGTGACAGCCAACACGTGTAAACTCTCAGCTTGTTCTTTACCATTTTTCCCATCATTAATCATTCTACTCAGCTTTGCAGACAGCTAATTCTCTATAACATCCCCTATTTAAGTTAGTTCTAGGTACAAAGAAGTACCTTCCTCCATGTCCTCTTTGTTAACCAAAAAGGAAGAGTGGAAATAAAGTAATTTGTATATTGAAATTACATCTGAGACACTAGAGACTTTTGTATCAGTAACAAGGAACTGGACAGCTCAGGCAGTTTGGCCATGGTCCAACATCTGGTATAGGAAACACCTGACTGGAGGCTGTGACTCCCAGATACCATCATGATTCCAGTAACTAACAATCATTCCAGATTTCAGCACTCACTTCCTCTTATCTGCAAATGTTTCCAGTATAAAGGTAAAATCTTTACTAAGTGTAGCAATGAACTTTTGTCTCTTACATATTTTTTGAGCTGTTACAGTCAGCTGTCCTGACTCTTCATGTGTTCAAGAAAGTCAAGACAGAGGAGAACAAAGTTATTCTATGTTCACATCTTATCAAACTGTGAACTTAAAATGCAGCAATGGCTGTATCATGAACTTGAAACCAAAATGACAGGTCTCCAAAAACTAGGAAAAGTCTTCTTAGAAACTTTCATGCCTTTTATCTAGCTTGATAACAAAGCTAGTTTGTGACTTATAAATTGCTCTGACACAACCAGGAGAGTTTGTTACCTCACTTTGAAAGTTATTGAAAATAGGATTTATGTAGTTCTTTAGTCACAATCTTAGTAAAAAGCTTTGTGACAATGATCGTTCAAGTTCTTCAAAGTCAGCTAAACCTTGCAATAAGAGCTAAGCAAAAAGTTCTTTTCGAGCTGCAGGTGGCAAAATTTTCTAATTCATCCAGTCTTCACTTTAATAGGAAGCTTTAAAGCAGCTTTTGTTATTTCCCAAGTTTTCTTAAAAAGTGTTTTAATAAACACTTTTCTGTCGTGAATCTTTTCATCTACCTTATATCTTTAGAAATTATCAACCTTAACTTCTCTCAAAAATCTTCATTAAGTCTCACAATTATTTCTAGCTTGGACCTCTTTTTCCCATGTAGTGTTTTTAATCTTTGATTCCACAGAGACTAGCTTTGAGGATTTCTTTTTTCTCCATTTTGGGTCACACCAGGACTACTTCTGTGAAATTCAATTAGAACCTCATAACAGGTCCCTATAAACTTCATTACTTCAAAAAACAAACAGTAAGATCTTGAAAGAAGCACTCTGTGACTGCCAGAAGGCATTTATTAGCACTTTGTCAGAAAAGCATATTTGTTTTGGGTAGATCAATCAAATCTACTTCAAATGACAAGTCCTTGAGCTCTGAATAGTGTGGACCTAATATTCAGATTTTATTAAAAAAAAAAATACCACACTTCTTCACTGCATGAAAGACTAGAGAATGAGCTGACTATTAAGTGCAAAATTATTGCTTCAGAACATTTACTTTTACCTTCAACTTTAGGTAAAGGCTTGTTCTCAGAACATTTACTTTGTCACCTTGATCTGGACCCCCAGAATAGCCATTAAGGCTTAGCAAAGGATTGCTTTTCCTTTCTCAAGTCATCATTTCCCAAGCATGTCTTTTCAAGCTACACTGATCTCTGATTTGACACACTTAAGGCATGTCTGCATTAAGAGAATCTACAATACAATAATCGTGTCAATGTCATTTAAGATTTTTAGCATCTGAAGTCCCACCTTAGAACTGCACAGAACATCTACTCTGGGAGATTTCAGTGACATCACTAAACACACTTGTGAAAATCATACCTCAACAGATATGCTGCTATCAAGTAGGTCATCCTGTGATTTTTTTTTTCTTGATGTCTAAACTGCCCAAAGGTGAGACAAAGGCAGTCAGAGAAAAAGACTTTTAAACACAACCAAAAATCTAAATTAGTGGTGACAAAAAACCAGTGAAGTTGCAGTGAAAAATGGAATCTATTTACCAACAAGTTTCAAAACAATAAATAAATATAATATTTTTACCATTTGGGCTAGACATTTGTCTTAACTTCAGATGTCTTTTAGGTAATTGCATTTTTTCAGATAAAACTTAAAGCACAAACTGTCTCGGGAAACAAGATCATATTGTCTTGATAGGTGTTAAGACATTTATTCAGATTATGGCAAAAAATTTTCTGCAAATTAAAACAGAGTTGAATCCAAGTTGCCTGAAACACAACCATTCTGCAGAATGCCTTATATCTTGCCTCTTGGGTACTTTATGTGCACTATGAAACACTCAAGAGAAAAAGGATTTCAATGCTGTTTACTACTGCACTGGCTTACCATGGTTTTGGAAGTGGGGGGGATGCAGGGGTGGCTTCTGTGAGAAGCTGACAGAAGCTGCTTCCATGTCCAACAAAACCAATTCCTGACAGCTCCGAAGAAGGATTGTGCTCCTGGCCAAGGCTGGGCTAATGGTGGTAATGCCTCTGTGATAATATATTTAAGGAGGAAAAAAACAATATTATTGTGGTAACTGTGGCCAGAGTGGAGTGAGAACATGTGAGAGGAACAGCCCTGCAGACACCAAGGTCAGTGGAGAAGGAGGGACAGAAGATCCTTCAGGCACTGGAGCTGGGATTCCTCTGCAGCCCGTGGTGCATCCCATGGTGAGGAAGCTGTGCCTGCAGCCCATGGAGATGCAGAAATCCACCTGCAGCCCCTAGAGGAGCCCCAGGCCAGAGAAGCTGGATGCTTGAGAGGAGGCTGTGAACCCGAGGGAGGCCTGTGCTGGGGCAGGCTCCTGGCAGGACCTGCAGACTTGTGCAGACAGGAGCAGGTCTCCTGGTGGGACCCATGCTGGAGCAGCCTGTTCCTGAAGGAAAGCACCCTGTGGAAGAGGGACTCATGATGGAACTGTGTCGAGAACTGTTGTCCATGAGAGGGACGCATGCTGGAGAAGTTCATGGAGATCTCCCATGGGAGTGACCCCACTCTGGAGCAGGGGAACTACTCCTCCCTGAGCAGCAACAGGAACACTGTTGTGATGGACTGACTGTAACCACCATTCCTCATCTCCCTGCTCTGACTTTTTTAGTAATAAATTCAACTAATATCCACAGCTGGAGTCTGTTTTGCCTGTGATGATATTTGATGAGTGATCTCTCCCAGTCTGTGTCTCAACCCATGAACCCATCATCACATTTTATCTTCCTGTTCAGTTGCAGAGGGAAGTAATAAAATGGCTTTGGCAAGTGCCTGGCCTCAAGTCAGGGTAAACCCACTACAATTATGTACCAAAAAAACAAAACAATAAAAAATCCAACAGGAATAACAGACTGCATATATGTAAATGATTAAGGCAATCAATCATTGCATGGGACACCAAATTAAACTTTCTACCTGTTTCAAATATGACAAAAGAATGAGTAGAATTTAGATTGTCAACATCTAATAAAAGCTTCTAAATATTTATCACCAACATATATGTGGTTTTCACCAGAAAATACGTTTTCACCAGAAAATACATTTTGGCCTGAACACCTCACTAAGTGAAAGTTGCTTTGAAACTTTTAGGCTAATATACCAAAAAACCCTCCAAAAAAACAACAACAAAAAAAATTCCAAATCTACAAACAGTCCGTTTCAATAAAATTCCATTTAAGATAAGGGGAACCTGTCCAAAAATTCCCAAGGAATTTTATCTTCTGAACAGTTTTACACCAGTGTAATTCTCGGTTCTCATTTTTATTTTGTCTCTAAGCTGAAATTACTGCACTCTAATAACTGAGGGCATGAGGTAGTTTGAATATTGTAAAAAGAGTTTTGACTACGCATAAGTGTTTTAAAGTTGGGTGAATAGAACTAGAGGGAGCATAATAATCCAGTCCTGCCATCCAAAGTATGTTTAACATTTTCAGTAATATTCAAAGAACATGCATTTTCATTTTCTAATCAAGTGTCTTTTACTTAATGTCTTCAGGTCCACGCATATAAGGACCCCATGTTTACTAAAATTAGCAGGGGTTCATAACTTGCCTAAAATCTCAATAACTGATGCTCTGGATTATATTCCATAACGATTTGCTTAAGAAAAGAGCAAACTGCTAGAAGAGAAAGTTTAAACTCAAAAAATCAGTCTCCATGGCCACTCTTCTAATCATTCATCTACAAGCTTTCACATTAAAATATTCAAATTCCCTGTTGTGTGGAAATCTGCAGAGAAATGTGTCAAGAGTTACTTCATAAAATATCTAGTTATTCTAGAGAGCTCTGTTGAAAGAAAATAAAATTAATCTTTACTGAAAAGGGCATGAGAGTCTTACAGCTCACACATCTCTGCTTCAGCATTCGTTTTCTTTTCTTTTGAGGTACATCTGAGTTTTTATTATTTGCATTTGTTTCCATTTTTATCACTGATAACATTACACTTGTACTGGTTTCCTAAGTACAGTATAAAATATGAATTGTTTACACAGTCACTGTTCAGATTGTCATTACTTTCCTTCTCACCTTAATGTCATCACAGATATCTTACCTTCCTTGCTGACCTAATGTTGATTTAATGGCTTGACTTGTTCATGACAATAATGCCTCTTATCTTTCAAGCTGCTTAATGTAATTGTGTTAAGAATATCTGAAGTGACTGTGCAAGCAAATTAGAATCGCCACAAGAAACTTTGTGGTAAAAAATGATTACAGGAGTTTGAAAGCCAAATTAATGAAGAATTTAAAGATTTTATGTAGAACCCAAATCACAAGTAGTTTTGATAAACAGAGCAGCTAAGAATTAACTTTCTTTAACTGTGGTTTTCCTAGGGCTCCAACAGAAAATTCACAAAATAATTTCAAACCTCTGACGCAATGCCAGAATACACATTGCAAACTCCTCGATTCAATTAGAAAGCTTCCCAGGGACAATGACTTGGGTGGAAAAAACATTCGGACATTTTAACCAAAATAGCCAAACTGACTGTCATCCTGGCTAATGGTAACAGAAATTGTCTCAAACCTGGACTGAGTTTCCAAAAGGCATCTATGATAATTTCCTTCTGTTCAGCCCTGACACCCTCACCTACATGTTTACCAACTAACTAAGAACTAACTTCTTGACATCCCCCAGTACCCCTGTAAGAATTCAGATCTTTCCAAAAAACATAACTTTATTGTACAACAGAAACATTCATTAGTCAAGGAACTAAAGTGGAAATTTACAGGCAGTATCCATCTATCCATTTCTAAGGTGTATATATTTATGACACAGTCAGAGAAGATGGAAATGCTTTGTTTCCCAAATTAACTTGTTAAGATTCAGCCACCTCACGTCACTACTTAAATGAACATCTACACAGTGAACTGTGCAAGTTTAATGAGTCCAGGGGTGATTCTAAGAGTGATGAAGTTTCTATCATGTTTAAAATCAAGTAAGTGTATAACACCAGGTATTATAGTCAAATTCAAGAAAAATATAAACCCATAGTACATGACATTTATTCCTCTATATGAGCATACCTGGAATTTCATTGTAAACAAACATTTTTAACTCATCTGTGTTACACAATAAGAGGAGAACTCTTCCAAGAGTTCCTCTTTTCCTATAATTGTATATTTTAAAAAGGCAAACAAAATGTCTTGACAATAGATTTGTAAACTGCTAAAATATCAGTATTTTATTGTAACTGATTATGTCTGGTTGTCCATGTAATTCTTACCACCCAAAAGTTTACTTCTCTTACTTGAAGAAGCAAATTTATTTTGTGTAAGCTTGACCTACCACACAAGCATGTTTATGTCTGCTGCAAAAAAAAATTGAAAACTTGAGATACAAGGTCAAGTACAGCATAAAATTGATTGCATGCTATTTCCTACCAGTTTCTATAATCTTTGTCTAGTGGTAGATATCAACCACAGTGAAGCCTTTTTCCAGTCACCATACACCTATGCCAAAATTTATAGAACTAACAGCTTGAAAGGTAGGACAAAGGATGAAGAAAAGTATAAAATTAATATATAGCAATTAACGTCTATATACGATTGAGTCATTTGTTCTTGAGCAGTATTTTTTGACTTGCCTTCTTATTCATTGATCATTATGTCAAAAATGCTACATTGTCATGGGGGAGTGCTTGAATGTTGAGAACATAGGGAAAAAGACAATATAAAAATAGAAATAACAGAGACATTTACAGAAGTTGAATTCAGAAAAACTGTTTTATTATCTTGTGGCATTATTTGTTTAGAATTCTTATGAGGAAGTCTGAGACATCTGTATTCAGATAATCCACACTGCAAGTGAAGTCAGGAAAACAAAGATGACTAACACATTAAAATGCAGAGCTACTTCCTACAAGACATGCAAATCACATTCTGATTCCATAAAAATTTCCTCTCCCTCAGCCTTCATTGTGATATTATTAAAAACAATACTCACACACACAAAAGCAAAGTGTTTCTTAAAGTGCCTTGCAGATTTGGATAAAATGGGCAAAGCTCTTTAGTTTACAGAGAAAAACAGGAGAGTTGGGTGTTATCTGTTGCTGAATCTGAAATACAGCTTTGCAACAGAAGGGAACACAGCAAAAAATCTAATCAAGATTCCAGAAGCAAACATAATATATAGCATATGCATATTTTAGAAGCTGAATTCTATTTCAAGATTATGTGATATATTAGATTTTGGAGTTTTAGACCTAAGTCTTATTTCTCCTGAATGCCTACAATCCTGTCTACAACAGAACTAATGTAGCTGAATTAGTGTACCTGAAAAAATGCCTGCCTTTCCTATTATAGCTGCAGTGCATCAAGATCCAAGAAAACTTGGTTTGTTTTAATGTTTTAATGATGTAAGTGAACCTTCCTGGTTACTTCAACCACATGGAAATGGAAAGATTTTGCCGTACTGTCCCTAACACATAAAACTACAACAGAATATAGAAAGTCCTAATCTAATTTTGGATTCTGGGAAGGCTGTGGTGACTTCATGCCAGCTAGTAGCCAACAACCACAAGGATACTTACTCCTTCTCCTCCCCCAAGAGGGGCAGATGAGAAAATAACAACAGAGAGAAAATTCATGCATTTGGAAAAAAAAAATACAAGGAAGTCACTGACCAAGTACTGTTACAGGCAAAGTAGACTAGGAGAATTTATCTTAAACATTTAGTTACTGACTTGGGTATTGGGAAACAAAATAGCAAACATTTAAACACTTGGGAAAAAGACCTTTCTTCTCCATTTCCCAAACTCATCTTCATTACAGTCACCACTTGCTCACCCTCCACATTATTGCCACAGGCTACATCCAGTCCCTTTTGGGAGGCAGCATGCACCTCAGCAGGGTGGGCTGAGGGTGTAGGTGTTTCCTTCAGCCTCTCTTTGTTTCTCACTCTTTTCTTCCATTGCTGCTTGCAAGTAATTTCCTTTGCTCTGGCATTAGGAAGGTGCCTCTCATCTTTCAAGCTGCACCACAGCTTATCTACAAGTCACAGCTCCTCCTGGGATGTACCTCTTCCAGGGTGAAGTACCTACTACTGCTCTGTCCCCATTAGTTCCTTTTTCTCCCATGTCCTGACTGGGAGAAGGGGAGGGAGAAGTAATGATACTATTTTTACCATTCAGAACCTTTTGTAAATACAAACTGAGAAACTTATTACAAGCTAGAGATTCAGTATTCACTTTTCTGAGCAGAAATATGTCCCTGGCTCTGTACAGATGTGCTACATCTACATACATTTTTAATACCTCAACAACGACTCCCCTGGCAGACTATTCCAGTGCTTGACAACCCTTTCATGAAGAAATTTTTCCTAATATCTACCTAATCCTCCACTGGTGCAACTTGAAGCTATTTCCTCTCATCTTGTCATTTATGCGGGGGAAGAGACTCCCACCTTGCTACATACAGCCTCCCTTCAGGTAGTTGTAGAGAGTGATAAGAGAGTTGTAGAGAGTGATAAATCACTCAGGAGAGGGATTCTCCTGAGGCTCCTTTTCTCGAGGCTGAACAACCCCATGTCATGACATGTGCTCTAGATCCTTCACATACCTCAAGTGTGTTCTCTTAATGTTATTGTAAAGGTTTATTCAGATGATGACACACAACTCAAATATCTATTTGTTTTGTTTGGGCTTTTTCAGAAACTAGCAAAGATAGTGCCATAGCTCTGAATTTCAGGGTTGACCAAATTCAAGTTGAAAGCAAAATGGAAGCCAAAATGGATGAATACAAAAGAAATACATGCAGCAAGACCATAAATCTTTATGGAATATTTTGTTACTTGTTAAATTTTACTCCTCATTAAATACAATAAAAACCCTTCATATATATTTTATCTATGTATATGAATATATACATATCTCAAATTTTTAGGCATCCAGTTGAATACATTCATATGTTGGATTAGAAAATGTTAATAAATTAGAATGTATTTTTTCATATTGCAATGAGCATAAGTCATAGCCCTGACTGGAGGGTCTGACAGAACGTGACGATTACAATGGAGTTTTGGGAAGAAATATGACTAAATCTCCAATCCTTGCATCTTTGAACAATATAGACTGAAAGTAGCACTTCCTACCCCTTCTTTTATTTTTCTTCCATGTCTTCAATTTTTATTTGGGTTAGCTGTTACCATTATTTGCATCAGGCAGGGACATCAGTCTGCAGGCACTGCACCTAAGCCGTGTTCAAGTTATGTATAATATAGAAAAGCTCTCTCTTTTGTGCATGCAAGCTGGTTAATCTTTACCTGTTTTAAAATACACTTAAGAAGATTGCATGGTTTGATACCTCGCACAGCTACAATTTATGCAAAGATGTCTAGTTCAATACAGTTGTAAATATACTTAAAACATATCTTTTGTTAATTCAATCTCTAAAACTTATATTGGGAATTATATCTTTACAAAAAATACTACCACAAAACACTTTCAATATCTTCATTTAGTTACAGAAGTATGTATATCTCTGTGGTGTATCCCAGTGCTACATGAATGGTGACCATCCACTTAGAACCTTAGTCCCTCTCATAGAGACTTATCACAACAGAAGTGGTCACAAGATTGAGAAACATTAAATAATCATCACCAAAATTTGCAGCAGTTCACAGAACGGGAGAAGGTGGCCTCTGAATTTTTAGCAAACTTAGTTGGTCTTATGATGCAGCACCCTAAACCCTGCTAGTTAGCCATTGATTCCAAGCAGGTGTTGAATGGAAACTGCAGAAGCCCTCCGCAATGTTTAACCCTTCAAATCATAGAACATGCTTCCAAGTTTAGATCCAGTTTTTAGAAAGACAAAACACCAAAACTGGTGAATTTTAGACAAAGTAGATGAGCAAAAATACTTTCACATCACAGCATCAAATCTTTTAACCGATAAAACAAAAACTAATGATTCTTCAGGTGGACCTCCTATGATTGCTAAACTGTATAAATAAAAAGCAAGCTTCTAGTGTAACTAGTACAATACTCATCATTTATCTTCTCCTAGTTGAAATCTCTGTGAAGAAATTATATCCACATTTGGAGGGAAGCCATTCTTGGGGCAGAATACAGTGATCATCATAGGTTCAGTAGCATAGTACAGTAGCCTTTTAAGGGGAGATTACTTTGTTGAAAATACATTATTAAATAGTTAACCGTGCTGTTTACAAGTTGGAATCTGTCCAGGTCACATCTTTTGTTGTTCAGAGTTCACTGGGATCTTTAATGACCCAAAGTAGGTTTCTCCTTGGTTCTCTCTCGAAAGCACTTCAGATATTCTGTTAGAACTCTGAACCCTAGATATCCCTGAAGCAAAGAGCTAAAGGAAAATGAAAAGGGCAAAATGTCAATAGTATGTATTGTCTTAGTATAAAGAATCCCCAGAAGCTTGGGAAATATGTCTTTTTAACAAGAAACAACAGTTTGTGGCCAGCTGTTCCTCATCGTTATGAAAATGTTAGCTCTAGCAAGATGTGCAATAGGGACTATAAACACAGTGCATTGTAAATAAAGCCTGTGTGGATAATCTTACCTATTAATATGAAAGGCACTGAGAAGAGGTAGACTGAGCTCATATACTGACTGACAATTTAGGGCAAAACATACTGTTTTCCTTCACCATCTCAATGAGAAATTAGACATAACCTGGGTCCAACAGCAACTGAGCCTCCCTAATGTGTTTATTAAAATGCGAATTGAAATGCTGAGTGAAACATGGTGCTGCATATGAATCTGACAGACACTCTTTTTAGTTCTTTTACACCACTAGACTTTGCACACAGCAGGATCATGCATTGGACTTCTTTTCAAAACACAGCATAAGTGTTGATTTATGGAGCTTTTCTTAAAGCTGTTATGAAAAACATATAAGTGCAGGCAAAGAACTAAGTTTATCGCAAACCTCAGAAAGTTTTTTGCCCTAATAATAACAGGGGGTTAGACAGAGATGATAGAGTTGCAGCAGGTATTTCAACATTTTCTCTCCTGTGATTAAAAACTGTCTACTCCTGTCTAAGATTAAAAGTTTAGAATTTATCTGGCAGCAAAACAACTCAAAAAAGTCAAGAAACTTTTCCATGAGTTTTCCATAGCAATTTCCTTTGCAGGATTTCCTTTCATTTTAAATATTTTCATAATAAGCCAAAGGAACAAAAAAAATCAAATACACTGCATAGGCTATTTTTCCATAGAGCTGTATTCATGCAAATTAGACAGAATGAGTTTTCTCTGTTATAACTGGGCTCAAATGAGGTGGAAGGAATAGAAAGACAATTAACTTCAAGCGGGGAGGGGGGTTCTTCCATCTTCCCTTCCCTTCCTTTCCCTTCCCTTCCCTTCCCAGAAATTTGCTGTAGATTTTGTGCCCAATGGTAATAAACTGTCACTGCTGCAAGGAAAAGTTATTCAGAGACCATCAAGAGGTTTTGTTTATCACAGTTTTCAAGTAAGCTCTGCATTTTAACTTCACCATAACACCTGTGCCAATTCACACCAAAGAACAAAATTACTGGTTTCCTGTCATTATCTCCTAATTTCATAAAATCAAGGATGTTTAAAGAAATTTTCTCTTTTCTCCCTCTTATGTAACACAGGGAGAAAAAGGACACAAATTTCAGATTACAGAAGACCACCAGAAGGGGCAAAGGGTTTGGTATAAATTACATTTCTACATTAAGCTTTCTTTCCTTTCTTTCTTTTTCTGCTTTTGGAGTGACAAAAGTGATTTCCATAGAGAAAGTATGTTTTATAAGTTTTAAAGTTTAACTTGAAGAACTTGAAGTAGGTATGCAAGGTTCAATACTAAACTAAATTCAAGTCTTAGGAATGTAGTCACAAAGAGAAAAATCATAATTTTATAGCTTTAAATCACTTTGTATGGCAAGAGAAGCACTACATGTCTAAGAATTCTGGCACTGCATTCAGAGCAACCATAATTTTAAGCAACATTATCTAAACAAGTCTAGTATAGTATTACTGAAATCTCATAGCTACAGCTCAGACATGTTTAACTACATGGAAAAATACTGCTTTTTTCTGCTTTGTCCCCTTCTTTACCTCTTCCCAAATTAGTGCTGACCATCCACATGTAGAACAAAAAGGAATGTAACCATGAACCCAAGTTCAAGCAGTTTGCATTGCATGTGTGATACTTTCTGTCCAAATTGGGATTATAGACCTCGTCACCCAGCCTTCAAACAGAATAGGCCTGTTTGTAACAAAATCTCAGGTGTTTTTCCATGTCTGTTAAACAATGCTATTTGTGTGGGATGGGGCTCAAATCATTTAATGCTTGATATCTGTCTGCTTACATGGAAGCTTGGAAGCTAGTCCCCCTTGGGTCCCTTTCAGGCCAGTGGAGAGTAATGAGCACTTTCAAGGTTTGATTCATTTCAGTTCTCTTAGACAGCTGCTTTAGGATGAGACAAATTGCACTTCAGACTCTACTCACTATATTGACTACATCTCCACTGCTATGAATGGAGCCCAGGGCACAAACATTACCCTTGATGAATCCAATCCTTTCTATTTTTTCCATCGTCTCCTCCAGGTACATCAACTAACAGATCACTGTCTATGTTCAGGAAGTTAGTGATTATGAAACATGAGATAAAATGGGTACACAATAAGCAAATTTTAAAGAAAGAGAACTGAGGTCAGAGTTCAGAATGGCATTTTGGGGGACTGCACTGAATTACAGCACACTGATTTTTATTTTTTCCCACTTTCTGTCACCTCCTTGATGAGTTCTGAGATTCCAATAAATTGTTAATTCTCAATAGATTTTTTTTTTCTTTCCAAGCCACAGGTATATGAATTCGAAGCTACTCACTAATAATAAATAATTTTAAAATCTGTCAGTCTTTCACTGCATGGTCAGGCATATGACAACTTGTAAAGCAGGAGCTAAGCATGAGTGATACTGAGGGACACTGTTGTCCAATGTTTAATCTGGGCAGCAGCTGCATGAAAAACTAAATAAATTTGAAATAAGCCTATATCAAACTGAGAATAGGAGCGGGGGTGGGACTAGTGTTAGACTCATCAATTAAAGCATATTTACATGGTCTCCAAAGCCAGGACAGAACTTGCCTTCCTGCACACTCTTTAAAGGACATAGCAAATACTAGGATTTGGACAGCAGGAAGCTTAAATCCAGACTCAGAATTGTAATTATGAGGAAGATCAGGCCAAGGCCTGTATTTTAGACTATGCTAGTATGTGGAGTGTGTATGTGTATCACTAGGCAGGAGAGCTGGCTGGCAGTCAAGACATATTAGTTTGGTTGCAGTCCTTTATTAAAATAAATATCTCATCTAAAACATACAGTATCTCTGAATCACTCTGTGCATCAGCTGTGCTTGAGCTGCTCTATGTACCATACTTAGAAACTTTTTGTTTGTAAACTCAGTACCTGTATAAAGCTAGATGTCCATTCTTTTACAAGAACCACAACTACGGACCATCTCCTGAAACTATTAGATGAAATCAAGTCAGACCTTTCAAGAAAGGAAAAAAAGTAAACAGCATCACTGCCTTATTTTCTTGCCTCTTTATTTACTGAATAATTTCCCCTAAATTAGTACAGTCCTTGGGGATTTGAGAGATCCATGCTTAAACCATTTTTTGTTGTCATTGACTAGAAGTCACATCCCTTGCCTACCAGCCCAAGTGTGCCCTAACCATAGAAGTAGAGATTGTTCTGAGGTGACAACTCTGTTTCTCTCCTGTGAGGTTACCAATTACCAATATATGTCTTGGCATAGAATAGGCAACAAATGTCCTTATAACCTCCTCATTAGAGTGTTGTCCTCTCAAAACAGATGTGGACCTCAGAACCTGCTCCACATAATTAGGTAAGAGCATAAGTTCCAACAAACAGCAATTAAGATCTGAAGGGAATGCTGACATAAAGCATGTTGCAAGTCACTAAATTTCTTGTAGTAAAAATAGGAATACAGCTCTGTTAAATACTTCAGGCCTCAAAAAAATTAGTAGCAAAGATAAAATTAAAAATATTTATGTAAAGTAGTGTTCCATCAACACAGAAGATAGAAAGGCAGTTCATTCAATTTCATAGGAAAATGTAAATGTTTCTCTCCTAAAAACCTGTAATTTCAGATTGCATTAGAACTTAAAAGCTTTAGAAAACTGTAATCTTCATAGGGTACATATTAAGTAAATGATTATGACAAGAATTTCCTGAAAAATTTCTCCTGGCAGCACCTCTATTCATATTTTCCTTGCATGTAGCAAATCCAATGTGCTTGAAAATTCTGGTCGACAGTTTTCAGCTACTGGTGAAAGATCTGAAATCTCTACTTTGTAGATTGTATCCACTTGATTGGAAGAAAAAGAACCCTAGCTAGCAGATCTAAAAACAAAGCTACTTCCCCTTGGACTGGTGATCAAACAGTAGGGAAAAATACATAAAGAACAATGCAAAATTCTCATATGCAACAAGAAATCTACATCAAAGTTTAGAAACTTGAATGAGTGGATTCATTCAGATATCTCAGAATTATCATCACAAAGGAAAGTCTGAGGCAGAAATCAAAAGTAGAATTGCTTTTGTAATATCAAAAATAATGATAATTTGTAATAACAAAAATTTTGTGTTTGCAAAATTCAACGTAACCTGACAAGACAAGGATATCTCAAGTGCATCAAAGATAAAACTCAGAATAACAGAGAATGCCATAGGCTTAAAAACATGTGAAAACTGGTCTCCAGCAGTATGGATCAAAGGACACATTTAGGCCTTTATATTCAAATGCTTCCAAATAAACATACACTGTAGGAATAACTCTATTAGAATGAACATTTCTGAAATAATTGCATCCCATGAGTCTATGCAAGCAACTGAAAAAAGAGACAGCTGCTGGGCTGTGAGGGAAGCAGCAGGCCTTGCAAACACCACACACTAGACAGAAGTCAAAAAGCAGAGATAAAATAGGCTCCCAATGGTCATATAAAGAGATGCCAGCATGAAAAATGTCCATTTAGACAAGGAAACTAGAGGCAATCCGATAGCTTCTCCACTAATAACAATTAACTCAAAGGCAAATAAGTACTTTAAAATCATAAATCTATGATAATGTAAGTCATGAAAAAGACGTGCATTTTTTTTTCCACTGGGCTGAAAGGAGCACCTTCATGTGTAAATTCCTCTGATTTTTTCTTTGTTTTAACACTTTGAAACTGATATAGATGTCTAGCATATAAGGAGTGTACAGTCTGGATGGCTTCACTGGTACTTTGTGGGGTGGCAGTGTTAGATTCTGTCCAGAAATGGGTTCAACATTTCATCAGTAGTGGTTTTTATGGTCATATTTTAAGATGATCCAGGATCAATTATTACTTAAATGCGTTTGTTACACAATTATACATGTATGTATTCGTTTAAACACACATTGTAGCTTAACTCTTGCTACACCTAAATACATATTTCCTCCATAAATATTAAGGACCAGAAGTCAACTCAGTCTACCCCTCAGTCTACCCTTACTGTTTTTATGCAAAACAGTAAGTTGTGCATGACCTCAGTTTCCTAAGTCATGGAATTTTAATTTTCTCTTGAGTTTCTGTAGCAGAGAGGTTGAACCAGATGACACCAACATTTCCCTTCCAACCTTACCCATTGCTGAGCAGTCATCTGTCCTGAAAATAGGTGGAAAGCTCCTTTGAAAAATGCAATTGCTAAAAATATGGTTTATTTTATGCCAAAGGTGTTAATAGAAAAATTTAGCGCAACAACTTTAAGCACAAAGATAACAGACAGAAAAAGACACTTTGCAAAAGTGTCTTTTAGGAACATTTGGAACTTCACACGTCCGGTTCCAAATGTTCCTATTAATTTCCCTCAGAAGTTTACAGATAACTGTTGAGTATTTTAAGCAGAGACACATCTGGTGTTGAATATGTGTTTCTCAGGACAGACTGGGCCATAAATTAGCCATTAGAAACCAGTGGAGGAATGTTTTTTTTCTGAACTAAATACGTAATCCACATAATCAATCACAGAGGAAGGCATAGGCCTGTTGGACATCAGTCAAATTGGACTCATTAGGGGTAAGCTTTTCCAGTGACTTAAGAAGTTTGCATAAATCTGAGCAGAAAGACTGAATGGAAAGCATATGTGTGGCTTCAGGGTAGAATCCAAAAAGTCCAAAATTTACCAGAGACAGGAAAAGTTCTAGCCTATCCTTGAATAAATTCATTTGGAAGTTGTGAGAATAAAGGAACATATACATTTTTAATTCTGTATTTTTATAGTCTTCTTCCCTTTGAAGGAAAAAGAACTGAAACCTTAATGAATGGTAGGAAATATGGGGTTTTTTTTAAAAAAAACCAAAAATTTAAAAAACTTTTAAAACCTTTTGATTACATATTTAAGGTATTTATTGAATATAATTATTAACGGTAGAAATAGTATAAATATAATTGTTTTATAAATTTAATTCAGATTATGTTGATTGAGTATAAAGATAAACACATTTTGTCTTAGGGTTTCTTATACTTTTTAAGGTCTTGATAAAGATAAGATGCTAGCACTTCAGCAGGCTATTGAAAAACCTCTGCAAATAGGAAGATAATTAGATCTTCATGGCGCAGATCTACCTTTCAGTGTGAATACATGGACTAAATTCTGTGTGACATAGATGTTGCTTTAATGATGTCGAAGAAAATCTACCTACCTTCCTTCTGCACAGGCTTTTTGATGGTTACAGCAATAGGCTGAATAACTATGATAATTTCCTTGTGTGTTGATTTTAGCGTACAAATTAAATCCTAGTGAATTATTCACTCCGTTCATAATGGAATAATTCCACTCAAATCAATGGAACTAAACAATATAACCCAACTGGGAATCTATCCAATGGTATTCCTAGGGTAACTTTAGCTTATTTTAGCATGTAACATCATTTTCCTTTCTTTCTATTAGTGCAACATTATCATTCTGTTGTATATCATATAAATTCTAAATGTTAGTTTAACCAAATCCTCTTTCCATTGGATTACAATGCCAGATTTTTTTTCTTTAAAGTTAGTGCATTTTATATTTTACATGAATACAGATTAGCATGTGTGTATTTTCCTCGTTTGTGGATCCAAATCTACCAGGTCAAAACAAGCAAAGCTCCACAGGGTTTCAAGAAAGATACTGCAGGCTACAACTACCACAACAATTTATCTAGGATGGCCCTTCTCCCCCCACTTCAGAGGAGAGTCTGGAAGGTTCTGTGCATTGGTTTGGTTCCATCAGGCAGCCTGTGCCTCCACTGCCAAGGCATCCAACGGCCTTCAGGCAGAACCTGGAGGGTGGGATGTGTTTTGTGGGTGTACATCTACTGTGAAGTAAGTGACTTGGGCAGGTACAGCAAATCCAACAATGACAGCAGGCACTGGCCCCGCTACATCTGTGCAAATCAGCTGAAACTTGTATCTGCTGTGATGATATGGAGACACAGCATTGTTCTGGGGCTGCAGTGCAGGCCAAGCACCATTCAGACACTAGTTAGTGCATTATGGTATTTATAGTATTTTGAAACCATACATGAGACATCCAGTCTGTTCTCACCCATTCCCTATGGTTTTTACCATGTTACTGAGAGCAGCATTTGATAAGGAAAAAAAAGATTTATCTAACAGTGAAAATAGTTTCCCAGACTGCCCTTGCTCTGTCTGAATTTCTGGTGCTCTCATAAGGAGTACTATGAATCTACATAAAGCACTGAAAGGACAACTCTGTCCAACAATATTTCCCACATAAATATCTTGGGTAAGTTATTTATGGCCTTGCAGGCTCCTGTCATGGGTAATGTCAGTGATTAGCTAAGATGATCCCTTGGTACTCTAGCAACAAGTCTGAATGCCTAATAGGAAAACATTCAAATCTGTGTCATGGACATTGATTCTGTCACTTCAGAACAAGCTTTCATAGCTTCCAAGTATTCCCCATTGCCAGAACACTGCCACTTTGTCCAGAAAATTGATTATCTCATGATTTACTCTTCTCAACAATGATCAGCTCCTTTGGGCCTGACCTGTACTGCCATATATATCTGAAGAATATTAAAGATTATTTTATGGAGAAGTAAGGACACAGATGTACAAGCTCCAACATACTTTTTAGCCTTCAGCAGGCATTCCATGCTAAAAATCTCTGCACCATACATTCCAAAGATTTGAGACTCATCATTAAGGTCTCACACCACAGTCTCTCATAATATCTCACATACAATCTACATGTAAGTCACACGGGTAGAAGCTGGTAGGACTGTAGCCATCAATGCATAGCAAATCTGAAGAGGAAAATATAGCTTTAAATAAACAAGAAATAAGTCATGCAAAACAAAGACTACATTCTCCATTTTTGCCACTGTCACCTGGATACAAATATAATGGCAAGGGATTTTCATGTAAAATGCTAATGAATTTCCGAGGAACCTAGCTTCAACAAAGCTGAAAAGCATCTGTTCAGTTTCAGTGAGGCTTGAATACATGGGATTATCTCTTGAGAACTCCTGATACATCTTTGGTATGGCTAAAAGAGAAGAAAAGCAAACTGGGAGGAGTCAGCTAGACTATTAAATATTTTTATGCACCTGTTTTAAAATCCAAAATCCTTGCTGAGTTGTGAAAAAGGCAATCTGTTAGTCTGACCTGCACTGAATTGATAATTTTTAGAGTTCAATGATATAAACATTCTCAAGAGTTCATTGGATCCACATTGGATCTACTCAGTAACTAAGGAATACTGCATCATAGGACAATTCCCCATCCTGTCTAATTTTATACAAGTCACACCACAACTAAATATAAAAAAAAATCACGCAACCACATTGAGTAGAATAACTTACACGTCTCCATTCCTAGAGAGGAAAAAGTAACATTTCCTTTAGGGACAGAATACACAAAGAAAAAACACTGCCTGAAAGTCATAAAATAGAGAAGTGTGTGCTCTCAAAGGACCTTGAGCAACCAAGGTTTTTGACAATATAAGAGCAGTCAGGTGCCAAGGCTCAGCAGGACGAGTCGTATCTTGGATATGTTCCATCTGGCTCCAAGCAAAAAGGCACTAAGACTCAAACATCTGTATGCATGAAAATGAAACAAAGCATTTGGCAATACTGAGACTATATGCAGTATAAAAGTTGATTTAAATAATTTCTAAACAAGGCAGTGAAAGTGTATGCATAAGCCAGAAGACCAAAGATACTTCCCTACCTTCTTGTTAATAATTCATGGCAAGGTACAACCACCTGACGCAAGGAACAGCCTTTTGTAGATACATTTGTTCCACTGAAGGGCAGACTGAGACATCCTCATCTATACATTATCAGAGATCAGTAACTTTGTCAAAGGAAGTCCAAAGCAGCATATATATGTCCTATATATTTCTCTAGGAGAATTGGGATATGTGTAGAGCATTGCACCAACTATTCAAATAATGAGAGTCTGTGTCAGTTATTGTGACACAAAAAACACTTAATTCTTTAGGGAAACTCTGGATTTCTTTTTTTCTTTACCTTTTGACAGAGGACAACAGGAAGTAAAAAAAAAAGCTGCTCTGTGTTAACTGTTCTTCACCCAGCTGGTTACAAATGTGAGGGGATAAGTGACACCTTGCTTGCTAAATTTAGTTAGAACTGTACTATACAGAAAAGTGGAGAAAGAATAGTATTGGTTATAGTTGTAGATTAAGGTATCATCCTTCATTTTAGACAATCACAAGAAGCCATTTTCTGACATAAAGCATAATACAGCAAACAAAATGTCTGTTTATGTGACATGAACCTGCAGCAAAAGATGGGAAAGGCAGATTTCTTCTTTATACCCTAACCAAATAACACACCTAACATTAACTACTCTAGTCAGTTAAATTAAACTATATGACTTGTGTCAATATTGTTCCAGAGATTCTGAGACTCAGAACATATGAAAGTATCAAGTGACAACTCATGCAGAAGTAAAATACACCTACGTATAAACAAAAATCTCTATTGTTTGTGACCTTTTTAACCAGTAGGACTGACAGGAACCCCAAAAACAGAGCACATGGGTTCCCAAAGAGCAACTAAAGGCAATTGCATTTGTATCCCAAAACCTATTCCCAAAGGAGCCTCCCTAAGAAATGCCAGGAAATGCCAGGAAAGATTATTAAGAGCAGGCAGTGGTAAGAAGATATTTTGTGAGGAAAGCTGGTTCTTTAGATTTTTTTTTTTAAAGGGTATCTTTACAGCAATATTAACTAGTACCTCTCCTGAAAAAAAAAAAAAAAAAAAAGAGTCAGTAAAGAGATATCCTCAGGATTCAGGCAGTCCTCCAAGCATAATTTCTCTCTTTCCCACAGATGCTCAACAAAAATACTTACAATGATCTTCCATGAGTTCTGCTCTCTCAGACAATCTTCTACCGTCACACAAAGCACTTCCAAACATTAGCAGGGTCTACATCCTAGAACCTGCCAAGACCTTCCTCACTCCATGGACACACACATGAGAACACCTCAGCTACCCCCATTATTACACTTTTATCCACTGACCATTCATTCTCTGATTATAAATGGGCAATAGAATACTTGAAAATAATCTGCAGTAAGTGCTCATTCTCCAAGTGTAGAAGAACTGACTGAGGCATCCTTGATACCTGCATCTGTGGGTGCAGAAGACTAGAAGAATAAAGGCAGTGACACCTCTTTCAGGAAGCTCTAAATGGAGATGCCATTTCGGTAGCCAGGCAATAAAATTTCTGTTTGTTCCAGAAATAGAAAATTGTTCCTGATTTCCATGCAGCAGAGGAATGGATAACACATGATCTTTGCAGCAGTTCAACAAGTTTAACTGAAGATAGCTATCAACCTGCTGTGACCACTGTAAGAAGCAGTATATCCTTCTGAAGTATGGCTTAGACCAAAATGTCCACACTATTCATCATTCAAGTATCCATCATTCATCATTAAAAAATGTGTTTTCACATCCATGCACACTAAATAATAATTAACTAAATACTTAGGTTTAATTTAAACATAAGAATCATTATGCCTGCCAATAGTCACTAGCAGTCATTTTCAAACAAAAAAAAAAAAAAAAAGGAAAAAAGTATAAGATAATGGAAATGAAGACCTAAAAGGACTGCATGATCTTAAGATGTTATCTTTATATTGACATGTTTTGTATATATAATTTTGTTGTACCTCATCTGTTACAGAAGCAAAGTAAACATGACAAAAAAACATTCTGGTTATTGTTATAACAATTACAGTCACACCATGGATGAGCTCCAACTGTAGCTACTCATACACTTGATGTGCATGGCTTCTGTAAGGAATTCAAACAAGTCAGTCACTCTACAAACTGGAAAAAATAGGAACACAATGCTGATGTAATTTTGCAACATGGTATTTTACTATTATCCTTAACATCTCTTAATACATCCACTGACATCTATAGAAAAAAGAAATAAATAAAAACTTTTTTCTGTATTTAGTATTTATCAGCACAGAGACATATGCAGTATACAACACTGAAGTCCCTACAGTGTTAATACTTATTTCTTGAAGCAATGGAGTTCCTATCAGGGGAAAAAAAAAAATCAACTAACCCACACTACTTTTGATTAGAACAGTTTAATCCTAATCCCTTTTCTCTGATCTTGGCAGAGGATTTTAAGCAAGTAACTATATTTAAATAACTACCCAGAATTAATCCTTTTGGTTGCTCAAGGCATGAAGGGAAAGCAGTCAGAAACAAAGAATTCAGAAACATGTTGCAGCTGTTTCTTAGAATTCACTATCTATAATTGAAAACATTCTTCTTTTTTTCCTTTTTTTTTCTTTGTGTGTGTGTGCAGGTGGTACCAGGATAACCTTCAGTTGCCTTACTTGTCCTTTCCTTTTCACAACTGCAAATATCAAAAGAGGGACAGAGTAGGTGTAAAATATTTCAGCGTGAAGTTAAGTGTTTTTGACAATCTACAGCATTCTGCACAAGGCTGTATTAAAAAGGAGGTTCTTTCTTTTACATAGCTTGGGTTGATTTAATAAAACTGGGGGAAAATTCCCATTTTTAGTTTCAGCAATGATTGGTTGAAAGCATCAACCTTATTCCTAGTTTTCAAAAAAAACAATTGTAGGTACTGAAAAGGAATTTGATGTGTAGCTGTAGTCCCTCTGATCCTGCCTTTTCTCTCGTAATATTTTGTCCTTCCCAGATGCAATGGACCAGTTTAACACAAGAACCCCATCTAAGATGTAAGCCGATCTTCTTTGACCCATTTTAAATAGCAAAAATTAAGCCAAAATGTGCATAATGCACATGAATATATGTTATAATAAAATACTGTTATACTGAGTAACCACTTTTTAGTGCATGAGTGTTTGTGCTTTGTTCAAGGAATGGGTTCTTACAGTACGTTTGGTCTTACAGTAGACAGAGAGCTAGGAAGTGTGTATCTTTCAATCTGCAGCATGTTTTAAAACATAGAAAAGTGCAATTCAAAATATACAAAATTGAATGGAGAGCGTTGGGAGGAATATTTGGACACTCCAAAATACCATTGGCTTCTGTGAATGGCAGCCTGTCAATTTGTAGGTAGAAGAGAGAAGATGGCTTTGTCTGGGATTTTTTAGAGCAATTATCTTTCAATACTTCATTAGCAAAGATGGTTAAAGAGTGGGAAGAACTAAAACACTGCATAAATTAACTTTCATTGTTAACAATGTTAACATTTTTAACAATAGTAAAATAGTATTTATTCATCCAGCATGTGAGCTGTATTGGCACATGTAACCCATTACTACAGCATTTCAACAAATCACCAACAATCTTTACCTTACCACTAAGGATGTACCCCATAGATCCCAGGAATCAGAATCTTAAACCCAGAAAAAAAAAATTATTTAAAGTCACACAAGTATCTGGGGGTTACAGTGGACTTTTTTTCCTAGCCTTAAGTCTGAAACCCTGCTTCTTGAGCCAATATAAAAATTATTAACTTAGTTAAGAATTGATGAAACAGGAAAGTTTTTAAGAATTATTCTAAAAAGTTAAGTTTCCTTGTTTAAAAGAAATACAGGTTTTGATAGCAAGTTCCTGTATCTTGGTGATTCATCAGACTAATAATTTTTTTTCTACTGTGTTTTCTCATTTTTCCTGAAATGGAACTTTTACATGAACTAGTCCTCATTTTCCTTTCCTTGAACACTTATGTAAATGTCTAAGATGCCAATAACAGAAACCCCTTTATAGAGATTCCATTATAATTCTTTCATCAGATCACTTTCATAGTCCTTGGGCCATAGTTCTTAAATTTGCATTGTACATTCATATCTCTCTAAATGATAGATTTTCTATTTTGTGCAGTTTTATATCCTTTATCCTGATTACATTAGAAAAACTCGACATCCAATTATAAAGCATTTCTTTAATTCAGAAGTAGGTCATTTTCTCAAATTTCCAAAGCACCTTCCTTCTACAAATTCTTGGCCAGAAAAGAAGATCAGAATTCTTTAATTCTTCCGTGTTTTGATGCAAGATATTCAGTGAACTTGAGAATATGGTAATATCAGCTGGGACACCAGTCTCACTTTTACCCTGTGGGTTAACAGTCAAGAAGCAATGTATCATGAGAAGTAACAACACTGTTGTTCAGGGAAAAAAAACACTCATTTTGTGATATGCAAAAATGAAACTATTTCAAATATTTTCACTGTTATCAGCATGCTTCCACTCTTCTGCTTACTATTTAGGTGTAGAAGTTGAAAGCTCCTCCATCCCTGGTACTCAGTTTACACAACTTTTATATCATTAATAAGACTTGCAGTAGGTGGCTAAAAGAAGTCAAAGAAGTACAGCTTCAGCAAACACATGAAGCGTATCCAGGGAAAAATCATGCTCTCTCTGAACCAAGCAATTACCAGATCCTGAACTCTTAAACATAAATATTTTGCCAGAGCAATTGTCACTGCAGAGAAGTCACTCAATTTGTTTCACACATCATATAATGTGTGGGTCCGATTAACATGGCAGAGAAAGACTAATGCTGCCAGTAGCACACAAGTAAACTTATACTTATGGTAGAGGGTTATAAAAAAATTATTTAAAAACCCCAACTAATAACTGTGAATACAAATAACTGCTTTGTCTGTCTGCATTATTTCAGAATGTACCATGAGTTTTAATCCATTATAGTTATAATAAAACATTGTCTCTATATAGTTAAAAATGACACTCAGAAAAAGATCTTTTTGGTTTTGTTTTTGGGGTTTTTTTGCCTTCTGCAACAATGTGACATTACTAATGCAGAGGAGAAATAAAATCCAGATACCAAAGTCAAGCTTTGTAGTCTATTAAAGCCCAGCTGTTGGCCAGAGTTAAGGAAATGATTATGCTGTTTGTGCCATTTTTAATTAATAATAACTAAGGATTAATAAAGCAATTTGGAAAAATAATGTACCAGGTAAGGATTTATAGGTAGATGAAAGCAATTTTATTGTAAATAATCATGAATAAAATTAAATGTAAAATTAAAATTAAATGTGTTATGGGGTAGTAAAAAAAAAAAAAAAAAAAACTGTTTCACATACTTTTCAAGCTCTGCTTCTCTTAAAAGCATATTAATGGAGGTGTCACATTTTCTTCCCTGATAAATAGTTCAGAGACATCTGCAATGTTTAACAGTCCTATGCTTTGTTACAAAAAACATGAAAACTTATCTTAAAGGGAGACTTTTCCCTGTTGTGTATTAAGGGTCCTAAGGATTGTGTATTAAGGATCTTAGAGGCTTCACAGCTTGATGGGCAACTCTGACAACACTGCTGAGAAATTTTTTAGGCTTTACACGAACCAGTCTCAGGAGCTTCACTTAACCTACTGCAGAGGGTTTGTTAGATTTTCTGTAGAAAAAAAAAGTAATAAGGTCCAGTTACATTGGTCATGACTTTTCCTGCCCATAAATGAAGGAAAGAGCAATTGACCATTCACCTTTCAAGGCAGCTCAGCACAAGTATGAAAATGTTCAGTTCTAACGCAGTGTGTACCCCTGTCTGTCCCAAAGCCCATCCCACTGCACAGACTTTCTGCAGCTGCTGTTTGTCATATCCGGACTCTGAACATGGATCTTAACCCACCCTTGATCCACGGGCCTGGGTGACACCCTTGTGGCTGACACACCCTTGTGGCTGACACACAGCACCAGCTCAGCCTGGGTTAAACACACCTCGCACTTGTCACCTGTGGAATCCACTCCAGGAGGGGATCATCTGCTGCTTCCAGACCCTCCAAGAATGGAGACTGTCCTCCCACAGCACTGGGGCCCTGGCAGGCCATGCTGGGGGCACTGGGGGAGAGGAGGGGAGGCCATGAACTGCCCTGGCTGCCAGAGGGGAGCAGCTGTGGAGCCGGGAGCCACCACCCTGGTGTGGGGACACGACCCCTCCGTGCAGAGACTGAGGGCTTTAGGGCTGTGGGACAGTGACACCTGCATGCCAGGCACACCGGGAGCCTGGTGAGGGCAGCGCCTGGAGCCCAGCCATGGCACAGCCCGGGCCAGGAACAAAGAGCTCTTGGTAACATCCTTAGGCCTTGCTCATAAATGCTCTTCAGCCTCAGACAGACAGAGCCCACGTCTGCGGTCCCTGTCACACTGCAGCTTCTTCTCTTGATCTGCCAGATGGGCTCTGGCTCTCTAAAATAGGTGTGAAACAGTGAGGGAGTCAGAACTTTCTCTGTAGTCATTGAAAAACCTGTAAATTTTGATGGCAATAGTACGTACTGATCAGGGCTAATGTAGCCTAATAGTGCCCTCAGGAGCCTGACAGGTATATTGTGGTGGGAGTTCAGAATCTCTCTATTACAGCTGTTACTAGGAGTATCTCATTAGATACTGTCTTCTTTCATGGAACATACTGCTTTAATCCCCTACTAATTTAATTGTCCTACTGGGAAAAAAATCAGGCATGTATTTCATGAAAAAAATGCAAAACCAATACAGCTTATAGACCAGAGTGTACCACGACATGGAACTGTTTCTACTCAAAACCTTGCTAGTCAGTCTGCACCAGGGCCCTCATTTCCTTCTGGATGTACAGTTCTATACCTTTCACTGGTACATAGATAATTTACAACAGCATCCCAGTGCCCAAAAATAGGTTTTACAGGCACATGTGCGTTCCTCTGCCACATCTTGGAAATGGGATAATATTCTCCAGACAGTGAAAATGTTTGTTTTTAAACATCTCATTTCTTTAAAAATAAAAAAAAAAATTTTTAAAAGCACACACATCTGGTCTGCTGACTGCCAAGGAGTTTTGGAACATTTTGGAACAGTGAGCCCTAGTTTCTTCTGTAGTTTTTTCATATATTTATATATTTACATCCGTACACGAACATAAACATATGCACAAAATAATGGACCCTTGTGCCTATGAGTATCACTGCGAGGCCTTCCAGAGAAATGAGACACAGGTTCTGGGTTCACAGAGCATGCAGGCAGGAAGACCCTGCCTTAGTTTATTTTCCCATATATATATACACCTATAACAGGGTGAGCATGGATTGGAGAGTGGTATTCCCACCTCTCTACCACATAGGTCAAGGAGACTTCATTCAGTCTCCCCTTCTCTTGGAGAAAGAATCCATAACATTGCCAGTGTTTACAAAACGTGGTCCTGTGTTTACATTCACGAGCGTGAGAAGGTACAAGCTTCTCCTTTAATTTGAACGCTCGGCAAACCAGGAAAAACCTCATGGCAACAAATGAGACTGCATTGTTCTAGTTTGAATAATAAAAATACAACACCTTAGAAAGGATTAAGAGTTCAGATCAACTTAGTCAGTATCTATTCATATGTATACTGTGCAGAAGTGGGACACAGGGATTCATTACTACTACTGTCAAGTTTCTGGAATTATTTTCACCAGGAAGGAAAGTTTTATGTAATTTAAAGGTGAATTTTTACATACAAGAAATCTTGTCCATGAACAGATATAAAGAGCACTAATAAGTCTGCTAAGATGTAATTTTATTTTTTTTTTTAAACCTTGAAACCTGAGGAAATACATTGGTGTTTAGACTACTCCATTTTTCAGGGACAGTAGTAATTGTGCTTTGGTGATTTTTGTCTTTTTCCTTAATTTTCCCATTTACAAAGTAAATGCTCAGAGTGTCAGCTACTCACATTAATTCTTTACAGGACAGCAGGATAAGGATCAAAGCAAACAGTTTCCTTCTTTGATTAGCCATATACCAAACACAGCTGTAGTTCTACCTTCTGATTATCTCCCTGCTTCAATTTCATTTGGAGGATAACTTGTGTTAAAAACAGAATAGATCACTTTGTCTAGATGCTGCACATTATGTATATATATTTTTTGTCTTTTAGAAAAAGCTACTAATTCTTAGGATAAAACCAGCCAAACATCAAATAGAGAGTTAAGGGATAGTTTGGAAGGGTGGTCAGTGGTCAGTTTAAGTAAGATTTATATTTATCTTATTAAATTTATTATCCTGCATGCCATCTTAAATATATTTGAAAATGTAGGTCAAGTAAATTGTTTCTTAGTCTTTATGTATCTGTTAACAGAATCTCAAAATTGTAGAATCAAAGAAGGGCTGAGGTTGGAATGGACCTCTGGAGGTCATCTTATCTAATACCACTGCTTAAGCAGGACACCTAGACTGTGTCTAGACTCCTTTTGAATTCAAAATATCTTTTGAATACCTCTATTCAACAATAGAGATATTAACTTTCTCAGAGCAACTTGTTGCAGAGCCCAATCACCATGACAGAACTTACAGGTTAGCTTTGAATATGAACCAACATTCTTGTGCCCCTCCTCCTTCCACAGCCTTATGCCATGGGACTCTCCCAAGCAGATCCTTAAAGAGGCCAAAATCTGCTCTCTAAACTCGAGGGTTGTGAACTCGTTTTTTGCTCTACTCACTTTTCTCTGAATCCCAAACTCCAACATCTCATGGTCACTGCAGCCAGGGCTGCCTCCAACATTTGCAATTCCAATGAGCCTTTGTTTCTGAGCATGAGATCCAGCAGAGCATCTCAACTCATTGGCTTCTTCATCACCTGGGTCAGGAAGCTGTCATGGCTTCTCTCCAGAAGCATCCTTGATTGCTTATGCCCTGCTGTGTTTTTCCTTTAGCACATACCAAGGTGGCTGAAGTCACCTGTGAGGTCCAGTGTCTTGGCCATTTATTCTTCCTTATCAGGTGGCTTTAGCAGACACTACACCTATGTTGATATTCCCTTTAATCCTTGCCCATAAGTTTTCAGTTGGTCTATCAATCCCAAGGCAGAACTCCATGATTTCCAGCTGTTCTCTCACATAAAGGCCTGTTGCTCCTGAAAACTCCATATCCCTCCATTGCAGCCCTCCAGCCATGGAAGACATCCCACTAGCTTCTGTGATCCAAACAGGATTGTGGCCCTGCAGCTGCACACAGATCTCCTCATATTTGTTCCCCATGCTGTATGCATTAGTGTGCAGTCAATTCTAGAGGCAGCCCAGCATTCTGGGTTGTCAGAAAGGGTTGGGATGGTGGTGGAGTTGGCCCCAGAACAGGCACTTCCTTGCTTACTTGAAAGCACAGGAGGTGGCCTGCTGGAGGTGATCTTGGTGATTTCATGTTCACCTCACTCCAAGGCTTTTGCTTGTCAGCCCAGTCCCCCACCCCCTCACAAGTCTGCTGTTAACTCATTCTTGATTATCCTACACAGTATATTTAAAGTTAGAACTACCTGGATTTTGAGTTTAATTATTAATTTTAATATCTTTTTATTTAATTAATTCTAATATAAATTGTACTAATCTGTACAAAGTGACTTTTAAAAGCAGTAACTACTTTCAGCCTCCTGTTGTTTCATAGAACACAAAATGGTTATAAGAGAAGCACCATTAGTGTGCCATTTTTACAAAGCAAAATCTTGGACCAGATGTTCAGCTAGGCAGAGCAGAGGAACTATTCTGTTTATCTTATCTTGGGAATTGTAATCATGGACAGCAGTAGAGTTCCACAAATGTAACTAGCCAAAAAAGCAGTCTGATTTTCATACCCCTTTCACCCTAAAATTCTCATTGTTCTTCTTTCACGATTTAGACAAAAATTTTCCAGCTCTTTAAAGAGTGAACAAAGTCCAATTGACACAGGCCAATTTCCAGTTTGGGGATGATTCTTCAAGCAGCTATAACAGGTAAAATAGAAAAGATTCACTAGGACTTCATGGTAAATTCAGCTCAGGACACAGGCTAAAAATATTCAGAATTTAAAACAAAAAAAAAAAATAGGAATATGATAATTTTGCCACTCATCTGTTGCTGTGAATGTGAATATATTTCCATTTACCAGTGGATTTATTCTCCTACCTATAGGACCTACAAGAATGCTAAGAAGGACTTTTTACAAGGGCCTGTAGTGATAGAACAAGGGGGAATGGTTTTAAACTGACAGAGGGTAGATTTAGATTAGATATTAGGAAGAAATTCTTTACTGTGAAGGTGATCAGGTGCTGGAACAGGTTGACAAAGGAGTTTTGGATGCCCTACCCCTAGAAACTTTCAAGGATGGGGCTTTCAGCCACCTGGTCCAGAGGAAGGTTTGTGACTGTGGGGTTGGGACTAGATGATCTTTAATGTCTCTTCCCACAGAAACCATTCCATAATTCTTGTTCTGTAAATTCCACGTGTGCGATGAGGAAACATTTCACCTGGAACAGAAAGTAAACAAAAGACTATAAGAACAGGATATTAGTTTGTCATCATTTTCATTCTAAACTTGTCAGAACTTCTGTATGATCAATATATTAAACAGATATATTAGGCACTGTAGAAAAGAAGCATTTCTTCAAGAATTCACCTGAATTGCAAACGATACTACATTTTTTTTTAGCAGTAAAGAAGACATTTTGATGAAGACTAGAGGATGAAGGCAAATACAAACCATATTTCCCATAAGGGAACCAACCAGTTTCTACTTATACACAAGTAAATAAAGAATGCATAATAACTGTTTTCATTTGGGATTTTTAAAATGTTATTGTACTTGTAATTACTATGAATATGCAGTTTAGTGTTAAGAAGGTAGTGTTTGTTGTAAAGGAAGAGGGATCAGAAATTAGGAATTTGAACCTGAAGAATCTGTGCTTGAAGAAAACTGTTAAATTACATCTTTATGAACTTTCTATTCTTGCCTACATTCAAATATCCAGCTCATCTGAATAACAACTATAGTTAAAAACAACTCTGTTATTTGTTGAAATGTTTGTTTGTATAAGATCTCTTTCATGTGACCTAAGGAAGTAAAATCATCTTCATAATATTCCAAGTACTGGATCATTTTCTTTATTATTAAAAATAATATAATTCTACAGAGAATATAATTCAAAATATTGAAAAATAATTATTTTTTAACATAAATAAATTTCACTAGAGCATCCTTTCACAACGTGCTTTTAGGCTAGAAGTGGGTTACCAAAAAAAATTAATCCTTCCAGGTATTTCATGGCTTGTCTGTGGCATGCAGTATGCTTTCAAGATAAGAATTTTTCTGATAAAACATTAGCAGTAAGGTCTGTGCTAAATTTATGCTGTTGGCCCAATTTCCACAAAGGTTTATTTTACAAAAACTAGAACTCAGGTGCTGCTGCTCTGCAACATTTCTGTTACATTAATGTGGGTCACTGACATGATGACAGAAAACTATGATTTTATGTCAGTAGGGTTAAAATTTCAGACTTGAATAAAATGTTTCAGTCAGAAGGGACAGTACTGTCAATGAACTAAAAGACATTTCCATTTATCTTATCTGATGGTAGAAAATATACAGAATAAGAGAGTACTACAGGAGCACTTGCTAGCACCATTACAGCTAAAGAAGACTTTCACACCAGGGAATGCTTTAAGTATTTTACTTCTTACAGGGATTCATTTCTCTTGCAATTACCTTTAGGTGTTCTATTATTTGGGCTGTTTCCAGTACCCACTTCTACTAATGCATGTCCTCTGCTGCTCTTAGTCTACCTTCTAATTAAATTATGTGTTTTAATGGCATCAGAGGCATTACTTGATGTACTCTGGTGTTGAAATTAAGCCTTGTTCTATTAAAAAAGGATATTAAAAAAGCATATAAATAAAAAGTACTTGAACAACTTTTCCATTCTGAAATATTTTAAAAGTATTTAGTAATATGACATATCTTTGCTGGAGATTGAAAACAGAAACAAATGAGATATACAACTATGATATCTATATCTGGGAAAATATACAGCCATTTTTAACCTTTGCTCAGTGATACTATTCCCAACTAAATATCTGTATACACTCCTTTAACAACAAAGTGATTTTTTTTTTTTACTGTATTATTTCTGCCCCAGCCTGATGGAGATTTTTATGGACAACTCAATTGCTTCAAGAGTTGATATAAAGCTCAACACTCTATTTTTTACTCCTTATTTGTAGTCATAGATTCACAATCAGATATAACAACTCACAAAATTTTTGCAGGGAAGAACTATATGTTAAAAAAGCTGTTAAAAATTAGAAATGCAAACCTTAAACTGTGTTTAGGTTTTCCAATGAAAAATATGGATGGAAATGTTTCCTGGAGTATGTGTCTAGTTATATTTTTGTCTCTCATGTATGTATTGTAAGCTGATATTTCACATAACTGATTTATTTAGACACACATCTACTCTTAATTAGAATGTTTACAGGAGCTGCTGAAAATGTTAACAGCATTGGAAACCCAAACCTACACAAATCATGTACGATTTGGCCTAAAAATTGCTAGGTTTAAGAAGTATCCTATATGGACTGATTTTTTTTTCATTCATTGTTGGGTTTTGAGAATTAGTATAACTTTCCAAATATTTTTTCTATTTTGCCAGTTTAATTTTGCTTGCTTACCACACTCTCTCCCACTAGATGAACTGTTCTTGGCTTATATGAAGATTCTAAATCTACAAAAGGCGAGGAATAGCCTGATAAGATTAGATATTCTGCATTCCCAAGTTTTGCAGGATACAACAGTCCAATTTACTTTACTGCCTTAGGAAAAAGCTTAGATTTGAATATGTCCTTCTGAAAAGCTGCAGTGATGGTAACACTGGTACTGGTATTGGTGATGTTGGTGTTGATGGAAGGCAGAAGTCACTTTTGTCTCTGCTAACAGAGAGATGACCAAGACAGGTGTGTAAGTTATCTTGTCCAGAGTGGAATCTGGCATATGCTGCCTTCCTCAGCATTCCTTTGTGTTAGTGGTAAACCACTCATAGGAAAGAATTCTTGCAGGTGGGAGAAGAAAAGCTGCAAAAATAGGCAAAGGCAAGTTTTCACCAGGACAGACTTTTTGCTGCAAAATTCTGTCACCTACACTCAGAGACGTGTCTGTGGAGCTACCAGAGTATGACTGAAAGAGATTCACAATTCAGAATAAGTTCAATTTTGATACCTATGGTAGGTTACAAGAAAGAAGTGCTGGGAATGCCTTATTAACAGATCTGTCTGATAGTTGACAGTAACACCATTAAATCCCTCTTGTACAAATGAAAAATTTGGTCTTAATTGCAGCTCAGGTATGCTCAGGTATGAGTGGCAGTGAAGCCATTCAAGCTTGGCTTTAAGCCATGGCAGTTTGGGATTCAGTTGCTGGGTAAGTACAAGCAGCATCTTGTGGCAACTCCACTGCAAATTCACTGATTAAAGTAAAAATGCTGTTGAACAATACTAAAATAACACCTGAAAAATTAGAACATTTCCTTGTGAAATGCTCTCAATTCAGCTGTTCTCCACTTTCTATTAAACAGAATGTTACTAAATTTAAAATAACTAAGTTCAAGATAGAGATCTAGTTATCTTTGGATTACCAGTCTTTTCTAAAGCCTTCAGAACAAGATATATCATTAGAGACTTAAAAAATCCTTTAAAATACCCCCCACAACGTCAGTTCTTGCATTGGAATAACACTTTAACAAATTTTCACTTTGTGAAAAAAGTCTTTAGCACATTGCACAGAGCAGGTAAGAGACATTCTCCAGCTGTTCTGAATTCTGAAAGGTTATGTATTCATGAACTGCTGAGTCACATTCAAAGATAAACCACCACTCCCTGAAATCTGTAATTGAAAAGCTAACATGTGATCCATAGCAAGTGAGAAAATACCAGTCTGAACAACAGAGTGATAGACTGTAAACCTAATTCCATTAAATGCAGCATAGGTACTCAGATAATTTAAGACAGGTAAGCCATCTTTTGTATCTACTATAAAGTATATACCTGGGAAAGTTAAAGGGAAACAGGGCTATCAGTGTTAAAGCACTATATAAATTCTGGAGAGCTCACACAGGCTTTGTATGGCCTTTCCATCTGCAGCATCTTTATTTTTATGATTTACCTCAAATAACATTGTCACATTTTCACTTTGTGTGGCAATCTATTAACCATTTATATGCCTGATGACACTGAATAATTATAGTCAAGTTATCTGTCAAAAGTGAATAAATTGAAGCCATTTGCTCTTTTGCACTGAAAGGATAATGAAGGAAACAGTCGAGGTAATTTCATGTTTGTTCTGGTAGAAATATTACTGGCAAAAATTAAGATACTGTTCACAGTAGAAGCAATCAATTTTTATCTTTGCAGTTGTGGGTTTTGCAGAAAAAAATAGGAGGCCGATTGAAAATTTCCAACTATTTGCATTACTTCAAAGGATCAAGATTCTGGAAAAGGCATACTTTTCCACCACTTTTCCCAGCATGGAAATGTCCTATGCCTTGAATCACCAGTGACAGTAATAAGACCTTGGGGCCTTGGCCCCAGAACCCCTTTTCTGATTGCTTTGAATACTCTGCATGGCACCACAGCCTCTGTCACCCTGCAGCTGCTTGTGCCAGCCTCAGCTGTGGCTGGCAACATCTAGCAGATGGTGGGAGTGAGATGGAAGCTGTGGGACTGCAAGGGAATAATCCTGTCTAATGACTCTTCCTGTGTGAGATTTGTACACCACTTGGACAAGACTGGTTTTTTTCATACAAAACTCAAATGCTCTCACATGGTATCACTGACCATAGACTATGCAATGGTAGTCTAAATATAGTTTCAGCAATCTGAACAATTAATGGATGGGCTAATTAGGGACTACTCATTTGTGACATGGCCAATAAGTGGTTCATAGCTAGCTAGTAGAAATAAATGGGTTTCTGAAGGGCTAATATTGTGTTTAGCAGAAGAGCAAACAACAAGAGAAAGAACTCAAGAGCCTATAATTACAAGTGTCATAATGACAAAATACAAGAGTAAACAAAAATTGAGATCAGATAGGTTTGCAATAAGCGTTGAACTAATCACAGCACAAAATAAAGGTACAAGAGGTTCAGAGTTGTTTATTCAATAAAATTTCTTCTGATGTATTTGAAAGCATAAACGCACAGATTAGCTGTAATGTACTCCAGTGCAACTGTGCAGAACCACTTTCTTTGCCACAGCCCCAGTATACCTGATCAAGTCATACTGAACCCCCAAATTCTACTGTCCTGGTGAGTCTGAAGAGTGAGTCAGCAGCATCTTTTTAAATCTTTCTTCTCTCCTGATGGTGAAAATTCACTCTGCTCAATACTTTCACTCATATTTCTCCCTTACACCATTCCTCTCAGAACTATTCTTACATGGTTTATTCTTTACATTTTCATGTTTATTCTGTTCCACTTAATTTCTTTCCAGCATTGTCTGCTCCTGCAGCCACTTGTCATTCTAAAGAGACAGTTTTCTTCTCATACCTTGCTTCATAAAGCTTCCAAATGATCATGGTAAGGGTTTCCTTAAGGTTGTATCAAATAGCCTCCAATTTAATAAGTCCAGCAGGACCTTTGTATTTAGCCATCTGTTTGGGCATTTTTAAGATGCTAAGATTTTCCTTAGCAATAATTTTGTGACAGTCTTTGCATTAGTCTTACAATTAATACCTGCCTACAGAAAAAGATCAAGTAGCTGCTTTTCCTCATGGCAGTCTAAGAGGCAAGGCATGACCTTGGTCTTACAGAATGACACCAGTGTTTACTTTCAACACTTCAGTGTATAAGGGTCAGATATCTTGAGATCTGAAGGGGCACAGCATATTTATTCTTTGTACCACAGCATGCAAGGTAGAGAATTTGTATCCCTAATCTTTCAGTCTTATAAAAATACTTTTATTCCTTCTTAACCTTTCAAGTTTTTCCATAGTTCTACTTTCATTCTGATATGACAGTAAGAGATAATGTAGTGTAAGTTTCAGCTCTCATTTTTTTCAGTGGGTTTAACCTTAAATGCAGCTTAGTGACTAAATGTTCCCTTGTGAGAGGGCAGAAGCATAAGCACTAAAAACATTCAGAAAATGTTGCTTCTCTCTACAGGGGCACAACTCAGCAGCTTCTGCCAAGTGAAGGAAGAAGTTTGGTCCATTTCATTCATTTTATACATGCTGATTGAATTAATTTGTTAGTCCTATACATGGTGGTAGATTTTCCATTTTCAGGACAATACATGCAGTAAGTGTGCTCGTCATTTAGCAAAATGGATCATTAACAATTGATGCAAAATGGCATAATAGATGTTGCTGTTTTTCTTCTGCATCTAGTGCTGGGTTCAACTGGGGATTAAATTGCCTCATATCCCACACATTAATAATTTTGAAGGCTGACATTTAAAAGCATAGAATGAAGGATATCCAAGGCTTTCAGATTAATGTAATTTCAGAGATTCTGGATTAGATATTTACATGCTGATAATTAAATTGAACTTCAATTACTGGCCGTACAGACATCAAATCTTTTTAGATAAACATCAATAAGGTACATATAATACCTATGTCTTGTATATAGTATGTCCATAACATCTTTTAGTCTAGGTTTTCAGCAATAAACAAAATGTTTCTATATTCTCAAGTGTAAATACACATTAGACAAAAATATTATCTACTACTTATTTTAATGTTTCTAAAAACCACAATGAATCCCAGTTTCTTCCTGCAGAGGGGGTACAGTTTTTCTTCTTTCATAATGGAATGGAAATTAATGATGCATTCCAACAAAGGCATAATTCATTATTTTGGTTATTATGATCAATTTCCCTGAATAGAACAATGGGCTAAGATCAGATTATTCTACATCAATCTTCAAGAAGCTGAGATGGACACAATTATGTCTAAAGAGGTATTAGCAAAAGAATTACCTCTAAAACTATTTCTTCAGGCCATAAAGTTTTGTGTTACACGATCAACTGCAGTGTTTCTGCTGATATCCACGATGCTATGTATCCACATTGTAGGCTTTGGGTGAAATGTTGCCCTTTCTGCCCTACCTCATCAGACCACAGTTTCAAATTCAGTTGGGTTTAGTTTCATTTTCCCCTCTCTTTGCCAGCTAGCATTGGCCTGTTCCTTGTATCTATCAAGCAATTCCATGGCCTGGTATGTTTACTTTTCCTTCCAGCATCTCTGGCTTAGCTACTCAGCAGAAGTTTCAATTCCAGGGCAGGTCAATGTAAGTGCTGTAAGTGTAATCTTGCCTGTGGGCATGCTGGGACCAAGCACAGAATCCCAGGTATGCCTTGCAAAACCTCATGGAAGCTGAGCTTCATGTATTCATCTTCTGTGCTTAAACAAACTAGATTATAGCTGCCTCTGGTGTGGCCTTTCTGCTGGTATTTCTTACAGATGGCCCCTATTTTATGGCAGTTGAGCAAGAAGGTGCTCTCTTTAAATAGGAGTTCTCCAGCTTACTGTAAATTATATAATATTGTTTTCACCACTATGTGTTTTCTTTTTCCTTATGGTTATTTATCTCTGGACTCAAAATATTGAAGCTGTCTGAGGATACTCAATTTGAAAGAGTTGTGCTGCATTGCTGCAGACATTTGATCTGGAAAAAACCTTGTCATTTCACTATATTCATGTAAAGGAGAATCAGGGAAAAAAAAAACCTAAATGTGGTCAGTAAATTATAAGTATATAGTAAAAACAATATCAATCACATCTCATGAAAGAGAGGAGGACACTTGGGATTTTAAGAGGCTGTATATAAAAGAACAACCCAACTAAAATAGTAGTTTCTTAACACCCTCCGAGTGACAAATTGACAGATGTTGTGCAAAAAAAGGACAAGCAGGAACTGAAAAATGCCAGAACAAAATATGTTTTCAATTACAGGCCTGCGACACCTAAGGTATGCTCTTACTGCTCTGACTTAAGAGGTTACAGCAAAATTCTTATGAAGATGAGTGTAGATATAGAGGAGGTGAGCCTCTAAAAGACCTCATTAGAACAATATTTAAATGTTTTTATTAACTAACAGTGCCGTCTTGAAATTATTCTTCTATTAAGGGCAGCAAATTTAGAGAGTGCTGGTAGTGTATGGTGGTATCAGAGTTGCTCAGACAAAGAAATAAACATGTTTCTGCATTCCAAGGAGTGGCAGGGAACAGAAAAGCCTGCATAATCTATTATTTACAGTAAACACTCCTTTTGATCAAAAGGCACATATTGTTGTTGCGAGGTTAACTACCACAGAAATAAAGTCAGAATGTTTGGGGTTTGTGGGTGTTTTTAAGTTGGTTTGAGATGTTGCTTTTTTCTACTACATTGTTGTCCATGAGAGGAGTTTGTTTCTAAACAATGCTGAGAGTTTTGGTGGTTTGAAGGGGTTTTTGCCCCTGCCAAAAAAAACCCCTTTTTCAGATTACTAAATTAAAAGGAAGAAATTACAAATTTCAGGACTTTCTCGGTGGCTCTAGGCTATAGTCAGTTTGATGCAGGGTACTTTCAACACATTTTTTCTGTAATAGCTGTTCTCACAGGTGCTGAGGATGATATGGTCAGACAATATGTGAGACACCATGAGTAGGTAACACTGGCATCTACAATAAAATTTTATTATAAATAGAGTCACAGATAGTGATTTTTTACAGCCCTGGTGTCTGAAGTTATGTGAAGGTTCAAGATTTTAGTTTCTTTGAGAAAGAAATAACCTGAGTTTTCCATGCCTTTTGGCTACAGAGGAGAACTTCACAATCTAATGATTCAAATAACATAGCACAACTACTTTAAAAAAATGTGGATTCTTATTCATATTTTTGCCTTT
>VXBR01007104.1:503758-520007 GCA_013400215.1 Cisticola juncidis | reverse complement strand
AAAATATGCAAAAAAAAAAAAAAAAGAAGGAAAAAATATTCTGAAAAGAGTCAGAAAACCCAGATGAGACAAACTACCTGGTGCTTAAGTCCCCAGAATATGAGAACAGTTTTCCCTAAAACAGACTTCAGCTTGGAGCTTATCAGAACCCTTTATTCAATACTGATGGCTAACTAGTCTGGAACTGTACTGAAGAAAATAATCTTAAAGAAGCTGATTTTTAATCTTTAATGATGTTAACCTTTCCAAATTAATAAGCATGTGTTCTCTTTTGAAAGCTTTCTAAATAGTTCTCTGCCTAGGATGACTTAAACTACAGCACTATAAAATGGAATTTGCAAAGAGGTCAGTGAATATATAAATAAGAGTGGAAGGCAGTGTATGTTGCATGGAGTGCTGCCATCTTTTGGTTATAACAAACTAAGATTATTTCAAGAGAGCTCTGAATACGTCTAAGAAAGATGAATACGGTCTGAAAATATAATATATAATCCAAGTATTATTAAATAAAATTACTATTGTTACTAAAAAGACTATTTTTTACTACAGTCTGTCTGAAATGTGAGATTGTTGCTTAAAAACGTATCTTTTCATTTAGACTACTATTTTAACTTTTTGCTCTTTTAGAGATCTAAGTAAGCAGAGCAATTAAATATTTCTTCTTCTCCTGCTGCAGAAGTTGAAGCATATAACATATAGGAATATAAATAGTAGTTCATAAAAAAGCCCACATCTTTTTGAAGGAGATTTCCATCAATTTGGTTTTGTCTTTTTCTTTCCATATAAGGATGATTCTTTTTCTTTCTGTGCATATTTCATTTAAGTTAATGATATGTTCAAATTCCACCTTAGTCAGAAACACATCTGTATAAGTGACAATTATATTGCTTTTCTTTTATATCATGTTCATATTTTAAAAAACTGTATGCATAAAACATTTATTTAGCTTTAGAAGAGCCTAGAATTTGATGAGGGGTTGGATATTTTGTTTTGTAGGAAGAGAGTGACTGGCCCTTGAGAGAAGTATTCTAATTCTGATTTTTCTTTCAAACTTTCAATATTTCCTTACTGTCATTTCCTTACTGTTAAATTTCAGGATTCATGGCTAATAGTGAAAGTTTGAAAATGTGATTTGAAAGGCAGGAAATTCAATAGCCAAAAGAAGCGTTAAATACAGATTAATTTCTCTGGAGCCTTTTGAATACTCAGATTTATAAATTTGCCATTTTAATGATCTGAAAATGCATAGACTTGCCCTCAGATTTATTTGCTTCCTTGCAGCTACATTGGAAAAACAAAAACAATTTTTAAAAAATTAAAACCCAAGCCTACTACCTGCTGCAGTGTCTTTCTGTCATTTTCTGTGAAAAAAAAAAAAGGTGCTTACTGTGCTAATAATGATATTCCTCACTTGTTCTAAATGTTTTGTTTACCTAGTAAGACAACCAGTGGAACATCTCTGCTAAGGTTGTTTCTTCCATTCCCTTTACAAGATTCCAGCTGATTTAGGCTTCTTTTGCTTACATGAGTGTGTTTGCCTGGTGGAAAGACACTGACATTCGCTATTCCACATTGTGTATGTTTTGCTGTTTTCTGGTTCTGCTGATGCAGTAATATGTTTTCTGTCAAAAGCGTTTTATAGGCACATTACCCTGCTTGACAGAAACAGCGAGCTGCAAGGATTTCCTGAGGAGAAACTTCCAGATGCAGTGTGTGAGATTTCTCATCTCCCAACTACATTAATTACATTATCTCCCTGAAACAACATTCTAAATGAAATCATTCACTGAAAGTCTTATACACAGTCCAGCTGTCTGGACTTCTCTAATGTTTCTGTCATCTATAAATAATTCACAGAAAGCCAACTGGGAGACTGCATACTCATTTTCTGCACTCTTAGTATCTGCCAGTCAATGGTAAAGAAAGAATTTCAACCTGGAAGTTGTGAGGAGATAGAAGCCCACCAATTTCAAGTCTTCAAAAAATCTCAAGTGTGGTTTTAATAAGAAATGAAATTGGCTTTAAAAATAAAGGTATTTTAAAATAGATTTTTAAAATATTTTATCTCTTCATATTTATTCTGAAGTTGACTGAGGTCCTATTTTTACATGCTCTATTATAACCAAGAGGACAAGAATTTCAGTTTGAAAGGGAAAAAAAAAAAAAAGTAATTTCTACATAGCCTCTCATCTTTAGAAGCTGGAGCTTCCAAAAAAACAGATAAGGAAAACCATGAGAGCTGGAATAAAATCATGAGTACTAGCAACACTACTACAGAAAGAAAGGTTCTTAACTTGAAAAGGTGGTGCAGTCTATTAGACCAGAATAATGCAATTGCTTCCATAGGCAAAAAGATCATATATATTGCTAGACTAAATAGTTAAATAACAAGGATGAAGTGTGATATACATAAACCCAGAGACTATAGGTAAGAGGACTGGTTATTTTGTTTTATATCTGCTTTCCTTTTGCATTAACTTGGGGAGGGAGGAGAATTAATTATGTCATCACTAATAATTCCAGCCAAAACATGAGGAGGCTAAACACAGGTATGGCATAATTGAATTTGTACTTATTTTTACCAGTTTGAGATTTGGCTCATTATTTGTATTTTCATATTGTATCAAGTGGCAAAAATACTTTTTGACCTTGTGATCAAGGGGAAAAATGCTCAAAATGTGCCTTTGAAAGACAAATAGTACATGCAGCTTTCTGAGTCATCTTTTTTATGGTTACCTCCTATAAACTTTGATTATAATAATGGGAATTTTGCCTGATGATTGTAGTACCAGACCCATCATAGTTTTAATTTAGCTCAGAATTCATACAACTCCATTGAAAACAATTGGTTGAATCTGTTTACACCCAAACTGATTTTGCATCTTTCCTTTGAGAGACTTTATTTCCCTTCAGCTATTAGAAACTTCTCTCCCAAAGGCAGAAACATTATCATATCATTTGCACAATGGAACAACATCAAATGCTATGTACATAAGAACAGAAAATTAAGTTTTAAAAGAGCTGCATGCTTCTTTCTTTAAGGACTTTGAGGAAGAAAGTATACAAGGGTGACCTTATACTCCAGTACCTATGGGATGCTCCACAGAATAAGCAGATTCCAGTTTTTCACATTTTTTCTCTCATAACTGTAGTCAGCTAACATCTCACTACAAATCCTCACTTAAAACAGATCAAAAGTTGGTAGCAGTTGCATTGATAATGTACTTCAGTTTGTTCTTAAAATTGCTGTAGAAAAAAAGGATCTTGGTGGTCTTTGAAAAAAAAAGGGGCAATATTTTCTGTGACATCATGACTATTTTTCTACATCTTGAAATTATGTGTTGAGATTTTTTTTCTTTCTTCTTCGTTGTCTTGTTGCAGGTATTGTTTTTGTGTATCCTGTAGAGCTGAAATGAGTAAAATGTACAAAAGAGATGGTGGATGAGAGTGAGAGTGAGAATACAGCAACAATAGGAACAATAAAAGGTGAGTTTCAGTTCAGAGAAAACAGAAGTCTCTCTTTGCAGTATTCTTGAAAATAGAACTGAAGAAACTAGATTCATTTAGAACCTTGACAGGATTAATTTGCTAACAAATATCACCTTTTAGCATCTCAGTGCTCTTGTGGGATAGTCTGAGAACCAGCAATTTGGTGCTTGAATCAGTGATCAGTTTCTGCATCTACAGCAGTGTTATTATTACTTTTTAGTCTCACATGGTACAATCTCATAATCCATTCTAAGCTACGATATTAATTTTTTTAATTACCATGAGAATTTCAGTTAGACACAATATGTAACAAACATTCCTCCAAGTATGCCTTAATGGAACTTGATACTTTGTGGTGCAACCCTTTTAGAGTATGATGTCACATTTGTTTGTTTTATCTCTCCTGAAAGCAGGAGTAATATGTGTTTTCATCAGACCTTTGAAGAACGAAGGCCTAAAATTCTTTGTCGAATATATTTAAAGAGCATTTTCAAATGCTTTATTAAGGTTTACAAAGGTGGGTTTTTTTCTCAAGGAGGAGGGGGCATAGTAGACTCTTAGTATAACTTTAATATACACTTTAGGTATTATTACATTTCATAGTATAAAGAACATTTCAAATAGAGGTTATTTATCTACTCTTTCAAACAATTCTTCCCTCTTTCTTTCAAAAAGTTGGCCATAGGGAAAAGCAAATTTTCTTAAGATACATGTCTCAGGATTTGAATACTCAGTTGGTCATTCAACTAGAGAAAATTATATATTCTTAAAAATAACCATGTCTCTTTGCCTGTTGTATTTTAAAGTATGTTTTCATTCACTGTAGGCAGGGTTCAACAGACCAAATGAAGTTTTCTACCTATAAGACTCCTAAAGTAGCTATTCAAAAGTAATATTGAATTACTTAGTCATTATCATCATGATCATCTCACCATAACTAAGTCTGAAGAGTTGGATAAAGAGATTAACAATGGTCTCAGAAAATTCTTATCTGCATAGGTGCCATAGACATGCTTCCATCATTTTGATTCAAAGCAGTTACAAAAATTTCAATGAGCGGTGCTCCTGAGCTGCCAGTACTGGGACTGGCACATTTTTACATTTTTATTGGTGATATGGACATGCTGGGCAGAGAGTGGATTGAGACTGTCCCTGGGGGCAAGGACTTGCAGGTGTTCATGGACAAACAGCTCAACGTGACTCATCTATGTTCTGTCACAGCCCAAAAACCAACTGCATCCTGGGCTGCACCAAAAGCTGCAGGTCAGGGAAGACGATTCTTATGCCTCTGCTCTGCTCTTGTGAGACTGCTCCTGGAGTTCTGCATCCAGCTCAGGGACCCACCACACAAAATAAACATGGACCTGTCGGATTGAGTGCAGAGGAGGGTCACTAAGCTGATCACAGGTCTGGACACCTGTCCTATAAGGGAAAGGCATAGAGTGTTGGAGCTGTTTTCATCCTCGAGTAGAGAAGGGTTTGGGAACACCTTAGAGCATCCTTCCAGAACTTAAAGAAGACTTACAAGAAGGATGGAGAGGGACTTTTCACAAGGGCATATAGTGACAGGACAAGGGCGGGTGAATTGCAGCTGAAAGAGAGTATGCTTAGAATAGATATTAGGAGGAAATTATTTGCTGTGAGGGTGGTAAGACACCAAAACAGGTTGCCCAGAGAAGTAGTGGAGGCTCCACCCCTGAAAGTGCTTAAGACTTTGCTAGATGGAACTCTGAGTAACCTGGTTGTGTGGAAGGTTCCCTGCCTGTGGCAAGGGGATTGGAACTAGATGATTTTTAAGGTCCCTTCCAATTTAAACCATTTATGATTCTTTGATTTTGACTGGAAAATAAATATATTTTCCTTCAATTATTCTCAATGGGTAAATAAAATATGGTTTCAATCAAAAAATCCACAAAGTAATACCAACTAAAATCTACGAGATTATGAGCGGTATTTTGACACTTGATTGACAGAATTATTCTTAAACTTACAATTCGTATCATAAAATCTCTCAAACAACAAGTTTTTAGAATGAGCTGTTGAGCACTTGTCAAAGTATCATAGATCCTACATATAGTATCCTCTTTAAAGAATGTTAGTGTTGGGCTTCAGGAGGAAATAAAGATTTCTCTCCGAGTACTGGCTAAGTTAGCATTTATGTCATACAAGATGAATTGTGGCATTCTTCCTTTCTCTGTCAGCGTTTATGGATCTCTTCTTTCTTCTTTTGTCTCTGTTACAGTTAAAATTCTCAAGATCTATAACCAGTTCCTGAGAGGAGCATTTTCCATTCTTTTTGATATATGTGTGTATTTAGGTATTTAGGTCAACTAGAACATGATCCAGTGTTCTCACATACAGAAAGAAATAGCAATCTTAAAAATTTCCATAAAAATTATAACAAACAAGTCTAGTATAGCTGTAAAACATAAAATCTCTTTCCTTTTGCTGTTTCATTCTTCATTTCCTTATCATTAAGAAAAAATTCTTCAAAGAAAGGGTTGTTAGGCACAGGAACAAGGTGCCCAGGGAAATGGTTGAGTCACTGTCCCTCTAGGATTTCTTTTAAAGTGTAGCTGTAGCACTTAGAGATATGGTTTAGTTGTGGAAGTATCAGTGCTCAGTAAATGATCTGAGATCTTTTCCAAACAAAATGATCCTATGACTCTGTTTTATCATGTTTAAATATCTAAAGCTGGACAATCAAGTCTATCAGATGCAATGTAACAAGAGACACTGGAAAAATTTGTTTATAATTATTGAAAAAAGTGATCTAAAAAGAAGACTTTGACACCAAAAATAGTCATAACATGCACTTCTTACACCATGTGCCAAAACTATGTTTCTAAAATCTTTGTTTAATACCTTTACATCTCACATCATCCACAAATCTCACCAAGTAACTGGTTAGATTAGAAAGTTCTCTTGACAGTGTGATTCTGCTTTTGCACTTGCATTAAATCATTCTAGTGTGGGCATCTAAATCCTTTCAAAAAGCTAATGCTGGAAGCTATACAGAATGGCAGCAAAATATTTAGAGGTTTCAAGCCCATGGAAATATTCAAGGGAAACACACCACATAGTGGGTAACTCCTATGCCAAAACTTGATAGTTGTAAGGCTTTTGGTTAAAATACTTCTTTAAAAAAGAGACTAATAATAAATGTACAATTTTTTATTCATGGACAAGTTTATTTCAAGTTAACCCTCATGAATTGCATCAGCCTCAAGTCGTTCCATCACGATTTTGAAGTCTCAATGAAGTTAAATGCTATTGTCTCATCTGTTGCAGTATTCAACCCTTTAATGAATATTTTTAAAAAATCAAACCTCAGATCAAGGACTAACTCTAGGACAGCAGATACGTTTTGTCTCATCTTACTAAAAATGATCACTGAGTCTTATTCTTCTTTCTTGTCTGCTAAAAAAATCAGAATAATTTCTTCTTTTATCTCATATCATCAAACAAAATGAATGTCTACATGTCTTCAGTTCTATTTTTTCTCTCCAGTTTGTAAATTAATCTGAATAATTTAATTTACCCTATCACTCATTTTCTTTCCTCATCTGCTTCTGATTTCTATATTTCCTCTGCTTTACAAGAGATTAATACTTCCTGTTTTGAAGGAATCAACCAAACTCTTGTGGAAATAACATATTATGGTGCCCTAGCTACATCTAAAAGTGAAAATTCATCTCTTCTGCATCAAATTTACTCAGTTCTGTTCATCCTTTGTGATGTATTATGTAAAGACAAATATGACCCATGGATTATCAGGAAATTATCTTATGCTAAACTTTCCATTGCCACATTAATATTCCAATTTAAAATACCAGGATCTGCCACATATGTCAATGTGTAGACATACTAATTTATATTAAACTAAATTATTTTATGTGAAGTAAAAGCTATACTGTATTTCTCTCTTTAGAAAGACAAAATTAATAAAATGACCTTATATAAAGTCTTAAATAAATAAAAGTTAACAAATTTCAGAGGTCTGAGAGGTAGTCTTGGAAACAGTTTTGTTGCATTTTCTCTTTGGAATCTGAAATTATGTTTCATGTCTTTTGAATCTATTTTCTTTCTTTATCAGCCTTTTCATAATTTAGATCCAGGGAAATGCAGATCCAGAAAATATACACACATGCAATCTATATTTTTCCCTTTTACTTCATCATCACCAATCTATTATATAAATCCTTGCCTTTTCCCCCAGTGCCTTCTTTTCCTTTGTTTCTGGCTTTGGATCTTGTAAATGGCTATGCAATTTCCTTTGCTGTATTAAAACTTTCCTCTTTCCCCACCCCCCCCCCCCCCACCCAGTGCAGCACAGCCAAACAAAGGACAGTACAAGGACATAGAAACCATCATGAAATGCCTTTTATTTCACAGCTCTTTTCATCTGCTTAACAAATAACAGAAACCATGGTTAATCATTGCATACTTCTGGTTCCCTGGGCACTCATGGAGCTCTCCATATGGTCTGTTCAAAATGGAGGCACTTGCATATATCAGATCTAATTTATGCAAAAAATGTGATCATATAGTGAAACAGAGTAATAATAGAAAAGATATCTACTCAAGAAAAACAGAAACCTAGCTAATAATCACTCTATATTTCCAACTCCCATGGTAGGAGAACATTTTACTAAATACATAAATCTATATTCTGACATTAATTTCATAATATTTAAAGCAGATTCACTCTTGAGTTTTACATATTGTTCCTTCATGCAAGAAACCAAATAGCACAAGGAATTGTTTTGTTTTTTCATTCCTCTCCTCTTTTTGCCTTCTTTTTTCACCAAGGTCTTCTAGGTTTTCCTCTTTTTATTTACTTTTTATTTTGCTTTCCGTTGGTATTATTCTCTTCATCCTTTACTATTTTCTCACTTTTTTTTTAATGATCATGGCCTAAGATAAGCCAGGAGTCTAAGCAAAGAGAATATGTGATTACTGTCTGCAGAGAAAAGTTGAAAAAATTTTATTCCAGTGCTATAGGCCTTGCATTGAACAATCTGTGGAGAAGGCTACAGATGCACATTTCTGGTGAGCCAAAGTGGTTATGATTAAACCTTTTGCTTCAACTTTACTTTGCTTCAGGTTTGGATATGGTACATTGGTATTTTGAACCAAGGGTACTATCAAGCAAATAGGGCAGGCCAGGACAAACACGAGTCCATTCCTGGTTGGCAGAAGGAGACCAGACCCGTAGCTGCTGTAAAGAAGCATCCAGGCATTCTCAGTGCAACTGCACAGCTGGATACCAGGCATTTTTATCAAGGGCAACTGACTGATGCAATCACTTCTGCAGAGTAAAAGGAAATTGCTATGGAAAAAAGGAACATGGAAGAATATTCTGACTGAAAATTCACAAATCAAGAAATGGCAAAACTTGGTTTTCCTTGGTTTTGTTAATTCAGCCTGCATGTGCTATAGACTTAAGGCTTAGGCTGTTTAGTGTCAGTGTCTACCTCAGCAGGAGGACACTTTGTAGGCTGAAAAAGTACGTAAAAATATTATATGTACCTTAATTTGGAAAGTATCACAGACTGAATTTTCCTATAGAGACAACAGAGAACATGTGTTATTACACAGTCTTAAACTGGATAACCATATACTATTTTCCATGGGAGCCTTACTCAAAACAAGAGATGGACGGTTGCCTGTACATGAACAAGAGCTGTGCACTGGTAAGAAGAAAAAATAAGTGAATACAGCTAAATCTTTTGCCAAATCCAGCAGATGAGCTGGTGTTTGAATACCTACTCCACACTGACAAAGTGAATGCCAGAGCTGGCTGCTGACAGGATTCATTCTGATACATTTTGAAGATGTTATATATGTGATTTAACAGGGTAGAATCTCATATCTCCTAAACCTTGCTAACCAGGGTTAGCTTGTCACTTTGGTCAGAGGGTTAGATCAACATTGTACTACCTGAGACAAGGCAAATTCCCTGGTTTTCACTCCTGTGGCCTTGTAGGGAGATGCCAATCACCTCATGAGTGGTATTAATATTTTATGTTGCTCTACCCGCTTTCGAGAACTGGAAAGGAAGGTTCTGAAACATCACCAAAATTGGTTTTAGTGTTGCTTTAATAGAAAAGATATATTAATTTTTATATACTTGTTATGCCTTTTGTTTTAAAACTCCATGTTAGAATGGTAGACTTTAGCTTAAATAAGTTGATTTTGGACTTGAAGTTCTAAATCATAGTGTAATTTTTTTCATGGCCTAAGTTTCTTGATAATGGAACACATGAGCTTAGAGTTATGTACTGTTAAATATTAGATTTACTAAGTAGATTTATAAAGTAGATCTGAGCCCTTATATAGGCTAGCACCTATATGCAGAAAACACTCAGATGATTTTCTTTCCCTTAGACAGCTTTTAATGTGAAACTTTTCTTGATTCTGCCTGATAAAACTTTACCTAATTGTATGCATGTATGCATTGGTCTTTGTTTTGATGGGAACTTATGATTTCAGGAAGCTAGAATCAGTTTTGAGACTTATCTTTCACAGTATCCCTTCATCCAATAGAGAATGGAAAGAAGACCTGTCCTTTCACAGTAGATGCATCCTGTAGTTCAGCCTCTTACTGGACACCTCTGTAGCCTCAAAATGCAGATTCACTGCACGGGATTATATTCCATCATCTGCACCTGTATAGTGTGTTATCTGTTTAACATGTCTAAATAATTTTGTACATGTTTAAGTTTAAGCTTAACTATTATTGGCACTAAACACAGATAACATAATTCAGTTAAGACTTTAGAAAAGTGGATCTAAATATGCAAGTGACTTAAATGAGTTTTTTTAATTTGGATATGGTTCTTCAGCACTTAAATGAAGGTTTGAATTTCATACCCTCTGCTTGGTACAATGCATCTTTCTATCACTATAGGACACAAACTAAAGACGAAAGACTCCAAATATTTCAGACGGCAAAAGGCATGAAAAAACTTTAATTGTCTAACTTTAAAAGGTGTTCCGATACAGACTTAACACAATTGGTGAACAGGGCTGACACCTCCCCTATCCCACTGGTCGAACTAGAGAAACAGCCAAAATGTTTTTCTCTGAGAACCAGAAAGGCAAACACTACCTAGAGAAGATTATTTTGGGAAAGATAGTTGTTTTGCCAAAATTGTTTTGGGAAGAAGCCCTCCTAAGAAGTTTTTGTCTTGGGAAAGGAGTTAGCAGCGACCAGTAGGCTAAAATCTCTAGGGCTCAAAAACATCAGACCCACATCTTTTCATCTCAGGGAAGTTTGGATTAACTTAATTAGACAAAAAAAAAAATATTCTCATGAATGTCAAAGTAATGTTGTCACATTGTTCCAGTGCAAGAGTAACATACAAGGAAAAGGTCTGCTCACTAGTATTGCAGGTTCTACCAGGTATACTATTAGTAGTCTGCTACATGCAATTATATCTCTAGGACGAGGGATTGTTATATAGCTTGATCAGAAGCTAGCCCTTTTGCCTTAAAATATGACAAAAATAACTGTATCCAGTCCTTTACAAGTTATTTTCACTTCCATTTTCCCTGTGTGCAGTTATCACCCTTGGTGTGTGCGCAGAGGAGCTGTGTCTGCACACACACACAGGCAGGAGCCCGTGCTTGCACACACAGGGTGGACACACCCCTCACATCAGCAACAAGGATGCAGAAACAAAGAGACCATGGGACTCCACAGTCATTCCCCAGCTGGAGCTGAAGCCCTCTGACAGCACTATCTGTCCTCTCATTTCCTTGTTTCTCACATACAAGTCTCAATTTGTTTATCTATTTGAGGTTGATTGCTTCTAAGACATTTTAGGAAATTACATTTTTTCTTTTTCAAAAACTTCCTATGGGGATGTTCCTCTGCTCCAACATGGTAAAAAAGTGGATATTGTTTCCCACCTGTTTTTAGGGGTCCAGATGTTTCTCTGCATGAAAATAGTCTCAGAAAGACATTGATTTCCTAATTACTCTGTGCATTTTGTTTCAAACCTCTGAACTGGACACGGCAATGCTAAAGAATCAGCATGGAGCTGAATTCATTAGAGATAGGCTGATATATACTGACTAGGACTGCAAATTATTACATTAGAACTGAGCAGGCATTTTAGCCAAAAATGTACTTAGAAGGTGTTCTAAAAACTTATTTTTTCTTTTTTTAATTTTCTTTATTAACAGAAGGAAGTGTGCTTTATTAGCAAAAGGAAGATAAGGTTCTCAGATATGAGTTTTAAGAAAGGCTATGGTTAGGAGGGGAGAAAATACAAAGAACTAATTCAAGGTGAAAAAACCCAGGCATATGGAGCCATATGGAGGCTGGCCTAGATAAGAACAAGAGAAAAATTCAAAGCAATTAATTGTGAAGCTCTGGGAGAACAGCATGGATATGAATTTATGAATGTTGCTTGTCTCAATCTCAATTTGAATTCAATTTATCCTTTATCCCCTTCTCTTGCTACTTGCTTCAGTAGCGCAGAATAATAAAAAGAAATAAATCTTCCTACTCTTTTTCTATTTTGAATAGGAATTAATCAAATCGACTGGTTGTTCTGCATAATACATTTTGTTGTGACTATTTTTGCCAACACATGCAGATTTGATGCATTGTGTGATTACTGTTTCGGCAGATCTCAGACACTTAATCATTTCTTTCCTTACATATAGTGAGAAGAGATAAGATTCAACTAGTCCTAAGAAAAGTATGTAAACTTGAGCATATTTGGTGCAATGCTTCAGTATTATCCATACACATGTTATACATATGTGAGATGCTTCACTGGAAAAGGGCCCTGAGTCTTCTTGTACTGTTAAACTGATGTCAGGGAAAGCTTTTGTTGAGCTGAATTTGAAAGAAGTTCCAAAACTTGCCTATAGGTTATCAAAATATTGTAGTGAAATTATATATATCCTAAGATTGAATTTTTTTTATATTGGCTTAAAAAACTCAAATTTGATTTAAAAAAACCCAAGAAAGTCTAAACTGTGTGGTCTCAAAAATATGCAGAACAGTGTGGTACTTTCTCAGTCAGTCCCCTGTTACCCCAGGCAATTGTGTCATTTGGTGCCTATGACAGACTAGGTGATCAATTTTGCCTCTAATTTTATCTACATATAAACCTAAATAGCCCTGTCTACAAACATGTCAAAAGGTTTAAATAATATCTGAAAATGTTTTAAGGTCCAAGATTATGTGTACTAAGGAAGTCCAGAACATTTAGGCGTTGTAATAGTGTTGTATTTATCAGTGTTTTTCTCTTGTACTTTGATCTTCACAGTCACTTTCCATTTCAAAGCAATAAAATATTGAACATTCCCTCAGATGGTGGTTTCTGCATAAGAATTCTCAGTTCTTTCTGAGACACCCTGCATGACAGCCAGCACTGGGATAAGAAATGGCAGATGGCTGAATTGTGAACAATCAGAATTGTATAAACGAAATTAAAAATATGACAACTGATTTATATATATATATATATAGACACAGTAAAGAAAAGAGCTTGCATTTCTCCTTATCCAAAATGAGATTTGACCAGGGTTATAAAGCTAAAGAAGAGCTGCTTAATTGCTTGGCTAAGCAATACATTAAGTATATAGCACAATAAAAGACAATAAAGCTAACAACATGCCTACATTTCCCTTTGTATTTATCAGCCTCCATATAAACTTACAGTTTAGCAAAACACCTCCTTTTTTTGATTCCCAGGCAATGGTTGTGAGGAATTCACTAAAATATCAAATGTCACTCACTGTTATTACCTGTGTGGCTACATTAATTTAAATGGACTCACTTACACATGTAAGGTAAGAAGCACTTGGCCCATAAACTGCTTACATTCATTACTACAAATCCTTTAATTTTCCAGGAGTGGCTCTACTAACACGCTGAAAAAAGAGAGTTGTATTCAGATCTAATATTTGTATACTATGTAATATATTTGTATATGTTCATTTTTAGCTGCACAGATAGCAGAAATGAAGATGCATGTTGCCATAACAGTGGCAGTATTGGAATATTTCTCCAGCTCGCTCCAATGTCTGTATTAAAATGCAGAGGAGAAATGTCATAAGTACAGTTCTTGAAATAGAATGGCACATCAGTAACAGTGTTTAAAGAGCCTCTGTTCCAAAAATGAAATGTTCATTTCATTTACACTAAACCTGAGGTGGCTTTTTTTTTTTTTTTTTTTTTTTTTTTTTTTTTTTTTTTTTTTGGGGGGGGGGGGGNTTTTTTTGTTAGGAGGGAGGGGGAGAGAAGAGGGAACGTTGCCAAGTGAGGGAAGATAGGGTTGGTTGCAAAGAACCATTAAGTCAGTAAAACACCATGCTTTCTCATAATGTCATGCATCTCACTCACAATAATTCTTTCTTATTAACTGCTTGGGAACAATTTATTTTCCTCTCAGGCTATGAAGGCAAGTGCAAGTGTAGCAGACTCTGGTTGGAGCTGATAAGCCATCCTATAGAAGCAACACTGCTGGCATGATGAGATTTGTTAAGAGGACAATATCCCATTGGCTCAGACAAACCATGCTGTATATCAAACCTATCAACAATAATATCTGCAAAATAATGCCTTTATGTATCTGCCAACTGCCACAGAAAGCTCTCCGGCATTCCTTTGGAAATGTGGTTTGATTTTTAAATTTTTGTTTTGCTTGTGCCACTGACGTATACGACATCTGAAGGCTCACCTAGTCTCACTTAATTTTACAGTATTTTAATACCCATCCTCTAAAGAGACTAAGCAGAAAGCTGCACTAAATAAACCAGAAAGGGATCAGTCACTGAAGTAAAAAAAATCAGTCTTTATGCTAAAAACACAAACAAAAAAACCCAACATATTTACATTGTTAAATTACTGCTATATTTTAGAATGTTTTAACTGAACTACATGATCTTAAAAGAGCATAAAGAAAACAAGTAAATTTTAACCTCTTGATTAAAACTATCTCCTTTATCATCATTGCTTTTGAATTTTTTTTTAAGTCATTCAGTTTGCTTTTCATAAAACTGTTTCAGATGTCATATGTTCAAACACTGTGCTTCTTAGGGTTTTTAATATATATATATATTAAAAGAACATACTCAACTATTTCGAATGAAAATTTGTGTTGGTCAAGGTCAGTGGGGAAATATAATTTTATTTTGGGAAAACTACTATCAAAGACAGCAGAAGTTTGATCATGGGAAGTAAATTTGCATCTCAAAGAGTTACAAAAGACAAAAAAAAAGTTATCTAAAACTACAGGCAGAAGATTACTTTTAGGTAGTTAATATTTACATTTTGACAGGAAGAATAAAGATCTCATAAAATTTCTGGGAGATTTTTTCCCATTAAATCTGTTGGTAAGTCTCAAGTTGAACAGTTCAATAATTGTTTGAATGGCAATGTCATGAACAATGCAGACAGAAATCCTATTTCTCTCTCTACTCATTTCATTACAAATATTTCTAGGAGATCAGTACTTATCTGAGTGGACTGCTCAGCTTAGATGATAAAGGCTGGACTCCCTGAAGAGATTAAATTGTGCAAAAATAAAATCCTTACTGCAAATTTTGCTTTCCAGTGTGAAGGACAGCTTTCATAACTGTAAAAGGGAAATAAGAGTATTTGTGCACTGGAGGAGAGAGAGGGTGGATGTGAGAATTGAAGTATTGGATATACAAAGAATTTGTCTTGCTGTTCACCAGGACACTGTAAGAGCAACCTGGAGGTAGATGGACAAGCAGACAGGTAGCTCCTCGTGCAATGAAAATTAAATTATATTTCAGTCTTCAGACACAATTTTCCTGGGGTGGGCTGAAGGTGTCTCTCATGACAATACCTGAATCCTTATTACAGTATTGCAGTCTCTCTCCAACTCCCAGATGTCCCCTGACAAAACTCATCAATTACAATGAAGCTGAACCGCTTGTGTCTATGTAAACAGGGGATAAGGAGGTTAGGCTTACTGAAGAAGTAGGACTAAACCCACTCCTCAGCTGAAATCCCATGCTGCTGGCACAACTATATCATGTCCCCATTCACACATGACCATATCTGTGCTACTGTTCTTCATCAGTGATGGCTGTGGAATCAGCCCCACTGACAAGGGCTCAACTAAACAAGGGCTCAGAGGCTGTGTGTGCAAGTTGCTCTTGCACCATGTGTGAAGGATACACAAATGCACACATGCACAGGAGGGGAGGATGGATTTGTTCCAGTAGACAGTCACTGCATTTCTTAAAAGAGAAATACTTTTTTCTTTTTCTTTTTCTTTTTCTTTTTCTTTTTCTTTTTCTTTTTCTTTTTCTTTTTCTTTTTCTTTTCCTTTTTCTTTTTCTTTTTCTTTTCCTTTTTCTTTTTCTTTTCCTTTTTCTTTTTCTTTTTCTTTTTCTTTTCCTTTTCCTTTTTCATTTTAATTTAAAAACCAGTAGGCATCTCCATGGTTACAGTTCACTGTCAGTCATCTACCTTTAGCTTTTTGATGCAAATCCATTCAAACACTGAAAGCACCTCTAGCATTTTCTTGTTTTTCCTTCACTCTCCATGTATGCAGGGCTGTTTTATGCATGGAAGATAGCAGTTGTGTATACCATTGTCTCAGCCTTGCAGAACATGATGATAGCTGCTTCCACAGAGCCTGCAAGCCCACAGACCCAAGTAAAATAAAGTCTGTTCTTTCCAGTGGTCCCAGACAACAGGTTTTGACCATTGGCTCAAATGGAAATGATTCATTTAATTGTGATGCATAAGGACTGAGGC
>VXBR01007104.1:458776-503708 GCA_013400215.1 Cisticola juncidis | reverse complement strand
AAAAAAAAAAAAAAAAGAAACAATGCTCCATGAAGTTCAACATTTATGCTGCTGGTTCAAAAGCTGTTTTTTCCTGTTTCTCCACAGATATCCAACACTCAACACATAATGGAGCATTAGGCAGCTCCACCTCCTCCTAGTGAGATCTACTTATTGGAAACTGTTATTAAGAAGCTTTTAGCTCCCCTCAATATTTAGGCTGTGATCTGTCATCCACTTTACATGGGCCACTCAGAGGGAAGAGGTTTTTTTATTTAACTTAATAAATAAATGCAGTCTTTTCCAAAATTGAAGCTTAGCTACTAATTAGCACTTTTTGATTAATGCAAGCAATTTATGAAGATTATACTCATAGTGTTCAGTTCAACAAAACATTTAAACTCATGCCAAACTTCAAATTCATCTCTAGTAAAACATCTTAGGAACATAATTTCCTTCCTGTAGCAGAGCTGATATCAAGAAGCAAAAGCACAACTCCCTCTTTTAAAGGACACTCCACACTACAGGAATACTATTGATAGCAAGCAGTTTATGAATGGATTGAAATTCATCTCTTTAAAGAGATAAAAAGTTTACCAGCAAAATATTTTTTTATCAATCAAAGCTTGATATCACACACTGCACAGCAGCCTAAGTCCTCAGCTGCACAAAATTGCATTGGGAGATGGTGTGGAACAAATATAGCTGAAATCATGTATTGAATTACTTTCATAAAATCATAGCCTATGCCTTTAGTTTCTGAAGAAAATATTATGAATATTTCTGGACCCCAAAGTTTGTGTTTTGCATTTCTTGCACTCTTGTAGAATGTTTCACACTCTCCACAAAATGCAAAGCAGTCCTTCCTACTGCTCCTAAACTCTTTCTTAGTTTTGACTACTTGCCATTTTAGGCATTTATGTCAGTAAGTAAAAATCCCAAGAGGCAAGCATTGACGTCTTCATAACATCATCCAAGCAATGACCCCTGCAGAAAAGATTATATTTTAGTGTCATGCTCAAGCTGCCCACCTAAATGTATCTTGTTTATCCCAAGACCTCAAAAATTGGCATACAGCACTGCTAACAGGCATACTGCCATACTGACAGATGTGTATGAGATTTAGCAGCCAAAATATGGGATATGATCTCTAATGTTCATTTCAATTGTTGCTGTCCCAGCCAGGAGTGTCGTATCTGCAGTTTGTTCACACGGTTTACACCTATGGCTAAGGGCATAAATCAGCACTAGCTCAGCTCTGAGGTATCTTCATTCAGAAAACTAATGTCTGTTGTCCCTGGCATGAAACATGGTTTCAGAGATCTAGTTTTGGCTTTGTCTTTGAGTCTCTATCAATGGGTTCCATTGAACTGTTTGGTAAAACCTATAGTATGCCAACCAAGAGTGTGAGGAAAATTGTCAAAAAATATTAACATAAAATTGAGTTCTGAAACAAATGTTATTAATCTAAAGCTCCAAATGAATGGTGCAATGCAAAATCCTTAATATGCCATCAGATCACAAGGAGTCACAGAGAACCTTTTAGGATTTAGGATGGACCTCTTGGAATCATTTAGTTCAACCCCCCTGCTTACCCAGAGTTAAGTAGAGAAGGTAACCCAGAACCATGTCCAGACAGCTTCTGACTGTCTCCACATTCTGTCTGGACAAACTGTTCCAGTGTTTGACCAGACTCACTCCTTTCTCGTGTTCAGATGGAATTTCATGTTTCTTCATTTTGTCCATTGCTTTTTGTCCATTACTGAGAAGAGCCTGGCTTTCCCTTCTACATTGTCTTATATCAGTTATTTTGCACATTGAGAATATCCTTGAGCCTTCCATTCTCTAGGTTAAACAGTTCCAGCTTCCTTAGCTTTTCCTCACAGTAGAGAAGCTCCAGTCCTGTCATGTTTGTGGCACTCCACTGCATTCTCTCCAGCATATCCATGTCTCTTTTACCAAACAGACCAGAACAGGAACCAGAGCTTGGCATGCCTCCTCCCCAGCGCTGAGTAGAAGGGAAGGATTGCCTCTCCTACTATTGCAGCCCAGGATGCTGTTGGTTTTCTTTGCCATGACTACGCAGGGCTGGCTCACAGACAGCTTGTCAGCCATCACGATCCCAAATTCCTTCTCTGCAGAGCTGCTTTCGAGCTGGTGGCCCCAACACACTACTGTACACATTCTTCCACAGATGCAGAAATTTGAGTTTCTCTCTGCTGAACTTCAAAAGGTTCCTATTAGCCCTGCTCTCCAACCTGTTGAGGTCCCTCCAGATCACAGCACAACTCTCTGCTGTATCCCGCCCAGATTTGTTTTATGTACTAACTTGCTGAGGGTCTATACTGTTCCATGCTCCACATCACTGGTGAAGATGTGGCACAGCACTGGTCCCAGAACCAATTCCTATGTGCACCACTAGTGCCTGGCCTCCCCAGACCTGGCCCCTTCAGCCAGGCTTCATATCTAACATCTGCATGTTTCCAGTGAAGGTTTTTAGGAGCAGGTTCCTACACTCTACATACAAATTTGTATAGTTGGGGGTTTTCTGGCTGCAGTATATTCATCTTCAGAATTTCAGCCTTATTACTGAGTCCAAGCAATGAATAATAACATGATTGTGCCAAGATGTATCTTTTTAGAAATAATTAATTTAATTCCTAGTTTGTGGTTATACAAATTCTGTTTTTTTCTTCAGCTACAATTGTGCCAAAGTAGGTGGTAACTGGGTGTGATTTAACTTTTTATCCACACATGAGAGTAAACTAGAGAAACCAGTTTCATTGCAGAGATTTTGGATTCAGCTGCTAAACACAAGTGGAAATTTGTGAAATGTGATTTGCTAAAACAATTTCAGTAGACAAAGATTAATTACATTCAAAATGAAATGTCTGATGGCTCCCACTAATTAAGTCTCAACCAAAGTGTTATTGTAGCTCTGATTGACTTATCTTTCTTTTTCAAATTTAAACTGAAACAGATAATTTAGGTGAAATTTCAGAAAATAAGATTTTTTTTCACCAGGTGGATCACAGTTTAATTACAAGGATAATATGTACTCAGTAATGCTGCCATACATGTCACTGATTTTTAAGTTACCCATCAAAATGTAAAATTTAATAGTGCTATTCTATGCTTTGGCCATGGGTTGGTTTTTTGGGTATTTTTTTCCTGAAGCTGAATTCATGAATGCTTTCTGAAACAGCACTGTTTGTTTTCAACTCTCTGCAGCTCTGGATCACTAGTTTAATACTCTGCACTGCTTTAATAGGAATCCACATCAAAGTGGTAAGCTTCCTTCTGCTGCACCACACAATAGAGTTGCTAAACATTAACAATGCCCCCTGGGAAGAAAGGGAAAGCACATTCCTAAACTCTTGTAAGTCAGACCAAAATTGTAACATTCTCTGTATTTGAAGGCAGAATAACATCAAGAAAAACTGTTGGAAAGGGACTTGACAGATACCAAATAAAAAACTCAAGTTATCAGGATAAGAAAAAGTTTTATTTCTATTTGTTACAATTTCAAAGTAAATTGCTCCACAAGGTTAAGAAAAGCAGCAACTTTTAAATGGGAGAAGAGGACTCTGTATCTGGCAAGTGGGTGTATTTCTTTTTTTTCACATTATATTATATAACCCATTTGTAAACTCAGTGTTATAAACACATTGATTTGTCAAATATCAAAGCAGTCAAAATAGTCCTTGACATAGGTTTATAAAATGATAGCAGTCTAAAATTGTAGAGTTATAGTATTTCTTAAATGTAGCAAAAGAGACTTGCCAGTATTTTTTTTCTGCTATATATTTTACTGAATGAACAGATTTTAATTTTGGAGGAAAACCTTATAAAAGCTAAAACTGCAAGAGAAGCCATAGATTCCCATAACCTTTTGTGTGTCTTTAAGTTTTCAAGCTTTTATTTCTTTTTTTTTTTTTTCAGATGAAATGAAATGTATCAAACCCAGTTCAGTTTCTGCCTTTAAAATACCAGAGGTGAAAAACAGAGAAGCTGTGGATAATGTGGTAAGCAAAGAAAAAAGCTGTGTGAGAAGGAAATCGTTGTTCTGTATTGGCCTTTGCCAGAATAGAGAAGAAGCTGTTCAAAAAGAGAAATGGGAGATTACATTTTCTTTTTAAATATAAGGGACAATAAGGTCTACAAAGGTATATGTGTGATATGTACATCTGCAGTGACAAAGGTATTGTAACAGAGGCAGGGAATAGGGATGACGATGGTTATCGTGATAGAACAAAGGCAGGGTAGTGCTCAAGGATACACACATCAGTGTCAGTGGGTTAAACAGTACCAAAAAATACTTAGAAATTATGTGTGAGGATAAACTATCATGGATATTTTGCTCACCAGTTAGCAATAATTAAGGCACTGGCTAGATTTCTGCTAAGATCAATTCTTCTGTGTTTGGCCACTACGCTCACCTTCATTTCCTGTCTCAAGGGAAGGTCCCACCATAGAGAAGATTCCCCATATGGATTTGGGCATTTGCTGCAGCCCCCTCCCTGATCAGCCTGACTTTTCCTATTGTTGGTCACTCACATTCAGTGCTTTTAGATATTGTCCTGCTCTCCATCCTACTCTTCAATAAACAGTGGGTCCAATCACCATCAGAAGACCCTAGCTAAAGGCACTTACCTAAACAGGCCTCAGCATTTTGGCTAAGCTGGGTTCTGGTTTTTGGCTGTGTGTGAATTTGCATAGATTTCCTATCACTTCTTATAAGATCTTTGTCTTCCCGTATTGACTAAGCAGACAAAAAAACCAAGTCCCTTTTCTTTTCATGTACTTGCCTGTATTTCTTTTCCTTAGTAAAATGACCAAGTACTGTTCATATGAAATACCTGGCCTGGCATAATTGAAATAGTGCCTTTTTTAGTATTTAAATACAGCTATAATTCTCCACTGGCAGAGAATGAGAAGAATTCTAGGTCTTTATCCATGCCTAAACTTCCTTCCTCACCAATTTTTGTAAGTAATTAATAGTAATTAATAGTAACCTGCCTCAGTATTGATCATGGGGGGTATGATGGGATATTTAGGCTTATCCATAATTTAACAACCAGCCATCAAACAAAAAAGAAATGTTTTTCCTTGCTTTTACAGCCTTTATTTGAGCCAAAAATACACAACCCTGGCAATTTAATTACTTTATTACATGCTTCTAAACTTTTTGAGTGTGTCAGAAGTTACTGCATGGAACCTTACCACCAGTTTCTGAAAATGATATAATAATATGTGAATATTCTGGTTATACTTACTGTTCTCAAGTAGTTTCTGAATTTGAACATCTTGCTGGAATTCAGATTAATTTTACAGTGGTATGAAATATTGGCTTTCTAGGATGAGCCATTCAGTGTAAAAGGACCTCAGAGAATGGCTTTTATTGAGTGTAAATAGGAATGGAACACCTTTCCACATCCTCCCTTTTATCTTCCCTTTTTCAAAACTGAGTATATAGCCACTTCTTTTTGAAAAGTACTCTGGTTTATTTTCAAACCTCCAAAAGGTATAAAATCAATGTGTAGAGAATTTGTTTGACTTCTCCCTTTGTGTTTAATACTTTAGTGGAATTCAGCGGATTGATACCAGAAGTTTTTTTGTTTGAACATCCCTGATGCCTCTTGGAATTTGTCAAAATTCTTTTCCCCAACACAGAGCTCAGCCAATGGTGGTTCACCCTTACTGAGCTCTTCATTACAGCACTTGTCAAAATACTGTACCAGCTATCTATTACAGCATTCTGTGTAAATGTGTATTCTATTCATGTGATAATTATATTTTCGTCCTTTATCAAGCCTTTTTATTTTTGATAGTCTTGCCTTCATTCGTAGAATGACCTTACCTTATTAGGGTTTCTGCTCCATCTGCTTTACCAAGCTAGGCAAGTGTTGTCGTTTGCATTGTTCTATCAGTCTCTTGGCACTTGTTTTATCTTGATCATATTCCTCAGCAGGAATCTGACTCCTGTCCTGAACACATGCTGTTCTTGCGCTGTTGGCAGACAGTGTACATAATTAACCTTTTTGCCATTCAGTTTTGCCCACAAAAATGTCTTCAGAAAGCATTTATTCTACTTCCTTTTACACTTCCCCAGAGCACAGAAATCACAGCCTGGATCTCTCTGCTGATCTTCTCACACCGTGGTACCAGTCACACTGGAATTAACCAAAGTTTCAGCGTGATCACAGAGCAAAGGTTACACGGGCTTAACCAGGCACCCAGAACCCAGGCAATGCCTAGTGTGAATTTTGTCCCTCTCTCTATTTTCAAACTTTAAGCAGAGAAACAGCTGAGTGATTTTTGGCCAACTGTACCTTCCACAGATATCCTTCTCTTTAACTACATTGCAGTTCAGAGCAGACAATAAATCCTTCATCTGCTCAGACATAGACCTATTAAGTAACATGTTTTTTCCTCTATTCCCCTGTATTTCTACCTAATTAGATTCTGGAATTAAGGACGCATCCGTGGCTTTCCCTAAATAGAGTGTGATCTTCACATGGGATATTAAAACAACACAGTTCTGCTGACATCCCTTATGTCATCTGAGAATCTGGCCTCTGATTCTTTTTTGTGACGTAAGTGCAATCAGTGCCATTAATATCTTGCCAGAAGGCATTAAACCTTCTTTTACAGTTTATTGGTTTTGTAATTTTTTTCAATTGTCTTTGATGCTGATTGGAAGAGGATGTTTGCATCACTGATTTCAATAAGACTTAAAGGAATAAGGATGCAACAAAACTGGGCTCACGTATGGACATGCTTCTGAATTCATAGTATATTTTTTGGTTCATCTTAGCTAGATTTGGCAGGGTGAATTGGTCTGTAATTTGGGGTAATTCTGTGAGCCATTTTGTGCCATGCCTAATTTTACGATCAGATAGGATTGTCCTATATAAAGGTAGAAAGCCTCACACTCTTCTCCACTCATTTATCAGGCAAAAGTAAGAAACTGGGGAAAAAAAATCCAAGTGATTAAAAAAAAAAAAACAGGTTATTATTCGATAGACAAGCTAATAGATGAACATTATATAAGCACAAGTATTGTAGAGCAACAAAAAGATGCTGCTGAGTAAAAAATAGTTGGTTTATGGAAAGAGTTGTATTCTGTGTTGTTCTGCAACTCCCTGGCCTAATTCTTCTTTTTTTCTTTCCTGCCTCTAATCTGACTTTCCCTCTGTAAAGGGTGGATAAACCCCATGTTGCTTCTTTCATTTTTTCTCTGCTTTTCCTTTTCTTCCATCAAAACTGAATATACAGCTCGATTTATCTTTATTACGTGGTCAGTTTTCAAGTGTAAGCACTTTTTTAATGCCTACTTTGTATCTGTACAGTGGAGTTTTCAGTCTGGAACAAAAGAGGTTGCACTTGCATTTCATGGCTATAGTGTGAAGGAGGAAACAGAAGGTGACAACTTCTAAGAGCAAGATAGGAAATCCTGCAGGCTTTCACAGAATCTGTTCCCCCAGAAGAGGTGAAACAGCTGAATTTACTTGGTATGAAAACAAGGTCCTGAGCACGTGTATTTGCCTCCTCACATCCTACAGCACCCACACTTAAAAAATATGGGATACATTTGTAATGAAGAGATGAATAATGCTCCTACTAAAGATGTCACCAGTTTCAGTTTGAGCTCTGGATCGCCCAGATTTCATCCATGACCTGCAGACTGCTAACCAGAATCAGGAAACATTTTTTCCCTACTGTGTACTACATCCAGTAATATCAACCACAAACCACTGGGTCACTGGGTACCTTGTTGAAGTACTAGGGAAATCAACGTGTTACCTAGTCTACTTTATTGAGGCATGCTGTGAATTCCTCTGGAAGCCAGCGAGGACTTTCATTTGTACTTAATTAATTTCTCAGTTTGGTGAAATGGGGCAAAAGTTCAACAATTCAGCTGTAATTCAGCTGTTTACAATACGAAATTGTGGAGGATTGTTCTAAAAATCATATACACAAATACACACAACACCATTAATGACACCTACCTAATTCGTCCTCTGTGTTCTTTGCTGGGTACACTGTGCCTCTCCCCTTTGATTTAATGTAAATTAGTTTCAGAGACGTACAGTAAAGTGGAGACATCAGGTTCTTTCTTAAATTGGGGAAAATATGAGTCCCGTTACCTTTACATTTTATGGGCTGGTTGCTCTTTAGTGTTTGGCAAGACAAATAGAGTTACATAGTGTGAGTGACTCAGAACAGAACTTCACTATCAATCACCTGCCTGACTCTGCACAAATTCTGTAGGGCATTCAGGACATTTTGCTGCCTATGAATATTTCAGACAAGATGAATCCCTAACAGCTTCCTGATGGATTAATACTGGAAAGCAGGACTTTTTCTTGTTTTATAGCAGTTTGTCAAAATACTATTGCCACTAAAGCTCTGCAGCAGCATGTCTCTTTAAACAAAGAGACTAACCCAGGGGAGTATCACTGACTCCCTTTATCACAAGCCATTTGAAGAAATTATATTTAATATATTAATATTTTATGAAATGCAGCAGCAGAAAATGGAGAGTTAGGGAGTTTGTTTTAGCTTCTAAGTCTTTAATATGGCACTAATGAAAGTGAACTACAATGAATGCTTTAATAAAGCCACCTCCTAGGCAAAGTCATCCAAAGATGCAGGCTGTGGGCCTGGATCTGTTGTAAACCTCCAAAGGCTCTCCAGTGTTTTGGGAGGAAGGTCTCTAATCTAACAAAACTGTGGTTCTTAACTGTCTTTTTATAATGACAAGCCATCTTTCACTGCCAGAAACTCTGGAAAGAGGCTATTCTATATAGAGAGATGATTCTGATAAATCCAACACTCAATATGCTCATCATTACAAATTGCATATTATGGAGAATTGCTCTTTGAACAGATTTACCTGCCCAAAGACCTCCAGTCAGTACTGCAAACAAGGCCTCCAACATGTTTAAGATATCTGTATTAATAGTGATCTTAAGATAGGAAATTACCTTATATTTTTAATTGACATCTTATTATTTGATCACTAGGATGACAGCTTTATTTTAAATACATATTGATTCAGCACCTCCATGCATCCTTAAGAGACTTTTGAAAAACCAGTGGAATAGATTTATTGTGATTTGTGATTCTTTTCTCACATTAGGGAAATCAGAAGTACCTATTAAATGCACAATTCTGATCAGAATAAAATTTCATTTGCATTTGATTAATCTAATTAATTATATGTCCATCTAAGTGCATAGAAGGCATCTATTAGTTGTTTATTTTTCTAATCAATCTACAAAAAAATACAGTTGTTATAAGCCATATATATGAAATCATAATACAGTCAACAGAGGTTTCAACCTAATGTTCACCTTCAACTAACCTTCAATTCTATTCTTTTATTGCAGAAGTTTCCTCTTGATTTTAGCTCATCTCCAGCCTTAATCTGTGCTTCCACCTCCTGTTAAACAGTGCTACATGCCAGGCCAAGGACAGCTGCATTTCAATTCATATGAAAAAATTCTTTTATCTCCCATAACTACTTCTCCAGGGTGTCACAAGCACTAATTAAATTTTGCAGAGGACTTTGAGGTATTTGGATGCCTGCAAAGTGTCATTAATTACAACCTCATGCTATAGGTAGGTATCTTCAGACTTACACAAGTCCCAGATAAGGCCATATGTGCCTAAGCACTCTTGAACTTTGCAGCATTCACCAAAAGATATAAAATTTGGAGGTCAGGCTTGTTTTCAGTCAGAGCCTCAGGCTTTGCAGAACAGAAAGAAAATATGTCAGCTTTTCTCATTTCAGATTTCATCATATGACAGAATATTTTTCTTTATTAGCACAAATATTAAACATGATCTGAGTAATATCACTGCAGTACATCTTTTGTTGTAATGGATATGAGCTTGGCAAGCTATTCTCTCATTTTGCTGTAGCAAGAATAAAAAGTCCAGCCCATTAACAAGAATGGGGTAAATGATCTCACTTCATCATTTTCAGAGGGATTGATGGAATATGAAATGAGTGTCATCATAGCAAAGCATCACAGTATTACAGGATTGTTTGAAACTACATAGATAAATGGACAGATAGCTGCAAAGCAGTCTCTTGAATATTTGTATATATACACATTTATGTATGTCTGCATATATATACAGATGCACATTCACATTTACATTTTAATACAGAAATAGAAGAGTATTGTTTAACTTTTGTTATTTACACTCATGACCCTGTATATGTTCTTACCAGACACATACTCATCCTGTGACCAGTCAGGTTGGTGTAACTGTTGTTTTCATCTGTCAAGGACCTGGCATTGCATGTGTGCATATCTGTATGTCTATATATAGATATAGATGATATAGATATAAGTGCATCTACAGGTACATGTATGGAAACATATAAGGAAACCTGGAGTGAGAGCAGCTTAGGTTATCTTTTTCCATTTAAAAAAATGTTCTATGGCCTTTTTATATCTTCTACCTCCTTTGATGCAACATGAAAATACCAAGAAAGCAAAGAGAAATCCTTGGGGAAAAAAGAAAAAAAAGATAAAAAGTAAAAAAGGAGATTGCTTTGAAATAACATTAATCTTTATCTGGGTTTATTTCTTTATCTATTGAACATGGTTAAAATCAGGGTTTGTCTTGAAATGGTTGTATTCCTCATAAAGTTTTAGGTTATCTTCCCAATGAATGTTCCAGAAGTGGTCTTCTCATGATGTGCTATACCAGGAATGCCATGAACACTGGAAGTTGTACAGCGTTTCTGGACAGAAATCCAGGCTTGTTATCCCTTCAGAAAAAAATCCATTTTTTTAGATTTAAAGTGATAAAAGGTGCCAATTAAGGTTCTGGGCATCCTAACATATTTCCTGCAAAAATACAGTGAAATATAAACTTTCCCTTGGCACATGGCTGAAATGCTGAAACTCAGCCCAAATGGGTCACATCTTTCAAGCTCACAGCCAAATGAGGAAAAATAGGATTGTGCAGTGCTTTGAAGTCTTTCCTCTTAGAAAACTAAAAAATAATGTTTAAGGTCTGCTGTAAACAACGGAGGGTTAGTTTTCAAAATCACTGTTTCGTGTTTAAGAAGTGCTGAATGTGCACTTTCTGCTTTTTTATGTAGAAAACTAATGATGGCTTAATCAATTTTACATTATTTTTACATAATATTTTGTCTTTTTTCCATGCATAACTTGGCCACACAGGGAAGGGGAATGAGGCCAACAGAAGCAGCTAAAGTATCTTAGTGCATCCCAATTTCCATGAATGTGGTTTTGCAAACTAACGAATTTTAAATAATTTTCCCCAAAGTCTTACATGTTCCACAGCACAAATGCCTCTCACACCATGACTTGCTGCTGGCTCCCTGTTCCTCAGGGAGCAGCTGGCCCTCGCTGTGCCCGGGGAAAAGGGGATTGATAACTGTGAAAACGGGATGGATGCCTCTGGCAAAAAACCATGCTGAGCTTTAAAGGTCATCAAAGAAGAATTACATTCACATTCTCTTATTTGATAATTAAGTAAAATTACTTGTATTTGAGTAATAAAAGCCTTTTTCAGTTAAATCTGTTACCTTTGTTCAACTCAGATTGCCATGGAACTCAATGAAAACATGGAGATTTTCAAGAAATATGGCCAAAGAAAGGAAAGGAAAACATAGTTAATAATAACAAATTATAATCAACATTTTAATGTTAAGAAGCTTAGCAAACAGCTTCAGACTAATAGAGAATAATGTTAATATTTTAGACAGGTATACCTCAATTTCCAAGATGCAGACTATAATCTACCGGGTGTAAATGTAAATACACTATTTCCTGAAAATTGTAGCTATTCATTGTAACATACTTCATGCCACAATACATATTTTCTAATATTTTGCAAAGTAAATTCATGAATACATATCCTTTGTTGTAATGTTGAAAGTGTGAAATTATTCCTCTATTTGCACGTGGTTTTGATTGTTGGGGATTTAGAATATCCTGAAGCTTAGCTGGGAAAAAATTGCTACAGCTGAATATATTACTGTTGAAGTAATTATTCAACTAAAGTTAAAGTAATCCATACAGAACAAGAATAAAATAAAATAGATTTTTTACAAAATTTACCATGTAAAAATAAACAGTGATTTTTTTAAAACAGTGTTTTGGGAATTCAATGGGTTTTAAGCAAACCTTTGTTTCAGACACTAAACACGGTAGTGTATTTCAGTTCTCATAGCCTCTGAGCCTCCATCACATCCCAAATTCTCTATAATACAAGATTATTTTGTTTACAAAACCACAGTATTGCAAAACATTTGCATCACTAATGTAATTAAGTACTTGTGCACATGCTAATGTGTTCTACCTAATCTTAGGTTTACAAATTTTCAATTCTGTGTAAGGGATAGAATTATAATTTTTTCCTTTCAGTAAATGCTTAAGGGTTTAATGACAAAAATTAACTGGATAGCATTAGTATATTCCAAGAGACAAAGAAAACTGTGCTGCAGGAAATTATCCTGCCACAAACAAACAAAAATTCTTCCCATGTAAATTTTGTAACTAATGTTAAGATGCATTGAGCTTTTAAGCAATTAAAATGTTGTGCTATGTTCAACCATCATTTCATGCCCCAAACCCAGATAAAGAGAATAACTGCTAATCCAATAGTCCTAATCCAAAAATGATTGATGTCACTGGAAACATTGTACTTATCTGGCATCCTATGAAAGTGTAAGGAGCTCTCTAAATGCATAGACTAAAATGTAATTCTGTTTGAAATGTTTTTATTGAGACTAGGTGCTTTCTGTTAAAGCAAATTACATTTAGTCATCTGTGCTACGCCCTAAGGTGGAATATCTACTCATTGTTATATTAAAAGCTCATGAGTTCTAAATAGATCTTTCATTAATTACCACCTAAGAAAACAACTGGCCTGAGCCAGAGAAAATGCAGATTAATTATCACTGCTCAGGCTCTCATAGGACTGGAACCTCAATCTCAGTGTGGCTATATAATACACTGCTAATGAGGCTTCATAAGAAAACACCCTCTCCCAGTTTAAATAATTTTTTTTAATCACATTTGTTACAATATAAACCCCGTTTCTTTTCAGATTTTGAGACTAAGTCCTTTCCATATTTTTACACATGAAAATCCTAAACCTCCCACTTATTTCTGCACAATTATTTACATGTAACACTTATAGTAGCTGTCATTTACCACACAGTGTCATTAAGAAGAAACTGATTACTTGTCCTTATCTTCTTTGTCTTATAGTCAAGATTTTCCAGAGTAGGGACAGCAGTCATACAACTAAAACATGATAAACATATTAGCAGAAAGTAGCAGAAAGGAGAAGTCTTCACTCTTCCATTATTGTCAAGCATTCAAGGAGTGGAGAAACAAGATTTAAAGAACAATAAACACAGCTTCAAGCCACTTCTAGCATTTCTTGTTTAATAACTTAATCAGAAATATGTCCCAGCTAGACTCCTTCCCCAGTGCTTAGCCCACCTGGGCTGGAGATCAAATGACTGGATTTACATCTCTTCAAGATGCTCACAGAATCTGGGTGGCCAGAAAGTAACTTGGAAATTTTATTTTCTCGTGGGCTTATGGTATTTTATTCATGAAGTTACAGTGACAATTATTTACTGCTTCTGAAGAATTTTAGTGCCAGGTCCTGGCAAGGGAGTTCCTAATGATTTAATGCTTCTGAAGATGAAAAGGTTATCTAATAATTAAATTTAGAGACTAAATATTAAAAAGCCATATTGACAAGATTTTTTGAACACTCTCAATTTCCTGAACTTAATATTGATCTTTCATTAGTTTTTAGAAGTGAACATTTTGTGAACAGTTTTTTTCCTGGTGTATTTGCTTGCTCTGGTACAAAGCCTCAAATCCACATTCAGATGTCACTCATGAACCTGGATAATCTCCTAATTACTAAATACTCATTAATTGGGTGGTTAAAATGGTACCTAATTCAGTTGCAAAACCACGATCACTTTAGTTGAACAATTGGCTAAATTTCTAGAATGGATATTAGCAGTGTATGACTGAACTATGTTCCATTTATTACTAATTATTTTAATTTCCAGACACTGCAAAAGCAATAGATCATAACATCACTACTGACTGTTAGAAAAGGTGGCTACTCAATTGCTTAATAAGTGACTAACAGCTGAAAGGGGGATAAATCCTTCTGCACACTGGAGTGTCGTTACTTGCAAACACTTGGCTTTTTAATCTCAGCATTGTTGTCGTAGCATCTTTTTTTTTCTGTAGAGTTCTATAGTGAAGATTCTTATTGAATATTTAGAGCTTGTCATATCCACTTAGAGCATGCTTAAGTATACTTAGGTATACTTCAGGCCACAGCTATATTCATCATACACTAGAAGTGGAAGACGTGCTTAAGGTTCAGTAAAGGCAAAGCATTATAAAACTGCCACTTAAGAAGTCCATATGAATGAAAAAATTTCAATATAATTTATGTATTAGTAAAAACTGCTCTCATACAATATGTATCTATTCTTATGAGCTAAAATTAAATAGAAAATAAATTATATAATAAAATTGTTTATTGCCCTCAAATAAGACACCAAAAATACTACATCAACATCAACATTCCACTGTTCTACTTCCCCATGCAGTGACGTTAATAAAGAGTAGATTTGTGTTCATAAAATGAAGTTCAATATTTCTTTAGTTTCTCTGATGCATGCAGTTAACAATCAGTGCAAATTTAAGATAAGCTTCCAGCCTGATTTTTTCCCATTGATTGCTGGAAACCAAGTCCCACCGTTATCTTTTACTGCTTCGCTCTATTCACCACGGCAGCAATTTTCCTATTTGTATCTTCACAAAAGCCACATCAGAAAAAGTCATGAAAATTTTTAATGTTTCCAAAATGAAACTCCAATGCTCTGTTCAAATTTGTTCTCTTCCCTCCTGTTGTTTTTGTTTACACTCTTCTCTGTCACCCTTGACCGTGGCAACGTGGCAAATGGGATCACCCCTCTTCGCATTCCTGCCACAGTCCTTAGAAAAGTTTTCACGCCCCTGCAGAATGGAAAAGAGATGTAACTACAGCAGAGAGAGAAAACCAGCAGGCTCAAACTGGATCTTGGAATCCAGTTTAGAGAGGAACACAGAGAAAATGAAAGGCCACGTAGGAAAGCACTTTCAGAGACCCAGAGCAGGAGATGTGCGTGTTCACTGGGCATGGCTGGTGTGGGTTGACACCGAGCCTGGATGTCTACATGAACAGCAACACCATGGGTGTTACAAAGGACAAATCCCCATAATTAATGTTGTTTGCTTTATATTTTTTGAGAACAGTAAAATGTTAAAGAAACTTAGAGCACTTGCTTTATGGCTTGCTCAGCCGTTGTGTGTGGTTTTCATTATTCATTGCAGCTTGAAATTCCTATGTCAGCCACTTCAGGATTGTTTCTGCCTTTTAGAGCAAAGAAAAAGCAATGCTAGTTGTAAAAAACTTTGGTTATTCAGACATCCATGCAGAAGTTGATTTATTTTTAATAGAACTGCTGTACTTTAGGTTTAAATCATATTAATGTAAAAGCATGTTTCATAGCCCATTAAAGCTTAAATTGTGCAGATTAATATACTACATCTACTGCTGCTCTATTTTGGAAAGCAACCAAATTGAAAATGCAGTTCGGTCTGAATCAAACATATTTTTATTATTATCTTTGATATAACTGGTCTTGCTACAAACAGTATATATTGCCAGCGTAATTTGAGGCAATTGAAACAAATGAGAGTATAGTTATGCCTGATAAAATATAAGACCATTTCATTTCCTCTGTGAAATGTCAAAGTTTATGATTCTGATGTCTAGAATAGAATAGAGATAACCACAATCCACACACCAGTTTCATTTGTGGATTGCAGACACTTCTTGATCTGTGCAGAGAGATTACAGTAGTATGTTTTTAAAGAGCTCATCATTTATATAAGAAGACAAGAGTTGAAATGAAAATGTGTAGATGAAAACAGGCTTCATAAAGTGAAAGAAGCCCAAGATAGCTGTAAGGTGACATAATATCTATCAGTGAAATGGAACAGCTGTCTCAGGCAAGACAGATAAAAGTAAATGACTTCAAAGCAGAGGAGGAAAGTCAAGACCAACCCTGGATTCCTCAACCCGAAGAGAAATCCATAACGGAGAAGAAGGTTTGAGTATTGAACATAGGATTTTAGAACTACTCCACATCTGGCAGCTCAGGACAAGTGTTGGAGTAGATTGTGCATTGCAGGGATGCAATATGGTAATTTTTGTCATTCTTTGTGGGTTTGTTATGCAAATGACAAATCAGGATTATTAGAATGAACACCAAAATTTTTACAGCATCACTCAATCACATCTCAAAAATTTCTGAAAGTATGTTTTCACCTAAAAAAACCCCTCCATTAGAGACAGAACAATATGAAAGAAATATTCATTATCTGCCTTAAACAGCATGTTATTTTGAAATACATGAAACAACATGTCAAATTTGAAAATGCTGAAATTTGAAATGTTTAAATACTACAAAGTTGTAAATATTGGCATTCCAATTCAATGAAAATTAATGCCTGTTTCTTTAGAGTTTCCTTTGAAATTAAGCAAGTGAACAAGAACAAATGTAGTCTATCCTAGAAGGAAATATAATTTTTAATACCCTGTAGCTGATCAAGCAAAATATTCCTATTTCAAACATAATGTCATTAGAGTTTATTGGAATGATTAGTTTTGATTGGGCAAAAAATTGCCTAACACCAAAGTTAATTATCTGTTCAGAAACAATAAAGGAAAGAGGTTTAAAATTGTTGTAGGGTAGTATTTTTATGTAAAGTGAAAACTGTACACCTACAACCATGTTTTACATTTCTCATTATGTGAAGTCTTGATTCTCTACATGTGCATGTGAACTTAAATTTCTGACAAAGTTCTGAACACCCACTGATGAACAGGTCCATCATAGTACGTAAAAATTGAAAATGAAGGTGCTTGAACTCCCCATAACAGTGAAAGAGATACAATTAGAACTGCTGTGTAATGCCCCAGGAGGAGTCTGATTGACTGTGAGGTAATAACACAAGTATTTTTTCCTGTAAACAGGCCACCAGATCACTGGAAACAGTAGTTAAAGGTCAAAGACTTTGTTTACTCTGTTCTATTCTTGAATTTGTGCTGGAGGTGCATTTTGCCAATTAAATTGCTCACCAGCTATTCATCAATACAAATGTGATTTGCAGTGTTCATGTTGCACGATATAATCATAAAAAGGAAATTTACTAAAATAACTCCAAGAAAAAATACTTTAAAGGCAAGCTGCTGTAGTAGCATAGCCTATTTTGCTAAGTACTGTCTTGCATATGGAGAAATCATTATTTAAGATAAGACATCTGACATAGCAGTAGAAAATTGTGTCTACAAACCAAAATCCCAGTGCTTGTGGACTAGCACATGCTAGTGCTGTGACATTGCCAGGGAGATTCAAGGGGCTTCATCTGTGAGACTGGCACCAGAAAATACTGGGTTTTTTTCCAGTATCCACCCTTGACTGACTTGATTGGACCTTCACTCATCTGAGGAAGATAGTGATGATGATGATGATCATTAAAACACAACTGTTCAAAAAAAGGCAGCAAGAGAGCTCACTGTGAAAGGTTTACTTCAGGCAGTATGTTTCAGAGACCAAGCAGCTGCTCTGCCTCCATGCAGCCAGATTCCAAAAATCCTGTTGGCAATCCTGCTGATGCTCCTCCAGCCTTGGCATCTTCTGTGAGGAATACTGTCTCCATCAGATAAAAGACTGCATATTTGCCATCATGTTGTTTGCTAATGTCTTTGATATCCTGAAGGACAATTCATTGTTTTAATGCATGATGTAGCACAATTCATCATACAGCAAGAACAATGCTAATCCCTTTTCCTGTTTGCATCAGCCATCACTCTCCAGCCACTATTGTATCTGAACCAATCTCAGCTCATTTATATTAATCATGAGTTATTTGCATTAAAAAAAAAAGTTGCAAATCGTATGCATAGGTACCATACAGATAAGAAATAGAGAGAATTAGAGAAGACAAAAAGAGGAAATGAAAAGTATGTTTTATTTTTTTATGTTTATAAAGCAAATTAAAAGGTTAAGCAAACTGCATAAAAACGGATATTACAGAAAAATAATATTCAGCAAGTAAAATGTAAAAATGCAGATAAGCTCATTTAAAGGAGACTGAAAAAGAACTTTCAAACTGCCAGAACACTTAAAATTGTCTTACAATTGGCATTCTTGAAGAACTGCAACACAAACATTCCGTGATGTCACAGATACCATCTCAAAGGTAGAGTCTCTCAGGTACAGTTGTGTACTAAGTTGAATGCTTTTGCACTGAGATTTACCAGTCTCCTCTCCAAAGTATGCAAGCTAACATTTATTTATTGTAATTTCCATTATTAAGTGTTTCTTAGGTTGTGCATCAGCCACTAGGATGAACACAGCATGTTATTACCTGTAAAAAAAGACTGGCATTGACTCTTCAGATTAGAGTTAAGCCTAAGTAGAAAAGATTCTTACATTTATTTGTTACAAAGTGCATGAATTTGTTATAAAATTGTGTCTAATTATTGTACAATAAATTTTATAAAACAATTTTACATACAAAATAGTAACACTGAAGTTAGGTGTACCATCAGAATTGAACTATATTCTTAAGTAATTCTCTGATTCATAGCTATCATACTTTTCCATGGACATAATGTGTCAAAAAAACCTGTATTTTAAAGTTGACGGTAGAAAATAATCCTACATAATACGTTATATTAATATTTCTCAAGGCACAGGACAAAACCCCTGTGTAAAAATGTTATGTCATTTAGAATTTAGTAAATCAAAGTTCTTATTTTTCTCTTTAGCTTTAATATTTATTAACTTATCAACTTGGATGCAAGCCAAAGATAATTTCCATATTTCTACTAATTACTAAGAAATTTTGTTTTCTAGCCTTAAATCTTGGAATTGAATAGTTCATACAAAGCAGTTTCAGACAAATATAGGCGTAATCCAAAAGCACTGTTAAGCTACAGTCATATTTTTTACATCAGTCTGTTCCAAAGGATCAGTTATCCCAGAGTATTTATAAAATTCCATGTAAAGTTGATGTCCATTAGATAATAGTTAACTAATGGGAGTATATAAGCAATCTTGATATCCAGGCAATATCTATGAGAAATCTAGTCAAATGTATAGCAAAATATTAGCATTAAAATAATTTCAAGGAGCAGAAGAAAGAACATGCACTATTTAAGTCATTGGATGATATTTTAGTAACTAGATATGGTCGTGGTGTCACTTTGAGTGGCATGAAGATATCTTGGTTCTTTTGGGGCTTTTTTATTTACTAAATTGTCACAAAATACAGCTACTTCAAAGATATTCAAATCTTAAATTTTTGCCTGCTACTGCTCAAGTACATGATGCAAGTAAGATAAGGATTCAGACTGGGTAAACAACCAGAACCCATTCATACTGAAAAATTCCTAGTACTGCAAAGATTGTATTTTTGTGTAAACTACTTCATGAATTTTTCATTATATTTTTGTTTGCTAGTGTGTTTTAATACATAAAAAAATAAGAGGCTGTTTCCTTACTGTGGTATGTGAGGCTGAAGAAATTACGTTGGCAAGTGCCCTTAAAATCAGGTAAACAAGAGTGATATCACCAAGAGTGTGGTTACACTGGACTTCATCTTAGGATGAAAGTTTCAAGAAAACCGTAATAAAGGCACTTAAGATGCATCTATAGTCGCATCTGCAGGCTTCCAGGCATGACTTATGGTAGGTAGCAGACAGTTAAGTCATGCCCTGGACTTCTTCATAAAAACAAAATAACACAAATGTTCAGGCAAAAAAGGCCTGGTCTGAGAGGTATCAGTATTGATAGGAATTATTGAAGACACAGAAAAACCATTAGATTATTACAAGAGATAAGAAAGTCTTTAAAGGATTCATCCCTCTGAAACAGAAAAATATTGCTGAAGACATACTTTTTGAGCAGGATATATTTTCTGCAATATGATTTATGGAACAGGAATTCCATCATCCTCTTTATTGTTCCGTTAGCTAAAAGAAATACTTTGAGATGGCAGTTTTCTTCTAAAATTAAGATTTATTGAAGAGATAATCAGAAAGATTAGACTTGTCAATGTCTGCTAGATATATGGTCTAAGCAACTCATTTTTCATTTTGCTAAACAATGCTTTAAGCTTATAACAAGTTTTCTAAAAAATACCCATCTTTGCATGAAGCCTCATTTCAGTAACTTTTTTTAAGAGAATAATGAGGCAACCACCAGAAAGTCATCAGAAGCCATCAGAAGCAGTCCAAGATTCCTAAGCATTCTTACGTTGCTTACAGAATTATAAGATGAAAACTTTGTCCTTATTCAGTTTTATTTCTAATTATTCCTTTATTCAATAGCTTTATGTAAATATATATATAAGAAGCCTTGATAAAATTACATGTTGTATTTCTCAAGTAGGATGAAATTCTACTTGTATCCCCACTGTTTGATGCATTGTATTAATTAATAAGTCTTGTCACATAGTAGCAGCCCTGAAACACGATAGGAAAGTAAATTCCTCATTGTAATTAGTGGCAAGGGATTTACATATTTATCCAATTTTTTTCCTGTCGTCTACAAATATATTAGTGCTTTACATTATTTTTTTCATTTACAACTTGCACATAGTGTTTCTGCCTGAATATCAGATAAAAGCTTAAAGGAAGACTTGGTCTTTTAAAGGAAATCTCTTTTCTCACTTAGCAGCTATTCATCATGCAAGCCTAGGGCCTCCTGAAAGCTGCTGCAAAGAAAAGGGTGGATGTTCTGTTTTTTTCACTTGCTTTCTGGCTGTCATTTTTTTATTAGCAACACTACAGGGGACCAATTATACCAAGAATAAACAAGATATCTATTTGGGTTTTTCATTATTTGACTGCTGTGGTTCCTTTTCCTCCATTAGAGATTTTCAGCAGAAAACACCCCATGGTTTTGCCTATAAACAGGATTTTGGGAGCATACGTAGAGTAATAGTATTCACTGGTGCAGAATAAACACAATCATAATGTTAAAATTATTAAAATTTCTCTGGGTTTCAGTCTGCACAACTGCAGACTTTGCTGTGAATTTCAGCCTGCCTGCACCTTACACTACCTTATAAAGGATAACAGCAATGTTGCCTTGTTCAGAAACTTTGCCAGAAAAGAACAGCTTTAGCCAGTGGTCCCCTGCAGAGAATTCAGGAGATGTACTTGAGTTAAATAATGGCTGTGCCCATTTGTGTAGGTCAACGTTGTCAAATTTACAACCTCTGTCAAAGGCAAGGCCAAGTCTGGGCTTTGTTGGCCCACATGACTTATGGCTTACCTTGTGTATCCTCATGGCTTTACAGTATTTGTCCTACTATAACAACCTTGGCAAAGGAAAAAATCACACAATGCACTCGGACAAAGAAAGGAGTCTATACCACATTAAGCCACTGGTTAGTGATTGGACGTGAATGTTTGGAGAATGGACCACAAAAATTAATTAAGTTGTTTGCTCCTTTGACACTCAAAACACATGCTGGATGCAATCCCAAGATTTTCTCTTGCCAGATATATTTTTGATGATTGTGATTTCAGACACAATTTTCTGTTAAAGCTCAAATATGTAATACCATACAGACAAGAAAATGAGGGCAAATACTCACACATCTATTCACACTAATTAACACTTACAAGATATGTGAGAGCCTTTGAGTAAAACTCTTTATTCTTCCTTTCATCTTTATTTTTCTTTTTCAAGTAAGTTTTCCTGCCTTTAATTCTTATAGGCTTCCTGAGTTAATTTGTCTCAGAGCTGCCTATGTTTCCCTGAGTCTGTGAAATATCTTCCTTGCCTCTATATGTAGAATTCTTTCTTCTAGAAGACCAAAAAGCCACTACTTATCATCTGAGTATTAAAAAACAATGACAACATTCATATTAAATGTCAATAGTAATGTGAGCACGAGGATAAAGTACTGTTCTTGTTAAATGTAATTTCTTATCTCTCATATGTATTTTATATAGATTATAAAACTCCTGGGCATGAACCCTTCCTCTGTCTGCAAAAGACTGAAGAGTTGTAGCTGTATATTTTGGATGAATGTAGGGCAAGGATAACAGTGAGAATGGTGCTGTGGATGGGGTCTGCACTTCACATTTTTTGACTATAACTTTAGAGCTGATGGGTTTGTTATGGTGTGTATCTCAGACTGGACATATACACACACAGTGTAGAATTCCAGAATCTGAGCTAAAAATTGTGCATGGAATGGTGATGGCCTTGATGATGTATTTCAGCATATTTAGCTGTTATTGATCTCTGCACATGCTTGAAAATACCTGTTTCTTTACAACTTAGACAATTCAAATAATATTTTTTCATTGGCACTCGATTTAAAGAAGCATTTTCATAATATTTAGTTTTTGTTAAGTAGATTTCACATTTATATTGCAAGATCTCTGCAATATCTATACTTGATGAAAAGCATGAAGGAGTAGAATGATTCTGTCTCAAATCCATTTGAAATTCAATCTGGCATAGAATTTCACCTAATAGCACTTACTAGGTTTATGACTGGGTTTAGGGAGTCAAAAACTACCTGATCATATTACCACAGAAGTTTGTTGAGTCTTCTCACCAACTATTCAAAAGGAGGTTGTAGCAAGATGTGTGTCTAATTCTAGATCTAAATTCCACTTTTCCCTGATGTTTTTCTTTATTTCTGTAAAGAAAAAGGAATTTAGAAGGATCAAAGGCTGTGAGCTGCTTTGAGAATGACATTCTGGAGTCCTTCATCCTGGAAGATGTCACATTTGGTATGTTTTATATAGTACTAATTATACTGTGCTGTAAGGAGAGGAGATCTTTGTACAAAAAATTAATCAGTAAATTCCCTGAACAATGACAACAAAAAAAATCTCTATTTGTAGTTTGGGGACAGACTAAACATTGATATTTTTGTAAAGGAAATAAAATAACCAAGAGATCAATTTTTTCAGTGCTACTTTGACACAGCATAGAACTCTTGGTAGCAATGATCCATCAGAATACAATATAGAATATTTTGCTGACATAGGAACTCTTTCTCTGACAAAACTCTTCAAAATATATTGGACTGATACCTCATGGATGGCATCTGGATGGAGTTAGACTCAGGGGTCTCCAGGAAAACAGCTAATAGATTATGAACAGTATAACACTACACCAGTTCCTGAAAGCTGAATTAATGACCAATGACTCCAGGTAAAGGCCCATTGGGACAGAACCTCTGTGAAATATCAAGCTATCCTCCAGTATAGCAAATTCCACAAACAATATGTTCTTATTATTATTCCTACTTTAAAACCCAAATCTAGTGGACTCTCCCTGCTGCTGAGAAGCGTTTTGTTATTCTTACAGTGCTTAAGAAGTACTATCATACTTGATTCAACTTAAACTGTGCCTAGATAAATAAAATCTGTCTGGTAATCAATTGTGCTTTTTTTTTCCTAATCAACTTTTGAAATATAATTATGGTTTCTTGTGCAACATAAATTAAGACTTTGTTTCTATATCTGCCCATCTATTCCTCTCCACTAACATGTAGAACTGTTGATTCACTGGTTTAAGTTTCTGCAATGATTAGATTACTGCAAACTTCATGAAACTTGTCAGCTGGAAGGAGGAGACCCAAACAAACATCTCTGGTGTAAGGGAGACAGGAATTCAGACAGAAGAAGACAGTTATTGACTGTGTTTGGAATCTGACAGATGGACACACATGCACACATCTAGGAACCAGGGTAACCACAGCACATGCTTCTGGTGCATGCCATGAGATGATGGAAAACTTGGGCTCACTTTTCTTGTAAGTGTGAGGGGACAAACTTAAAATCCACAGGAAATCAGTTACTGATAATTCTGCAACCCACAAAATAACTTGCTTTGATTGTGTTTATTCATGCACTTGAAAGTTCAAAAATGTTTGGGAGTTTTTTTATTTAAATGTGAATATTTGTTACAAGTGTATAACAAACAAATAAAATGTTCCTGGAATAAGTGAATTTCAATAGGGCATTTTCAGATCCACAGAAAAAGTAATTTCCAACAATGAGTAGAGAATTGTATTAAAGATGTTATTTTGCCAAAAATGAATTCTTCATCTCCTTTCCTCACTGCAGGGCTTCTGACTGTAACCTTTTCCACATCTCCTTCTCCCTAGTTCAATTCAGCAATCTCAACAGTCAGGCTGATCCTTTTGTTTGACATAAAAATCTTTTGAGATAAAGACTGAACTAAATAAAAAAAGGAGAAAACTTTTGAGTGGCAAGTTTGCTTGACTATTATTACTACTATTATTACTCTTATGGCTGCTTCATGATTTCTAAGAACTAAATAGACAGTAAAGCAATTTCTGGGAAGAAAACCCTATTAAACAGGTTGGGGTTTTTTTTTTTCAAATCATTACACGATTTCTTATGTGTAATATAAGAAAGGCTTTAATATCACTATATATGGAACATCTCTCTACTCATATAGGACCATGAAATTCATCTATATGTTACAACTCTGACTTATTTCCTTTCCTCCTTCCAAAATTCTGGGATTGGCAATGAAGCTACCACTGTCTCCCTAATATGTTCCAATATGACCATCCTCACGATGAGGCTATCTGACATAATTGCTAATCTTCCAAAGAAGTGCTTGGGATTTAGAAACGCTGCTCTCATTGCTTTTAACAAGATTACTGAGACTCTACTGCACGCAAAACTTCAAAAATTTAGGCTGAACCACTAAATATTAATGACTACAATGGTTAGACTCAAATAAATTAAAACAATTAAAACAATATTACCACACTGTGTCACCAGGATTTTATGACAGTTTTTCAAAAAACAAATAATTACTCAAGGTATTTTAATTTGTCTTTCCTTCAAATATTCTTTTCTGATGTCACCTGTCAGCCACAACAAATAGTTCCCACAACAGTACTGCTTACTCTATTAGTGCTGCAGAAATGGGTAAACGTTCTTTTGTTTTATAAAGAATTGTAAGTATTTTAGAGCTCTTATGAGCTATTGCTTAAGTGTTTGTCATTGTGTTATTACAGTGAGCAGTCAGTTCCAGAATATATATGCATACATTTACTATACTTATACACACATATATCTTGAACTTTGAGAAGATAGAAAAATGATAAAGAAAAAATGAAAACTGGTTCTTAGAACTAGTTCTAAGAATACCATATTTGCCTTAATGTTACAGTGCGTTATAGGGATAGGACTGGGAAAATTGGTGGAGAAAGAGTACTAATTTCATAAAAGGAAATAACGACAAGAAGAAAAAATTGGGGCGAAAAGCCAAGGGTACAAATCTTGAAAAATAAATGTCAGCCTTTACTATGATAATTGAAAAGAGAGAAGACCACGGCCACTTGGAAGTCTGGAATCAGAGATTTTGTATGTAGGGCAATGGGAATTCTGCAGCGAGATGCACACATCTGACTTGCAACATGGAATGAAGTAATGTTGATCCCAATACAGAGCTAGCAAGGGAAGCATTACAACAGGCTAAGTGTCCATCTTCTGTTCACCTTGCTCATCTCTGCTTGCTCTTGTCCATAACATCTCTCTCTAGCAGTCCATCTGTGGATACTTCCTCAGAATTCTGTAGCTATCAACAGGAAGTCCTCAGAAGTGGAGAACAGGAAACCTGCTGTGATTCCTCAGTGGAAGAGGGGTATGCATGGCACTGAGGAAAACACAAATACAGAAGAAGACCATGACTGCTATGCTGTTGTTTGCTCAGATGGTCTGCTCTGTGATGAAAGCTTCATGAGGTCCAATGCTCCTACAAAAACTCGCACAGAACTTCTCTGGGATAACAAAGCAATTCAAGCCAGCAGAGTTTCCTGTGCCACTAAATGACTGCACTGCAAATTTCACATGCAAAACAGTTGGAAAATATTGCAGTCAAACTAAATTTTCTTGGTTGACTGCTCAGCCATCTAGAAGTGGAAAAAACCCAAAACATTACATTATTACCCAAATATATACTTTATCTCTTATTTTCTGAGCTTTCCTAGGAAGACATCTTATTAACACCAGTTTTTAAAATAGCTGTAGCATGACACAGATAAAGTGCTAAAAGTCCATGTCTTGTGAAGGGTGCAATGGTAGGTAGTTAGAGAAGACAGTTTTGGGTGAACAGCATGAATGAGTTCCAACCATTTCAATGTTTCCATACTCAATAACCCTGTTCCCTAACCTGTAATTCACCACCAACCTCTACAAATACTTGGGGCACTGCTTATTTGCTGCTGGGATTTATGGACTGAATGATGGAATTCACAGACTATGTCGTGCTTTGTGGCAAAAGACATTCTTTATCAAACAGTTACATGGAATTTGTAGTCAGAACTAGCTGCACAGTAGCTACACTTCAAGGGTTTGTTCCTGTGCAAACATACCCAAGCAAATAACTTGCCTATTGATTTAAGGGTGTACTTTTTGGTTACACAGAGTCTAGTCACATAAGCAAAGCTGTGCATGTTGTTTTGCATATATTAACTTGGATCTCGTGTCTCGATTATTTCTCTCTTCATGCAGTATACCTTATATTACTGGTATACAAAAAAAAGTATTAGTATTACTGGTTACACAAACCAAAGAAGAAACCACTCTACAAAATAAAGGTCCCCACATAAATTTTTATAACTCAGCTAATTTTCAAGTAGCTGTCTTCCCTTTCTCATTTCTGTATTTGTCATTTAAATAAGCAAACAAACTAACAAACAGAAAGCATTGCTTCTGGACTTCATTTTCCTGTAATTTTTTGTCTTCTAACAAGGGTGCTTATGTAATTTGGTAAAAGCTTTGGTAAGAAGATGCTCTAATTGGTGCAGATGTATAGCTACAAACCCACCATTTTAGCTCCACAGCTGTCACTAAAGAAAGGAGTTTATCTATAAACTGTAGTGTTTCCTCCTGAGTTAGTTTGATTCTGACATTTATTTCCATTTGTACTCATTTTGCTTCTCACTGACTTAATTATTTCCCAAATCACCTTATTTTTTCCTAATTCCTTATAGTTAAGCACTACTACAAAATTGGTTTGGCTCAATTTACATACTAAATGCAGCAAAATGTGTTACCCCAGAAGTACATGCCTCAGAATGTGACAACCTGAAAACATGTAATTTTCTATGTTAAAGTGGTTCCAAAACTGTGAATTGTTTCTTCTTTTTTCATTCTTGTTAGGCAGATAAATTTGCTCTATTTCTAGTCCACCACAGTCAGTTCTTAAAGTAATTTGTAAGCATTTATCTCACAGCAAGAGAAATGTTTCATTTTATATGTTAGGCTTTTAAGTTAAAAGTTGTCCATCTTGGCCTAATTACATGGTTATTCAAAATATTCTCAGAACAAGTCAAACTGGTGAAACTGCACTGAAAAAAAAAACAACTATGCTTTAATTTGGTCAGAAAACTAAGTGAAAACTGTCACTTCACTATTGATTTTAATACAAGTAACCAAGTAAAATTTCTAATGCTTCAGTGCAAGTCACCTAACTTGAATTAAGCAAGTCCATTCCGAATATATCATTATTAAAGTTCTTTTAATAGTGTAAGTACATCGAAGATGCTAGAGACCATTGGGATCATCACCCCATTTTTAGGCTACTCATTCTCAGTCTACTTCATGCCAGAAAGCTGTGCCTGCTCATATTTGGTTTTAAACTGCAAGACAGGAGCCATTCAGGGCTTTAAAGTACCTCCAAACCTTTAATGCTGACCCTTCAGAGCCCTCATATTCCTCTAGAGCTGTGATAGGATTATCAAAAGAAAAGTCTGACTGAGTGTGAGCATTTGGTGTGGTTGACAGGGAAAGAAAATTGCATTGAGACAAAAACAAGATGCAGAAGGATGGAAAATTGTGTTATCCCAAGTACAAGATAAATAAGAGAAAAAGATATTTCTTATCAAGGAGGTAGCAGCTCATTTTATTTAATGTCATCCTATCCATTTAGACAAAATTCTACTTGCTCTATCCATTTCTAGGAAAGAGGCTCACCTGAACCCCAGTGAACTGCACATATCCGGGGCCCCAAATGTTGTATACACAGTGTATTCATTGATGGCAATATATATGTATATATTTTTACATGGCATTCTAAAGAAAACATTAACAGAATCCATTTGCCATTTTCATAAATTATATTCCTAATATCTGATGGGAAATTAATAAAGTGAATTCCTTTCACTTATTGGACTGCTTGCAGGTATTTAGTAGATCCACAAGTTTCAAAATTTTAAGCAGTGTAATGTTTTACTGAGCCACACTAAACTGTGAACACATATAGTGAATTGAATGGAGCTAAGGCATACACACAAAAACTGACCCAAACAGACACGGTTCATAGGATACTCAAACAGTCAAGTAATAAATATCAATAAGTTCTGGAACTCAAAAAGAACCAAAATGATTGAGTTCCTTAATAAATTGACTTACATTAATCCATTACATTTTAGTGCAACTACTATTTTTAAAAAGAGCACAATTATTTTAGTATCTAACTGTTTTGGTTTAAATCACAGCTAAAACAACACATTGCTGACAATCTTGTAAGTTTGTGGGCTAATATTACCTTATTGCATGTTTATCTTATTCATGGTATAAAATGGAGTGCTTTAAAATACTGCAATAAGTAATCAGATGTTTAAGTTTTATATTGCCTTAAGTTTATCAGGAAGAAAGACACCTAAAATCGCTGCTTAATTAGAATTCAATATAGTGTTCCTTGGAGTTTCACTTGAAGGAGTAAAAACTCACCATGAAGCTTTCAGTTTTGGAATTTCTCTCACAAAGAGAAGGAGTCATTGAACAGAAATTTATTGCACTTTTCCCCACCTTGACAGCCTCTGGAAATGGAAAGCAAGCCCTTGAGCCTGGCCAGGTATCCAACACCTCTGCTTATCGTGCAGTTTTCTCCTCAGCTCCCCCTTTCAACAATGGATAAGGGCAAAGACTATCTGCATGCAATTACAATTTTTGGGATGTCTTACAGTGACTTTAGTTTTATGCACCTTTTTTAAGGTACATAAGGTTAGTGGAATAAATGTCAACTTCCTATTTCTCTTGGACCCTTGACAAATAATTCTCAGCTTTACCCACCATTTTCTAGCTACACCAGTTTATATTTTGTAAATGGTACAGACACTAGGAGAAATGTTTTGAAAATTTTCTTAGCCACAAGACATTTTATAAATTCATATTCAACAACTAGGACTTTTTTCTGTTTCTGTAATAGTAACTGGGTTTTTCTGTAGTATAACAATACAGTTTTGGTTGTTGCCTGAACATTTTGTACTCAATTGGATATAATGGTTTAGTTTTCCCTCACAGAAGGAGTTGTTTGGGATAAGAAATAATGCAGCACTAGAAAAGGAAGTCTATAAGAGCTTTGTACAGGACTTAGCACTGTGTAGGGGTGGTGCTGAGGGTAACTTTCATGCAAAAGTGTTCTTCACAGTCCCAATTTCTTAAACAGAAACTTTTTTCCTCTGCAGGTCTAGAAAACTATTTCAACATCTATGCTATGAGCTGGGTTTTTGTTGTCTGATAATTAAGAAATTGCTTAAAATCAAGTACAAAATAATAAAATACTATTTTCATCCTCCCCCCCCGCTTCCCCTCACTACTACTTGCCTCTATATATAACCTATTTAATTTATTTTTCATATTATTGTAATTCACATTATGTCCACAATGCTGAGTTTAAGGTTGAGGTAATTTTACAATGTTTATCAGTTCCAATGTTAAAAGAAATTGGACCAACTTGGTGTTTACAGCTGTCAGAGTTCAAAAGTGAGAATTATAACCATCCATGCTGGGAACCAGAGATTTAGTGAACTCTAAGCTTTTCTTCAGGCAGGGGAAGCTACACTCAGCTTGTCAAGGAGATTAAGGAGAAATCTGATTGAGTCTGGAAGACTATTGCTGCAGTGGATTACAAGTTTGATCTTCTCTTTTTTCAGGGATAAACAACCTCAAGGGCTAGGACACTGGCACGGAAAAGCAGATAATATCACTGGCTGTGAAGAAAAAGTGTGGCCATATGGCAGGCCCAATAAATGAAAGAAAATGCAAGTGAAGCAATCAATTCAGTAAAAGTATGGCTGTGTGCTGTTGTACAAAACTGACACTTATTTTTGTATTTGTAGGTTAATGTGCACTCTTTCTCCAGCTCCTTTCTATCTTATTTATTCAGACTGTATACTCTTTTGGAAAGGTCAGTCTGGTATTAGGACTATGCATTGGATACTGGAGCTGCCATGGTGCAAATGTTTAAAACTGAGTCTTACAATAATAGATTGAATAAACACAGGGATAAAGATTTACAGCTGCTGGTGGAGTGTGGAATTTCTAAAACTGCACAGTGCACCACATAAAAAGGAGGCAAGGAGAATTTAGCAGTTGACGAAAAACGCATGCCCTCTAACTCTTTGATCTCACGGACCACAAGTGTATTCAAAGAAAAATTAACAATTAAAAAAATCATACAAAAATTGAGATAGAACTGGACATTTCCCTCTAGACTTCATGTGTTATTTTTTCTGAAACAGGTCTTATTTGTGAATATAAAACAAACAAAATCCTCATCCACCAAAAAACTACAACAAAAAGATAATGATAAAAGAGCAGGATTTCAAAGTACTCCTTTGTAATATTTATTATATTCAAAAGCTATTGCAAGATAAAACATCCCACATACATGTAGATATAGTATATATACTATATAAATACTTATTTGCAAAAATAGGGCTATCCCAGAACAATCAGTAAGTAAAGTAAACCACAGTAACACCCAACAGCATTAATTTCTGTGATAGCACATCTGCACTAAAAGCAGCTTTCTCCCTTCTCAGTGTATGCTTTCCGAGTAAGATCAAGAAAGGGTTCTGATGGTTTTAACTCTATCCTAAAGCAAGATGATCACTAAATCAGATAAACTATTAATCTCTTTAAAGCTTGTTACTCCTGTTTTTCCAAGGTTGAGATGCTTTGCAGCAAAAAAAAAAAAAAAAACAAAAAAAACCACAAACAAACCAAAAAACAAGCCAGGACTCTTCCTGCCAAGAATCAGACATCTCATGCATGTTTCATAAATGTTTCTCCACTGAAAACTCAAGGATTAAGCAAACAATAGCTCAGTTTGCAAAAGCTTCCACTAATGATTTTTAAATAACTCAAAAAGAAATCTTGGCCCCATTTAAAGCAAGAGTAAATTTTACCTCTGTGTTTTAGCCACAATACAAACCCTTTCAAATTTCCATGTCATCCCAGTGCACTGAATATGCTCATAACTATTTCTGCTGCACTTGTTATTGTGTACATACGAGATATTATAAGGCAAAATCTTCTTAAAATGTGTATAGATAAATCCATACTTATGCCTGCATTGACTGTTCACAAAAAATATCCACTTTAGGAAACTAAGGTTTCATAATAAAGCTTTGTCATTTATAACATAACATCACCACACCCTAAAATTTGATGTGAAATAGATCAGCTCTCAAGTAAGCACCTTTTATAGCAAGATGAAAAACATTTCAACAGAATAGCAACATTGTGTCTAAAAGAATCTTTATCAAGAGTCCTCCTTAGAAAATCATAAAGTTCATGCAAGAATGGAGAAATAACAATAAATACCATCAAGATTTGCTTTTCAAGAGTGCTGGAACACCAACATGGCATATTAAAACATGCTAAGAAATAGGCTTGTCACATGATATTATCATGAGCATAATCACTGTCATTGCACCTCACACACCTCACACAACTGGGAGCTCAGTGGAGACAAGATAAAGAGAAATTTTCCTTTCCAAGCAATAGAATGGCAAGAGAGCTGCTCCCAAACAGCCACTGGGTGACTGCAGTGGCCTCTGCTGCTCTAATGATGCACAGATGTAGGTGCAGCTGGAAGGGCTCGAAGGGCTGGCACAGCACAGCGCTCTATGGACCACTTCCAGCCCCAGCAGCACAGAGCTCAGCTGAGAAATCCTGCCTTCTGCTGCCCCAACATGAGGGACTCTCCTCTGAGAACCCACGACCCTGTAGAGATTCAGCTGCAAAAGGACACACTGTGTTCGGGAAGTAGAGAGGACCATATGCCATTTAACTATCACAGGATGTGTACGCTCTGTAGTGGCTGCCTGAATGTCACCATATGAACGTGGAACATATCACCTGAAGGGCAAATATTAAAAACTATTTCATGTGTGTGTATTGTATCTACATATAAAACATTCACTGTGTGCATATATGTGCACACTTCAGTAGTAAGTATTTTATACTCACAGCTGTACAAAAAAAGGTCTTACTTGTAATAAATGTTCTTTGTCCTGTTTGCATTTTGTAGTTTGCAAGCACAAAACCACGGAATTCTCACAGTTCTTTTCTCATGAAATGGTCTAAATCCCTCAGTCTTGCCCTTTAAAATCATAAAGTGTGTTCCAGACCACAAAAATTCACAAGACAGAGGGCAGTACTGCATTGCAGTAATTGAGATGGCTCTCAGAAATCCTGGACATCAGCAGACGTGGCCTTAAGGCAGCGTGAGGCACCTCTGCTACCTTGAACAGATGCCGTGTGCTATGATCATGGCTAGACGGCTACTAGTGTGAAAAAACAGGCTTGTTTGCCCAAAGTCACACTGCTGTGGGGCACAGGACTTTGTTGAACAAGTTTCCTTAAGGCTTAGAGTGTACTTGAAAACAAGCCATGTGCTCCTTTAACTGACAGCATTAGCCAGAACATCCAAGTACACCTCTCACTAGAAATCAGAAGTTAATTTTTCTTCTCTGTTGGAAGTTGCATGCATTAATTAGTCCTGAGAAAATTAATATAGTCAAGATTGCTTAAAAATTGCAAGGTTTATTTGGCTTAGGAAACAGAGATAAAATGCAAAATAGTATGCATTCTACAGAATTAAAGTCACTGAGTCAAAAAATTGTGTGACAACTGAACTTGCGAATGTTAAATGTATTTGTGTGCATGTACAAAATAGTAAATATATGAAGAAGCTCTCTAACAGCTTGGATTTTTAAAGCAGCTTTTATGAACAACCTCTACCTATCGTGGTTTAATCCCAGCGGACAACCAAGTCCCACACATCTCATTCATTTTCCCTCAGTGGGACTGGGGATAGAATTAGAAGTGTAAAAAGGAAAAACTCATGGGTTGAGGTATAGACAGATTAATAGGTAGAACAGAAGTCACAAAGGAGGCATTCATTCACTGCTTCCTTGGGCAGGTAGGTATTCAACCATGCCTCAAGAGCAGGGCTCCATCACACCTAACCATTACCAGGGAAGATAAACACTGTCACTCCAAACATCCCACCCTTTCTGCTTCTTCCCAAGCTGTACACACTGGGTATGATGCCGTGGGGTGTGGAATACCCCTTTGGTCTGTTCAGATCAGCTGTCCCAGCTCTGTCCCCTCCCAGTTCCTCACACACCCCCAGCTCACTGGTGGGATGAGGAAAGGCCTTGACTGAGCAAGTCCTGCTCAGCCACAGCTAAAACATCCCTTTTATCAACATTGTTTCCAGCACAGATCCAACAGCTTCATACTACCTACTATGAAGAAAATTGACTGTATCCCCGCCAAACTGTACTGAAAATCTAGTCCTAAAGGGAAATGCTGGCTCATTGTAAGCAATCAAAAATTTCATTTGACTAGAGTGACATGAAAATATCATGATGGACATTTCTTCTTTCCTCATGGAACCTAGAATAGTCAACAGGCTCTTAATACAAACCCTGCTGTAGCTGATGGGGAACTCTCTTTTAATTTCAACAGGTACCTCGTACAATAATACAAAATCTGATGTGAGGCAAGTAACACCATATGTGTCCCTTCTGGATCTACAAAAGTCTCTACTTGGTATTAACAGTCAACTGAACAGTCTATGGAAACAGTTCGTTTCAGTAGAAAACAAAACAATTCAGAATACAAATACTTTTGAGTTCTTTACAGTTACTGTTTTAGGTTGAATATTTACTATATTCTTTTTGTATATGGCACTAAATTTATTTGGTTTTATGCTACCAAATAACATACTTATACAATCTTGAAAGAGGTAACAATATTTTATCTATTTAATGGACAGTGATATTGTTCTGCCCAGGATATGAGATCTCTTTTTGTTCAGAGAGATTAGGCTTCCATCAGTTCATCCATTTGTTGGTAAATATTTTGGTGTCAAGTGAAGTTTCTATTGCAAATTCTAAAAAGTTTTACTTAGATCACCTAACTTTTCTGCTTACTTGTAAATTTGTGACACAGCTGTAATGAGATGTTGATGGGGAAAGGTGGGGGTTTTTTTTTAACACAAAAGTAGCCAGTGATTCCAGCATGTCAGGAAATAGCACAGCCTCACGGAAGGAAAGCTCCTGACAAGAGGAAGATATATGAGTGAAGCAGATTTCTCAGGCTACTAAGCAGAAACCCTGGCTATCTAGCTGAGGAGAGGATGAGAGAATAAAGACTGAAGACAAGAAAAATGGAGACCTTAAGCAACATACCTATACACATTTATATACTGCTGTCACTGAGCTTTTCTCATTTTCAATAAATGCAACACAAAAACAAAAAAATCCATCCAATTTTCTATGTCAGAATTCATGTATAAAAACATTTCCTTGTGACAATAATTTGTAATGCTGAAATTCATTATACTTCCACTGCACATTTTACATCCACTGCTTTCGTATGCCTGAGTGAGAAGGCTGCTTGTTTCTGTCTCTCCATTCTCCTTGCTTTGGGTATAACAAATCTCTCTTTCTGGGGTCTCCAAAAGCTCATTCCTCTTTCAAATAAAAGCTCTCTGTAATGACTGAGAGACAGTAAAACACATCCAAACAGAATTTCAGACACACACTGGACTGTTTATTTTGCATTTGATGAGCACACAGGTAGATAATGGAATATTAAGCTTCATTCAGGAGAGCTCCACTGCTTCTGAAGCAGACTGTTAAAGCTCCATGAGGCAGCAAATGCAGCTGCATGACTCATTTGACTGCTGGGGCAAGCACCTACACTTCAGGATTAGGAGGTCTACTGCTAGGTACAATATAAATCATGTCCACTGCCTGACCACTGTGTATTGTGCTCGGTAGTGGAAATAGTTATTTGCCAAAATGCTCTGAATTTGAGGATCTCATTTTAATTTTGCCCATGGTTCTCAATGCATTATCAGCCCAAGAACAGGTTAATAAATTGTAGCCTTTGAAAAAACTCAACTAATCTTTGCTCCAGCTACCAGGTCAGCTGTGAAAGATTTGCTTTGATATGGGAAACAGCAAAGGTTTGAGTCACCTTTTTTATCCTCACTCTGTAAACACTGCTTGGCAGTCTAGATCACTTCTAAGTACTCAGCTGTTGTAGTCTGGGCCATTAGTCAACTCCTGACCTTATTCTCCCCTGCCAGGGATTGACAAAAAGAAACAATTGCCAGGGACCTGGATAAAAAGCAGGTCAGGTAGTTGTTCTTCACAATCCATCCATGGAATCACATCCATCCGTGGAAAAGAGTACTTTCATATTTAGATGTTGTGCCACCAGCATAAAACAGCTCCTGGAAATTTTGTCTCTCGTTATTTTGGGGAGAGTCATACCAAATTGCCTACTTTGCTACACTTCATTACAGAAAAAGTGACAGGATACCTGCTCCAATGCTTTCAGTAACAGTCTGCTAAAAAACTGTTTCTGGTGATGCAGGTTTTAATTTTCATACATAAAAATAAAATTAGATTTAGGATGAAAGACAATCTGAAACCCTTTTCCCTTTGAAAACGTAAGACAAGTTTTGTTCAGAAACAATAACATAGAGTGAGACATAAAACACTATGAGCTTAAACTGATATAAATGGTTACTGAGAATTAAGTCATTAGGAGAAAGCATACATTAAAATACATACAGTAGTTCACATGTTCACATGTTTATTTTACATTGTTGAAATGTTCTAGAAACTGTGCTTCTATGAAGCAATGCAGAAAGAAAGAATGCTATTTTCAAAATTTCCAATAAAGTTGTTTTTATTTTTATTTCACACTATGGCACTAATACAAACTTGTTGTTCGTAATCTAAATTCAGAAGACAGGGCAGCAGACATTCTTCTACAGTTTTCTGCTACTGCTTTTTCATTTTGAGCAGTAATGTAAACCTATTGGAATATCATGCTTTTGTCTTTACTCTCAGCCTAATTCTCACTGCATCCTAATAGGCCAAACAGTCATGGCAGGTGTAATAAACAACTCCTGCATTGCCAAATATATCCAGAAACTGAAGGACATAACTAAGAAAAGTCCTGCACTAAATCCAAGAACTTACTGTAATTGATGTAAAACCTGATGCAGCTCCATCTGTCTATTCCATCACATGTCTGTTGTCGTTTATTTTCCTCTTGGAATACTTCCTGAACTTACCTGGGCTTTTATAAAGGAGTAGGAGAGAGATGACGTTCACATGAAAAAAAAAAAAAAAAAAAGCTTCAATGATCCCTGGTCATTTAAAGCACATTATCTTTCTTGCTGGGCTGAAATTTCTTCCCCTAAGCTTCCAAAAAGTCTATGAAGTTAAATTTGTTTGACACAACATGAAGATAAGAACATCTGAAGCAAATTATCCCCTTAACACTCTAACAAAATCCTAGTGACTATCATGAAGTATAAGTGGAACTAGAGCAGGAAGTTTGAAACTGGGATGAAATTCCACTTTCTTTGTGTAAATAATGAGTTATGCTATCTTCCTGCTCTCAGTGTAGGGAAAAAAAAATCTATCAGTACTGAGGAAATCTTATTAGATTCAACCCTATTTTTAAACAGCTGGGATCAAAATCTTCATTCAGACACACTGGTGCCACTCCATTAAATTCCAGCAGTGGCACCACTGGTAGAAAAAGAATGGCACTCAGATTTTTCACCATTAAGTAATCTGTTTTCATTACCTTCTCAGCGGTTTGTTTCATTTGCCTGCAGTAGAGAAACTAAAATTAGAAAACATTTCATGTTCATAGTTAGTTTGCTTCCAATGTGAAAAAAACAAGTCTATAAATTTGTCTATTGGATTATGGCTTGTGCAGTTCTCTTGTAAAGTTGTCTTTACATTATAGTGATGAACTGTAAATGGTGTAGTGCATTATTTTGTCCAAAGTAATTCAAATTAATGACCCTAGAAATATTATTTTAGGTGACTGTTATAAAGCATTGACAATACCCATGAATATTACCAGCAGAATTTCTTTTCTTCTTTGTAATGCATGCATTGCCGTGTGTTAATAAACTATTTTCTGATCATCTTCAGAACTCTGTGTCTCTTGCAGGAGTTCCACTTGCCAGTCTTGTGTCAATTCTCATGGCAAATGAATGACAGGTAAATGCTGATAGCAAATCATCAAAGTTAAAATAAATTTTTCTTGCTTTTGCTTGCATACTCATGTTCACATTTCACATTAACTAAAGCATCACTGATTCTGACTGAAAATAGAAAAAAAAAATGAAGTGTGGTGATCGCCTAGGTTCTTCACCTTGTAACTGTGAGAATTATATTAGCTTAGAAAGTCTAAAAATTACTTTATTTTTTCATTTAAATGAAACTTTCAAAAAGGAGAAAAACAAAATCAAATTATTTTTCTGATTCAGATAAACATTACTCTGGATGCTGAAAATGGATTTGCTTCTCAAGAATGGAAGAGGTGTGTATCTTTTTATACTGTACTGACTCATATCATCCTTACTAAGAAAGTGTTAAGCCTTACCAACTACAGATTCTAGCACTTTGAAATTATTAAAAATAAATAAACCAAATGTCTTCCAAACTGCACAGCACCAGAATTAGCATACATGTGGGAAATATGCCATCATAGCAGTGTCCAGAGACAGTCTTAAGAAGCTTGAAGATCAGAGGAGGATATGACATGATTTGAGATTCACAGCAACTTCACATGACTAAATACTGATGTCAAGACCACTTCTGCAGAAAAGTGAATGGATCACAATAGCACAAAGTCAACCAACTTCTGGATTTCAAGAGAGGACTGAAGAGTAAGTTTTCTAGTAAGTAATATCTAAAAAACCCTACTGTGGCAATGATGCTAGTGAACACCTGTTTTCTTCAGCTATCACAGACCTGTTGTGCTTCACTTTGTCCTGAAGAAATGGTTCTGTATCTCATCCAATTGCATCCACGCTAAGGCTAGCCTCTCAGTAGAAACAATATCTTTGTCTGCAATTGCACATCTCTGATTTTTTTCAATTAGCTCATTCAAAATACATTTCTAAAATTCCTTTAATAAATTCTCGATCTTTCTTCCTGACAAAATATTACAAGCGAATCAGCATTAGATATGCATTTCTTTATTTTAAAGGTCATTCTATAGTCACGCACCAAACTAACTTTATAGGTAAAGCAGAAGTTGAAAACAGATCTGAAACATATTCCTCAGATGGCATTTGTGTAGAAATCCCACCAAAAAAAAAAAAATCTTTTAATATTAAGCACACCCTTCTAATTTCTTAGAGGCAGCTAGATATTTTATACCCCCAATGAGCTTCCCTTAATGCAGGCAAGTAAAAATTTTTCAGCATGCTGTATGGAGTATGTATTTATGTGCCAGAATTACAGAAACCTGTAAATATTTCTATCCTAGATGGGCAGAATTAATTTCAGATTTAATCACCCTGCTGAATATCAGGACCGCTCCGGAACCACCCGGGACCACTCGGAACCGCTCCAGAACCGCTCTGGAACTGCTCCAGAACCGCTCGGGAACGGCCCCAGAACCGCTCCAGAACCGCCCCGGAACAGCTCCAGAACAGCTCGGAAACGCTCCGGAACCGCTCATAAGAAGGCACAGACTAACTGGGTTAACAAAAATCTGATGCCTGTAGCATGCCTTAATGCAAAAATAAGAGATGGATCTTCTGTATGTGGCTCACAAAAAAAGGACACGAAGACCAGGTCCACACTGACCATACCAAAAAAATGTGCCACACACAGAAATTGAGTGGCTGTATCCATCTCAGCTGAAAGCTAAAACAGCAGATTATCAGCCTCTTTAACACAAGATCTGATCAAATAAAATGATAACCCATGCCATTATTGAAGGGTTACTTTTCTTACTAATGATGGGATTTCATTGTTTCATGAAAGTTAATAGCTGAAAGTAAATGTAAGATGGAATCCTAAGAATCCAAACTGCAGTCACTTCTTCATGCTGTGTTCAGGGAATACCAACTTTGCCTTCATGAAGGAGGTAGGTGATGTTTTAAAAGAAGCAGCTCTAAAGATCCTTGATTTTTATGGTATTTATTAAAGTTTAGTGGCAACTGTTGTCCACTACAAACAACATAGAATAGAAGTATATCCCTAAAAGTAAAAGGAGGAAGTGTCCCCTCAGGATAATGACTTCTAGAATAATTAAACTTAGAAGAACTTTAAGTTTTGTGTATTTTTAGGGGCAAATATACTGTAATGGGCTAAGACAAGTAACATTGAATTGCCTTTTTCTCATCTATCTGTATTTAAAGATTTAAATAGCTTAAGTACTTGTTAAATATATCTGAAGTATGTATTGAATTGCCTTTATTAAGAAATACATGAGCCTATGCTTTAGTCAGCTGTGCAAAGGAATAACCTTGTCTCACTTAAGACTCGGGTTTACTACCTGGATATTGGTCTTTCTTAATGTCCTGAGAATCAGTATTTGAAGAGATAAAATCCAAACGAACTGCCAGCTACCAAGTTATAAAAACACCTCCCATTTTTACACTACAAACTGAAAAGTATTGCAACAGAACGTTCCATTTGGATGCAGAGAGGAACTATTCCCCTTGGAGACCCACAGGCTTTGCCCACCGCTGTAATCATGTCTCTAATAACATACTTTTTCTTATTCAGACTCCATGACAGCCTTTCAAGCAAATGAAAACTGAGTGAATCCACCAGCTCAGTACATACTAAAACGACAATCAGAACTGCTACCAAATAAATGACATCTTTTTACCTACAAGGTTTTTCCATATAAAATATGAAATTTCTGCAAATATATTATTTTGCAATTACCACAGAAGAGTTTCTTCTCCAAGTTCTTGCTGCTTGATTTATTACTTGCAATAGTTGCTATCTACATTCTTGGAGTCAACTTCAAGCAGAGTATCAAGAACAGCTGTACACTGACAGTCCAGAATTAATATCCTTTATCCAAGGACGTGCCAGATGTTCACAGTAAAGCACAAAGAACCTACCATAAGTTACAGACTTGCAAAGATATTTTACTTTAGTCCTCCCACAGAAAGACACAGCCAAGTACAAAAGTGTAAGATTTTGTCCTTTTTAAAAGGTATTTTTCTTACATGCATAGCTAATTAATTCCCAAAACCTGGACCCTTTTCTGTTATTTGCTTCCCTTCCTTAAAACTGTGATCCACAGGAAATTTTGAGAATGTTTGTAGAATTTTATTTTTTAAATATTGAAAGTTGTCTTTCTGTTTATTAAAAAAACCTGCTTAACTTGAAGAGAAAAAAGAAAGAAAAGAAACAAAAACTTTTGGAGAGCTCAGTCTGTTTTTTTTCCTTCCCTCCAGCAACATATGGCAACATCTGCTCCCTCCCTGTGGATAATGACTTGCTGGCATTGACTTTTCTGGAACCAAAACTTCTTAAAGTGGCAAGTAGATAAATTCAAGTGCAATGCAAAAAAATATATGGACACATATAAGTACATGCTTTCAAGTCCTTGAATTTTGGTATAACTGCCTGAGTATGAAGTTATTTTTCTGAGATCAACACACTGAGCATAAAGCTCATCACAACAACTTTGCTTTCTTGTCAAGGAAACATGATTTGGCTTTTTCTTACTAACAAACCATACAGCAGAAACTGTTAACAGGAGGATATTGTCATTTTGCAAAATGAAAGAGCAGACGCTTCAAGTTTTACACTTTTATTAAGCCTCATCAAAACAGTTTCAAACACATGACCTAATGCTGTGTGAGGCAAATATGATTATTTCCTGGATGATTAAGCATGATGCTTGTGCGGATGGCTTCCGGAAGACCTTTCTGTGCAGCTTGTGGACATGAGTGTGTTTTTAGAAGTCAGGACGGTCCTTCTTGAGTCTGCTGTAGTCCATATTAACCGAGTACAACTAGGAAAGAGAAGGGAAAAAATATTAATTAAGAAGCTCGACTATACATTTTCCCTGGTATTAACTAAAAATATGCATCACCGAACTCACATCAAGAAACTGAAATCCTATCTTGAGTCTGTGAACTGGGCACTACTAAATAAATAAAAATTTTGATTAAAAGTAACTTTTTAATATTAACTCTATACCAAGTATTAGAAGCTCTGCATTTAAAATGAGGCAGTGGTCATGTCTTCCACTAGAGAAAACCCACAGTGTCTCTTCTTAACCCCCAAAATCAGAAGTCTATTCAGAGGAACTTTTTTGAAGTGTAGCAGAGTTTACCCATTTTGCTCAAAATCTACGTCTCCTCTATACTGAAGGCAAAAGCCAGCTTGCCAAGTGGCACAAAGCAGAGTCTGTAATGACACAGTGGTACAAAGGAATATTTAGAGCAGTGCTACAAAAGCCAAGTTTGGTTTCAGCAGCTGCATTTAGAACTGCAAAGGATGACAAGGAGGAAATTAAGTCAGAACAGATCCTCCCGTATGCTCAGTTTATACTACTATAACTGGATCCTGTTACAAGCAATCCAGAACAACCCAAAAAGTGACTGAGGACAATGAGTTTACAGACTAACTGCATATTTTGGGTCCCAGCCTGACTTGACATCAAGCATGTGATAGTACAGTTTTTCTTAAAAAACAAAAAGGATGAAAACCACTATTAGTTTAATTATTTTTAGTTACATCCAATTGCTAATTTTTTTAACTTTCTTAAAGAAAACACAAAAGCCTACAGCACATTCAAATTACAGCTTTCTGTGCACCTCCTACAGTAATGCTCAGGTCATCAACTTTTTTCTTTGGAAAAACACTGAGGAAATTAATATGACACAGAGAACTTTGCAATTGAAACCAATCTGACCAAAGCTAAGACTTCTATAGCAAGAACTTTTTACTAAAGAGTCCTCCTCAAATTAGAGTATATGTCCTTTTCATTTCCCACATTTCCCATGTCCCCAATGATACTCACACCCAAATATGGCAAACCCCGAGGCTGTGTTTGCATGTTAAGGCAGAAGGGGAATGCTACACAAGTCATGCACTCTTTAAAAGAATTTGTGCTGTGCACTATGCGGGATTTGCTGAGTTTAGATATTTACTAACCAGCAACACTCCAGAAGTGCCAATGAAAATAAAGAACGAAATATTCTTCTTGGACTTTTAAAGGAACTGCAACCTGTTTTATTATGGAAGTGTGGGGTTTTTCTACTTATTTCAATGATTGAAATAGTAGCACATGGTAGCAAACAAGACATTAGCTTTGAAAACACAGTAGGTTTTTTTGTAGCTTGAGAATAATCTTAAAATATTCTTAACAGCCATCTACTAATATACCACTTCTGTAAAGCATGATTAAAATATGATTCATATCCAGAGAAGAGCAATGAAGCTGGTGAAGGGTATGCAGAAAATCATATAAGGAGTGTCTGAGGGAGCTGTTGCTGTTCAGTCTAGAGAACAGGAAGCTCAGGGGAGGCTGTCACTCTCCACAAGTCCCTGGAAAGAGAGTGTAGCCAAGCAGGGGTTAGCCTCTTCTCCCAGGCAAACAGCAACAGAATGAGAGGACACAACCTTAAGCTGCATCGGAGGAGGTTCAGGTTGGACATCAGGAAGAATTTCTTCACTGGCAGAATTGTCATACATGCAAACAAATTGCCCTGGGTGGGGGTGGAGTCACCATCTCTGGAAGTGGGTAAGAAATGACTGGACATGGCACTCAGTGCTGTGGCCTAGCTGACAACATGGTGTTCAGTCAAAAGTTGGACTCAATAGTCTTGGAGCTGTCTTTTCCAACACAAATGATTCTATGATTCTAGGATTTCTGTAAACTACCAAATGTTTCAGACATCCTTGCACACCCCTCCCTCATTAGTTCAATGAAATTATTGAATATCAGCTAAAGAACATTTCTATTGCATCCAGTTACTTACAACATTGTTTTGTTTTCAAAAAATCAACTACAGACCTGAACTCATGATTATATTGAACACTGGCATTTTCCTGCAGTGCTTCTCATGAGAAAAGGCCAACAGCTTAGAGCTTAAAACACTGCAGTTCTGATCTTTTCAGGTTTTGTCCTTTTCCTCAGTATTATGAGCCAGTAAATTCTTCCTCTCACTTACAGTTTCTCTTTTCCTTACAGTGCAATAAATACGACTGCTTTCATACAGACTCCATTCACCCCATTATCAACCATCATTATGAGTTTTAAACCTCAAACTCAGCCATCTCTGCTTAGAGTTCTAGAGAAAAACAAATGCTGCACAAAAGGAATACAGCACTCATCCAACTACTTTCCTATATAATCAAACATCCTAAAGCAGGAGGCTACACCTCTAACATGATGCCTCTTAAAAATCTGTATTTCTAATTTTACCTTGTACTGGTCACTGGGAGACAATTTGTTCCAAGGTTCTGGGTTATTTTTCTTGTCCCAGCTATTGAGAGAAATGCAAGATGTGAGAGAATATTAACACTATCTTCAATTTTTTTTTTTAAAGAATTCATATATGTACTGTCGTTATTAGGTCATGGAGTCATACATCCATGCAAGTTTCCACAGAAAAACACACGATCCTTTGTCAGCAGTCTCTAAATATCATGGTAAACACAGAGGCTTCCAAGTCAAGGAAAACACCACACTTAATGTCAGGTGATACTAGATCAAGATATTAAGGCCTCTAGGAACACAAACACCAAGGCAGTGGAATGTAACATATGCAGCAAGAGAACTGGCACTGGGGATTACTGAATACATACCTGACATCAGGGTTGAACATCGCCAAACGCATGAGATACAGGCCTGCACCAACACCTCCGCATCCAATGATCACAAACAGAGGGATCAACTGGAATAACAACACAAAAAAATTAAATCTCATCCTATGATACAGCAAAATACTGTTGATATGTAGCACTTCTGACTGCCACTATGGCAGCCAAAGAACAATCTTACAGACTTTGGCCCTCTACCCTGGCATAAGTTTGCAGGACATCCCTGGCATTACTGAGGAACCAGCATCTATGGAGAGACAGGTATGAAAGAAATAGTCCTACATCCAGAGAAACAAAAACCAAACAAAAAAATCCATTACGTCTAATTTCTGAGTTAGATAACCAACCTTCAGTGCCAAAACAGCCCCTACCGTCTGTACTCAGGTAACAAACCAAAAGCATGAGTGGGGGCGTGCGGGCAGATTGATGGGCAAGAAGAACGGAAGGGCCACCTCGAGCCTTGCAGCACAAACAAGGCCGCAGACAAAAGGGGACCTGCCCGCGGCTGCTTGACCAGCTCCGGGCGCTCCAGGGGCCCGGCATGCACAGGAATGCCAAGAGATGGATGGGCGAGGAGAACGCTACCGGCGCGGCCGGGGCACCGAGCGGCGGCGAAGGGCGGGAACGGGGCCGGGGCCGGCTACTCGGGCTCAGGTACTCACGGCCGGGTGCTTCTTCGCGTGGGTGAAGATAACGCCGAGCACCATGGCGGTGGTGGCGGGGCGGTGCCGGGCAGTGAAGGTTTGGTGGCGTCGGGTGCGGGCGAAGGTCTCGCTCTCTGCAGGCTCCGCAGCGCTGCGTCCCCCTTCAACCACGGAGCCCCAATGTCACCGAGGCCCCCG
>VXBR01007104.1:439138-458675 GCA_013400215.1 Cisticola juncidis | reverse complement strand
CCGAAGGGACCTCCTTGGGTCATCTGGTCCAACCTCCCTGCCCGGGCAGGGTCACCCTAGAGCACGTGGCACAACATTGCATCTCCACGCTTCTGGAATATGTATCGTGAGAGAGACTCCACAACCTCTGTGGACAGTCTATTCCAGTGTGAGGTCAATTGCACAGTAAAGCTTTTCCCCGTATTCAGGTGGAACTTCCTGTGCATCATTTTCTGCCCACTGCTTTACATCCCGTTGCTTGGCACTACCAAGGAGAGCCTGGCTCCATCCTCTTGACATCCCTTAAAAATATCAAAAAAGTTCCCTTACAGTCTGTCCCTTTCGAGGCTGAACAGGCCCAGTTCTCCCAACCTTTCCTTTTAAGGGAGATACTCCCCTAATAGTGCTCGTTAACCCTCCACAGGACCCGTTCTGAGAGCAATTGGGGAGCCCAGAACCGGGCACAGGTGCAGCCTCACCAGGGCTGAATAGAGGGGCAGGATCACCTTCCTCAGCCTTCTGGCAATACGCTTCCTAATGCACCCCAGGACACCGCTGTCTCCTTGGCCACATGGGCACGGTGCTGGCTCAGGGACAGCTTGTTGTCCACCAGGACTTCCTTGGGCTGCCCTCGCCCGAGAGCTGCTGGAGGCCTGGGGCAGAGCCCGGCCCGGCCGTGCCGAGAGGCGCCTGCCGCTCGCTAGGAGGGTGTGTGGCAGCCGTGGGGAGCTGTGTCTGCCTCTCACCCGGGTACCCTTCACAGGCAGGCCTGGGTTAAAACTCAAAGGGGTGGTTTAAAGGTGAGGCAAAACAGTTAAGTGTCCTGAAAATGAAACTCGGGAATGAAAAAGGGCATGAAATTCATCACAGAACTGCTAAACAAACAACTTAGTTATTTTGCTGCGGTCAGGGTGGCAAAAGGTGCGTGCGTAGAGGGCTTTGATTATGGCCCTTGGATTTTCAAAAGCAGTTTATAATGATATATTACAGGTAAGTGATTCTCCCTGTGTAATCCACCAAAGGGATCTGAGCGATGGAGGAAAGGCTGAGAGCTGGGGTTGTTCAGCCTGAGAAGAGTTATGGGGTCACCCATTTGCAGCCTTCCAGTAATTCCAGTAAAAAGGAACCTACAAGAAAGCAGGAGAGGGGCATTTTACAAGGACATGTAGGGATAGGACCTGGGGGAATGGCTCTAAATTTACAGAGGGTAGGAAGAAGTTCTTTATTTACGAGGGTAGTGAAGCACTGGAATAGGTTGTCCAGAGAAGTTGTAGATTCTCCATCCCTGCAAGTGCTCAAGGCCAGGTTGGATGGGGCTTTGAGCAGCCTGGTCTAGTGGAAGGTACTGCTGCCCATGGCAGGGGGTTGGATCTAAATTACCTTTGAGGTCCCTTCCAACCTGATCCATTCTATGATTCTGTTATATTTTGGCCAAGGTTGCTTTAATTATTTAAATATGGCTTGAATTAAATTATTTTTTCTTGTTACATAATTTTAAAATGAGGAACATGGCTATTAATGGTAGGGTACTGTGTCCAAGTGCTGTCCTATTTTTTTCTCCATTACTGTGTATCTTACACAGAATTGGGAACCTAATGCCTATCTTTGGACTGTATCACCAGCTGCTGTGAAGTGTGATTTCTTTTACAAAAGTTAAATTTGTCCCTAGGCATTAAAAAATTCATTATTAGGTAAAGGGATTATCATCATGCTACTAACCTAAGATAGAAATAGTCCTTTCTGTAGGTTAGAAGCAAAAGAACTTCGCACCAATGCTTTTAGTCTCTGTGGCTGTATAACAATGTAAAATTCTGAAGTTAAAGATAAAAAAGTAGCAGGAGAATAAGTGGATTGAAGCAAATGGATGTCTTCTATTTCATTCCCTAGTTCCACAGACTATCTTCTGCTTATTTTCAACCATTGTCTCAAATTATCCCTGTTACAATAAATTCTAAAAAAAAAAAAAACCAAAAAAACCCACAAAACCAAAAAAGCACCGTATTTCTTCCACGTCATTCAAAAATCTTTTTTTTTTTTTCCCATTGCCAGAGCCAGTTTAACGTGGATAACAACCTAGCTCACTAAGCTCACTAACTTGTACAGATGGATTTGACAAGTCACTGGGTGGTACAAGAAAACAACAGTTACAACGTTTTCTTTGGAGCAATGCAATCCTATTGCTTGTGTCCTTCATTTGTTTTAGAGTTGATAAACAGAAAAAAAAGCATAATTACTGTGCTCTAGGAGTCTGTTAACTGTTCCAGTATTAATTATGTCATGAAGACAGTACTTTTCCATTTTTTTTAAATGGAGAGAACAGTTTGCCCATGTTAAAACTATAAAAAATAATACTATTGCTGCTATTCTTCTATACAAGAGAAATACATGAAACATCTAAGAGTAACTTGGAAGGTTACAGTGTTCACCTTCTAGTAGAGTAGTTGAACTTTTCACCATACTTGGATTGCAGGAAATAGCAGTTGCTTAAGCAGCTGCAGGAAAACCAGGGAGCCACCAAAGGGTACATGGATAGCCAGAAACCATGTGGGGCTGCTCAGCAAAACACTGCTCAGACTGAAACAGTCTGCTTCCTTATGCATGGCCAACCTACAGCTAAGTGAAAAATTTGGAGACTACAGGCATCCTGTTTCTACACTACTACGGGAAGATCATCAGAGGTACATTGTTTCCACTAGGTTATGTCTTGAACACGTATTTTTAGGAAAGACATGATTTTTGTATGCTTCTCAGTATATATTTTTTTTTCACAATGATGCATAGATTTTGCTGTCATCTTATGCTTCTCTGAATTTAAAGAGGGGTAGTACCTGCTCAATTTGCAAAATTTGTCATGCATTTCATGGGCTTTCGTAATTTTTTTTTCATTGTATATGGAATTTTATTGCCTGGACCTGTATGGCTCAACTACTTTGTTGTTCATATACATGTCTTATTATTTATATCTTCGAATTTTGCAGATATCAAAAAATTAAAGATTGAAAACAATCATATCATTCTAATTTTGCAAACTGTGAGTTAATATTTTTAAATTTCACACAATGCAGCATTGCTAAAATGCAACCCCTCACTTGCATCACTTGGCAAAATTCTGAGTATAAACTCAAGGCACCTCATGGCATCTTGATGATCGATCCATGGTTCTGAGAAACACCTACTTAGCTGCTAAGTTTGAGTGCTTGTACTATGCTATAATTATATAAATTGTATGGGTGATGCTGGCCAATATATTAGCCATACTTGAAGACTTGACAATTTTCTGTAAGTCTTCAATTCATTCCCAGAAAGACAGTGAATACAGGATAAAGGTAAATAATTTTGCCACTCTCTTTTCTGTCACTTAGCTACTCAAGCTGAAAGTAAACACATTTATTCCCTCGTAAGGTTTGGTGCCTTTGTGTTCACACCTGACAATTAAATTTATGATCCTTTAGTTAGACATGTCACTTCCTTTAATCTGAGTAAAGTTATTTTTGTGTGGGTTTCTGCTTTTTAAAAAAGTGAGTGCATAAATCCTTCAGGTATTTTGGTAATATTTTGTGATGAGCCAGTCTTTTAAGAACTAGGGGCTAGACTTTTAGTAGTGCTCAGCACTGCTTGAAAATTGAGTCCTCGGGTTATTCTAGTGCTTTGTCATTTATTTTTTTCCTCTTGTCTTTTGTTCTCCTGTACAGCCTCACCTCATGGCTTCTGTCTCTCACTGTCCTTTGATTGTTACTGTACCTTGTTCCTGTCCTTAGGCTCATTTGAGCTTTTGATTTCAGAAACTTATCTTCTGTTCCAATCGCTTTGTTTTAGTTTTGGGTGTCCTTCCTGTTTCTAAAGTCTTTACTCCTCAAACCTTACCTGTCAATATGAATTGATTAATAGAAATCTGCAGATTTCTAATCTATTAAACATCAAGTATGGTATGCTTAAAAAAAAAAATTAAAACAACTGATTTTAGCCACAGATAAAATCAGGTCTGATCTCCTGAAGAACAAAAATCAGAAGTCATAATAAAATCAGGTTATTTGAGGAATCGCACTCTTGATGTTTGATAAAGTCAGTTCATTAAAAAAAAAAAAAATCCAGACAAAATAATAGTGAATTTGAAGTCAGATATTTCACTTGGAAGAAAATAGGAAGGACAGATTCTTAGATTTGGGGATGTTCCAATTGGTCACAGATCTAGAAACTAAATTCATTGTGAATTGTCCTATAGCATCAGGACATTTCTCTGTTAATCAGAAAATGGAGGATTTTCTGTAGGTCTCACCAGATTTGGTAAAAAGGCAAGGGCTTTTAAAAACAGTTCTTAGCAGAGAAAAGAAATTATAGGAGAGCAAAATCCATTAAAAAACCTTGAAAAAAAATGTGTAAAAATGTAAAGTGTAGCTTACATGCAACAAATATACTGGGATTTTTTTAAATTTTATTTTATTTTACTGTTTCTATGTTATTTTTACTGTCTGCTCCCTTTGTTGTACATCCTTGTACTCCTTTCACTACACTTAGCAGGGGGAAATGGCAGAACAGGATATATGTGTGCAGACCTCTGCCAAGCCCGTTGGAGTGGTTTGCTTACATCTTCCTTAACATCTGACTTATATTTAGTTCTAACTCTGTGAAATGGAGTGGCTGCATATTCTGTTCTTGTAATCCTGGTCTAATGGCCGTAAGGATACCTGGGGGACATAAGATGGATGAATAGGGGCACTAACATTTCAACATAGCAGCTTGTGATAAAATATCCCATTAAGTGTAAACATTGCAATTGTTCTGTAAAAAAAAAAAAGTCTTAAGAATTTCATAATGTTATAGTAGTTAAGCCAAATGTTATGCTTGCAGAGGAAAAAAAGTAGAAAGAAAAAAATAAGATTAGAAATGAGATTTTTTTTTAACTGCAACAAAAATATGTATCTAAGAAACTATGGTGAAAGGAAGTAAACTATTGGAAATATGAAAACTAACAGCCCAAGGGCTATAACAAAGAAATGAAAAATTAATGGTACTGTGATGTATAGTATGGAAAAATTCCACTTCTCTCCTTTATGTCTGTCAAAAAAATACATTGATACAGGTTTCCTGTCTCCATATATTCATTAAAAGTACACAATAAAGGACAGGGCAAAAACATAACAGCCAAGAATCAAGTATTTAAAATGAAATTAATTGTGATCCCTCTTCCTGCTTACTTTATAAGTTCAAAATAGCAAATGAAAATAGCTGGTGTTTATATTTAAAATACAGTTTGTTTAAAGTTATATAGTCTGCCAAAACTTAGGATGCAGAAATACAGGCCCCACGTAACTTTAACCCAACTGGATGGCTTGAATCTGACCGGAAGACCACAAGAAATTAATGGAATGGTCCCCATAAAAACTACACTGATCCAGTGCCCTTTTACAGATAATCTCTTTCATGGAATTGCATTCATATAGATACTTCCCTGTTAGCTGCTCTTGTGTTTGATTTAAAAAATTATCTGAACTCCATAAATAAAATATAAGTTTAATGGATCAATAGAAATTCAAAATCTTCACTAAGAATATAAGCAGGACTGGTACCTGAAACTGTTTTTAACTAGATGCTGCTTCAACTATTCAGCAACAACTTCCTGGAGACAAACTAAAGGTGCTTCTGTTTCCAATGCCTGTAATTGTCTCAATTTGATCTTTCATCTTATTACAGGAGGTTGAAGTATGGTTTTTAGTTTCTGCTATGAAGTAAGGAGAAATACGCGTGAAAAATAGTTCAGGACCATTCTGTCTCATTTCTTTTACATATACTGGAGAAAAATAGGTAGTTCTTATGAGTCCTCTGCTCTGATGTTCAAAATTTAAGGTAGCCATTGGTTAATCTTTTTTTGCACATAGTTCTGGCAAAATGTACTCACATCTCAGCTAATCATTTTTTTAAATGCCAGGAATCTATACTGAGACGAGTCAAAGATTTCCAGGTCTGGCCTGACAGTTAAGAGTCATACCAATAAAAACTGTCATATTTAATCAGCTATTGGCTAATGATTTATAAAAAATTGATCAGAGTTTGCTCTTTGATTAAAGCTGTTCTCCTTTGCCAGAAAATAATAGATTGGTCTTGACAGCCCTTTCCAGGACATATTGCTGCGTAGGAGAAACTGCTGCAGCTGCCACAGGAGTGACTCAAGCAGACAGTCTGGGAACAGAGCACACTGCTTACAGGCACCTTCTGAAATGTAGAAATACACACACACACAAAGACTGTGCCACAGGAATGATACATGAGATCTCATGTTCACTACACATTCCAAATATTAAAGAGAACTATATAGTAATAAGAAAGAAATAAGAAAATTGTGCATGTTTATAAAGTATAGTCATATTGCTGAGGCACTGTCTGCAAAAGCTGTGCCAACAAAGGATTACACAATTAGAAAAGTATTAATAGATTTTGTATTCTAATTTATTTTTCTGTATTTTTTAATGTCATGGAGAAAGCTGCTACTTTAATGGAACCACAATTTGTGGAAACAAAAAGGCTTCCAAACCTAACAATTTCAATAAGCCAAAACTTGTTCTCATTTACGACAGTGATAGAGCCTTTAGAGGACAGGATGAGACATAATTCTGATCAAGCTATTTTCCACAAACCTAGGCTGGAAAAAAATCTCATCTGTCTTCCACTAACAAGAGCTGTATGCTTTTGTTTTCTTTATGGAAAGGGTAACAAGGGATCCTTGCGATTTATGAACAGGACAGATACTGCTATTTTGGAACTAAGGATGTTGTTCATGTACGTTATTTGCCTCTTTTCTGCTGTAGTGTTTAGATGAAGGCTAGTATTTGCAAAGTAGAAAGGATTACTGAATAGAAATTGCAAAAGCATGTTTTTCAGGTAGTTGAGAAATCCAGTATGGTTTATGCATTGCAGGAAGAAAAGATACATCATTCCAGCTGCTAATACAGATGACCAAAATATTATTGATTACTTTTGGAGTCTTTGGATCATATTGTGGATCCTGGCACTGTTGGGTAACACAGAGCCATCTGAAGAGGATGGGTGTGGAGTGTGTTTTGCACATGTTTCAGTGAATGACAGTGCACTGGGGGTAACACATTCCAGAGAAGTTTAGAAATGCAAAAGCTAGGAGTTTAGTTTAAGCAAGTCTTGCTTCTGAATCAGTAGAAAGATATGGGTGGTTCCCAGAGGCAATCTAAGCTAGAGCTAGAATAAATCACACTTTCAGGATGTCATATTTGGCCTTTGCCAAAATCACTGGAGATAAAAGCTGATACACAGGGTTAGACTTCAGTTGCATTTGAGAAGGTATTTCTGGGTAAATCTCATGCTTGCATTACCCTTCAGAGCAAAACCAAGATATCTGCAGTATCCTGATATGAACCTGGGAGTGCTTGTGCAGAACATCTAATTATATCTATTTCTTGCTATTTTCACATGGTTCATGCTGTGCAAGAACATTCGTTTTGGGGTTCCTCCTATGAGGGCCATGACATCAGACACTGCAAGGGCTGATGAGTTTTGTAAGAGGCCTGATTTTACAGACTGGAATATAACTGGGGATAAGCAATTGGCATGTGAGCAGTTGTTTAAACCTTTTTGTGGCTTTGCCAGATGAAGTATAATTCGGACATAAAAATTTGCATGAGATGACAGTGACAGGTTCTTGTAAAGAAACACTACACCATTTTCCTTTTCCAGTATCTCAAATTATCACATTTGTTTGAATCACTAGTACTTCATGCAGATAATTTCTACCATAGTGGAACACGAAATCCAGCTTGTCTCCTTTCTGGGTAAATAATATATAAATATGCTGTACTCTGTCTATCTGGGAGAAGGGAGATGGACCATGTTTCAGCCTGGATGAAGATTAAAGTGCATTATCCACACATTTTGAAGAATGACATTTTTTGTCTATGCTTTTGTCTAGATCAGTACAAAATGCAATGTTCTAATCTTAAGAATACAAAATATCCCAATATCTCTCCTTAATACATCACAAAAGTGCATGAAAATAATTGTTCAGGTTATTCCTGAGTTTTAGTTACTCTTTTTTGAAACTTCTACTTGGTTAAAAATTGTGTGATTTACCACTTATCAAGAAGTATTCCCCTGCTATCCTTTCTTTAAATACAGCTTCATTTCAATGTAGGGAATTGTATTATTATATTTATGGGAAAAAGATAATAATGTGCTTTGATGTGGGACTGAGCTCATCCTTGTCCTTTGAATAATGTATACAGCATATCTATAAGATTCACATTGTGTGATTGCATGAAATACATAACTGTAATCAGACTTCTGAGCAGGACTTTATTTTATTTGAACAGCAGACTCCTTACTGAAATGAAAATTATGTGAAGGGGAAAACTACGGCTTGTCTTGATATTTCTTCTTATATGTACTAAGACATTAAAATTTTTCTTTGAGAACTGGCAGAACACAAGAGTTAGCATACTTAATTAAAAAGGAGTTTCATAGCATACTTTCTTTTTTTTTTTCTGTGAAAGACTTTTTTCCTTACATTACGCAATCAGTTTAAAGACAACAGAATGTTTTGTTTGTTTACTTGCTGGTTTCAGAACATGTTGTCCAAAACAGTTGACTCCTGTCTTTCACTAACCTATTTGTCTGACAAACTTACAAGCTTGTATACTTTGAGATGTTACTCCATTGATGCTATCTTTGCCCATCTGTTTTTCCACTTTGGGATTTGCCCTAAACACCTCTTTCAGGCTGCCATCCTATTTACAGAGACATAAGCAGAACAGTAGCACTTATGTGAAAGAGCTGTCTTAACAAACACATGTAGTACTCCTAAAGTATTGAAGCACCCGATACTCTTGTCTTTTCTCTGTGGAATGCAGAACAGATGCAGATGAAATGAATAAATTTTAAAACTGGTATCTTCTGCAAGCATAATTTAAAATGCTGGAGCACTGAAAAGTAATAACCTTGTCAAAAATATAGGGATATATTTACACAATAGCAGATTCTTCACAGCAGAATCTTTACTAATTAAAAAAAAAAAAATCTGCAAGAGGCCAGTCTGGAGAGGAACTATTTTTTAAAACTAAAATAAATAAATAAATGTCCTTAAAAGAACCATCTGTCTAATCAAACTTGAATTCAGCATATTTGTTGTGTAAAACAAGCTTTCATTAAAAGTTGGCCAAAATGAAGTAACTTGTGATTTTAAAATCAGAATATTCCAGTGCAATGAGTCTTAAAAGATGTAATCCATATTGCATTTTTAATGAAACTAGTCATTTTTTGTTACCCTGGTTCTGAAGAACTTTTAAGCCTTCTGTTAAGTTCTTCATATTGGAGTCAGAATTGTTACCTTATCATACTTTCTCCTGTAAACACTAGCCATATTTTGCTAACTGTCTTTCATTGTTTACATACTTCTAGGTGAGAAGAGAAAGATGATCGACAGTTAGCTAGACCAATGTGGGTTGAGAGGTGGAGTTCCATCCTCCAATCCACAGGCCAGATAAGAAACCTATAAAACTAAGATCTGTAAATAAACCGGCCCTTTTTTTCCTTCCTGCTTCGCTCACCTGCGTGTGCTCATGTAGTTCTTTCCCTGTCCACGGTGATAATTTTTTGCTCCCTATCCCTACCCCTTTGCTCTCCTATTTGATTTGGCTGGAGAGGCAGAATGACTTTCAAGGCTGTATTTTTTTTAAAGATTGATTTGCTGGTATACAGTTTCCTGACTGCAGATTCTGGAAGAGAAAGAAGAGTCATTTGGGGAGCAACAGAAAAGACTCTGCACTGTGGATTTCACAAATATTTTTTTCTTTAGAGCCACCCTGAGTCACAAAATACAAATAAATAATACTGAGACCACAGACAGGTATGCTTTTATTCCATGGAACAATAAAGGACATAATGAATCGCTTAGGCCTAAGTAACACAGTCGTTTTAATTCACAGGAAGCTGAAAGTGCTACCTGGAGATACTTTTATCCCTCCTTTGACCCTGGGTACTCATTTTTCAGCATCAGTTCACACTGGGCACTCATGGCTGTTTCCCTCTCACCCTCCTGCTCCTGACCTTGTGTCTCTGCCCCTGGCTTGCACTGGATCACTTGGTCTTAGAACCACAAAGCTTCTTTGTAGTGTAGGTTCCTGTCAGATCAGAAACTGGCTCAGTATATGGTTTGATAATTGCAAAATTTGGTATAAATGAACGGGAGGGGGCAATGGGGTCATGTTGTGAAAATGGAAGATGACAGACTTCATGAAACTACACCCTGCTGTCATTGGGACTAAGAAGACATCTTTGTGGCTGGATATTCTCGTTAAAAAAAAAATTAATCATGCTAGTGTAATTGAAAAGAACCTTTCTATTTTAATTTTTACAGCATTTCTCAAGTCTGTGAAATAATTTAAGCAATCTGGAAATCAATTCCATTCCCTATAATTATCACAGTTACTAAATATGTATTAGCATAAAAATGATATTTGCTATAGGATGATATTTAGCACACAAATATCTTAATGGAAGAATGGAGTAGAGTCTTATTGCTAGTCTTGCCCAAGTTTGGGACTGGAGATGTTCAAGTCTCTTCAGGATTTTTGCTTTATAAACCATCACAATTACAGTAGATTTCCCTTCCATTCAATACCACTAAACCCTTCAAAACTGTGTGCTGCCAAACTAATTTCAAATAAGAAAAAAATAAGTCTATTTTTTACATCACTCTTAATGTCTGGTTCAAGCAATATGACACAATATGACAATATAAAAGAAAATCAAGGTCTTTTTCAGAAGTTCTGCAGCTGCAGGATTTTGTCACAGTTCTCAAGAAAGACTTGAGACCAACCTGTAAAAATATTATTACAAGATTATTATAACAAAACTGTCGCTATTATTATTAGAGTATTATTTCTTAAACATTTGTATGCACTTATATGCTATTTGTCTTGTATGTTTATCCCTTGAGAGTTTTATTTCACAGCAGCACATAAAACAGAATTACATAGAGACTTCTGAAGGTCCTGATCCAGCATGGACTGTTCTAGGGGCTCTGCCATCACTTAGGAGAGTAAAATCTCTTTCTTTTTCACCTTCCTAGATCTTTTTTCAGGAACTTGTGCTTCTTGCCAAGCAACTGATGGTCCCAGGCCATAAGAGTGGCCTTCACTGTAATCTGTTTTCTCCCCAGCCACAGAGTGACATCAGATCTATCAGTTCTTGCTGTGTTTTCCAGGCAAGGTGCCAGTAGCTTTGCCATATGCCACCAGCAGGGAACCTTAACAAAGACATGTTAAAAAAAGTGATTGCTTTTCCTTTCTAAAAGACAAAGGAAACTGTATATATATCTAGATGAAGGGGAGCTCTAGCATAACTAAATGTCTTTTTGTTTGCAATAAATTGGATCTTAAATCAGCTCAAATTCTTAAAATACAAATTTTCAAGAAAAAAACGTACACAATTTGGCAAAACCAGATTAAAAACAGATTAGATGCTATAAAATGTTATAGTAAAAGACATCTTCTGTGTTTGCTAAGCATTGTGCTAATGAGCGATACAATGAATATTAGAAAAAGCAGCAAATTGATTCCTAAATGTCACAATTACATTTTAACAGAGGACATTAAAAGCAATTATCCTTTCTTGATTGCTTAGAGGTTTTATTATTTCATTATAATTTATCATACAAATCGAAACCAATCAGCTTCTTTGTTTTCAAAAAATAAATAAACAGAATTTAAAGGAAGCTATAGAAACCCCTTCAGTAGAATTTATTTTATAGCAATTCACAAAGATTTTTGTCAGAACAACTGAAGCATTTTTTGTCCTCAGCAAGACCAAAACAAGATTGTATTGGAAAAGCTTTATGTTAGAAGGGCCATTGGCACTCACATTCAAAGTAATTATTCTTGTAAAATTAATTAACTTTTTTTTTAATCCAAGCCCTTAGAATACTTCCCATTAGTAACAGCAGGTCTGTGCTTTTTATGTTCATTGTGGCAGATGTTCTTTACATCCCAGATTTCCTCAGAACAACAGAATGGTTTGATGGATGAAAGACTACATCTGGAAAAAGTGTATCAGTCAGCGTCATTAAAAGCCTGAGCCAGAACCCACTGAAATCAGTGGGAATCGCTGGCTTATGTTCACATTTTTCATAGCTTGTTAAGAGGAAGTAAGTCTTGGTTATTAAAAAAGAATGGAATGACATTCTTTACTTATATTGTATGTAATTTCTTTCTCAGCAGTGAAGAAGAGAAAGGTTGTTTTGGCAGAAGGAACTGTCATGGCACTTATGGATAGCTAGGCTTGGGATCCCGTGAGACTTTCAGGTTTGCACAGTGACTACCTGTGGGCAAACACCCCTGGGAGTCTGCAAAGGCTTCTAAGACCTGCTGGGAAATATAACTGGCTGTGGTGTACCAGTACTATTGACAAAAGGGAAGAATATTTAGGCAAACAAGGAAGCTAAAGACTCAGGTTTCTATGACAGCATTTTGGCCAGACCGGGGTTAGTTTTTGAAGTAGCCAGGACAAGGTATGGCTAGGACCTGAAGGTAATTCTATAACACCTCACATCATTTTCCATAAAATGGGGAAGGGTCTCACTTCCAGGTTGGGGGAGTATGGTGTGGTCCATCTGGACTCTGTGGTGATTGTTTTGCATGTCACTCATCTCTCTCGTACACTGTTTTATTAATATTGTTGCTCTTACTGTTCATTTTCTTGTTTCATTGTTGTTTCCAGTAAATTGTTCTTATCTCAACCCACGATCTTTATTTCTGGTGCCTCCCCTCTCTAAGGAGAGTCCAAGGAATCAAATTCTGATGGGCATGTAAGCTACTGGATGACGCTATACTGGAATCACAGCATAAGTGTTTATCACTAGTGCAAATGGAACAGGAAACGGAAATGGAAGCTGAAATCACTTTTCAGCAAAGTTAGGGAGACTACTATGAACAGGAAGGAATCCTTCAAATTGTATTTAAAACAAGAAAATAGGAAGTATCATAAGCTTGAATTCATTAAATGTAAAAATATAATCAGTTTGGGAGAATGGAAAAAGAATTTTAGGATAAACAAGATAAAAGCATCAAAATTAGTAATAAGATATATTTGAAACAGAAAAAAAAGCCAGCATTCATTGGCCCAGCAGATAGTTTGTATGAAATGTACTCAGAGAAATTAATTTTCTCCATCAGTATTTTCTATGAAAAAGAAATGAAGATGCTAAAGTTGAGCCCTCTGGGGGGAGAGGGCTCAGTGGAAAATCTGTCTGAATTTGAAGTTATTGTGGAAGCAGCTACAGATAAAATATTTTCTTAAAGATAAAATGGCCAGATAAAATACATAGAAACCAGCATTATCACAAAAATTCTAAAAGAGTTCAGGTGTAAAGTGGTTCAACTACTAATGGTGTAAATTATTACTTGACTGGACAGTAAATAAAATAGCAGATGAAATTCAACAGAGAGAAAGGCAAAGGGAATGAAATGCAGTATAGATAATGTAAAGAAATGTGTGCTTCTGAAGACAAGAAATCCTAGCTCTGCACATAAAACTCTGCTTTGACTTAGGAACATGATCTTGGGATCATGATAGTTTCATGGAAATTTCATTCATTCAATGTTCACTTCATGCCCCAAGAAAAAAAGAATCTTAAAAATCACATGAAAGAAATAGAGAACAAAAAAATAGATAACAAAAGAGAAAACATTATTATTAAACTGAATAAATGCACAATTTGCCTGAATTTCAGTGCTGTCCTCTCATTATATAAAGGCTATCTATACAGATGGGAAAAGTTCACTGAAGAAAAACAAGAGGCATTGGAGGAATCGAAGGAGGAATATCTCAGACACACTATCAGAATTGACTGTGTCAGCTGGGATTCTTTAGCTTGGGAAAGAGATGACTTGGGAAGTAGAGTAGAACATGAGCCAGGTTCAAAGCAAACAAAACCTTTTCATACAGAAAGTATGTAAAAATGTACTTTTCATACAGAAAGTATGTAAAAAGATCTGTGGAATTCTGTAATAATATTGAGGTATTAAAGAACTCTACAGGGGTTACAAGGGAGAATGGACAAGCTCTTAGAAGACCCATTACAGGCCACTAAACAGACAAACCCCAAACGGATCAAGAAACTCACAACATTGAAAATAACAGGAAGTTGAGAAATGACTGTATAATATCATATGTACTTGCTCTGCTCCTACTTGTCTCTCGCTGTCCACTTAGGTTAGATAGACCTTAATCTGAACAACACCTATATAATCTAAAATTTTCATCATATGTTGTTATTGATGGTGTTATTTAGTATTTTAATTTTTTTTAATCCAGTGTCCCAGATTATATGTATTTTTAAAACAAAAAGAACATGGCTTACTGGATAAGCTCATCTGAAAGTCACATGAAAAAAAAATTAATATTCCTCTTGTAGCTTTTATGTCTGGGAGCTTTAATCATGACTCAAAATTCTGCTATCTCTGACATAAATCATAGACAGGAAAACAATACAATAATAGAAATACTGTGTCTGCCCCAAATGTTTTGCTAATACACACAAAGAACAACAACCAGAAACAGAGATAGCTATAGCAGCATATACTTGCTATACTGCTACACTTGTATAACAACTGTACAAATAAACTATGAGATGACATGAGACACAATGTTCATTTGGTTGTACAAAATTTTTAGGGAGCATGGGGGTAGAAGGGTATTTGTGAGGAAAAACGAAGCCAGTTTGCAGATATTTACATGGAATACATTTTAAGTATGAAGAATTACTAGAAAAAAAAGCCCACAAATTTATCTGAAAATTCAACAGGGAACTAGAGGCCAATATATTCTGTTAAACAAGTCTGTATGGCATATTTCATCTGCTGTAAAGAAATGGCAGATGAAAGAAAGAGTAATCAGTAAAACGTACTGAAATCAAACTCAAGAAATTTATGACTGATGTAGCAGAGGCAAATTCACCAGAAAGATAAGAATGGAAAAGGAACATGGTAGAAGTGGAGGAGAATCATTACAATAGATATGGCAACATCAGAGCTGCATTTCTGAAAACCAGAGAAAGAGAAGATTGATGGAAATGAGAAGGGAGATGAACCTAGATAAGAATTTTAGCTGAATGGGCGGATAGAAAAGTTGCATGTGACGTATGTTTTACATTGAATGTTTTGGACATGATTTCAGTGGCAGAATCTGCAGTGAGGTTTCAGTTGAGGATGATGTCCCCTGTATAGGTATGAGTGACAGGGAGTGGTCTCATAGTGGCTAAGGAGGTAGGAATATACAGCCAGGGTAATGGTGGGAATATGTATGCAAATATATCTGTATAGTTCAGAAAGCTCTTCTCCTGAAGACAAACACTGCTGGTTTTTATTGTTGTTTTTCACTTTTTCTGGACTCTTTTACAATATGTGTATCATGTAATCAAAACCCCCTCATAACTGGCTGGGGCTTGGGACCTTAGGAATGCAAGAAATCTCTCAGTGTCTGATGGGAACTTTCCCTGGCAGCAACTGATGGCAGTAGACCTTGTAGCAGTCTGCGCTTTATTTCAAAGTCTTTTTATTCAGAGACTGTTCATACCAAATTTTCTCCCCTTTGTAATTTAAGAAAGCAAGAACATCTGATTCAGTCTTTTTCTCTTTATATTGGACCATATAATACTAGACAAAAGAGATCATGGAAAGAGTTTGCTGTAATGGCACAGTTAAAGTGTAAAAGCTATAAAATTTCTCTTTGGAAAGGTATTTGAAGAGGTCGATCTCCATACTAAGGATGGTGATGTTTGGATAGACAAAAAAAGTCTGCCATTTGGATTCAGACAGGTAGGTCATGGCTTTAACTGTCTGCTCACTGACAGGAAAAAAAACAGATAAAAGATTTCATACTATTATTCTCCCTTTACAGTTAGTGGAGAAGTTAGAAACAGACTTACTCTTGAGTCTATTCCCTGCTTGAGGAAATATTACACTTTTTCCTTTGAAAACTCACCAATTTCATTAAACTAAGAATAATTTATTTGGGTGTCACTGTATTCTCTGCTGACTTGCTATTGTGTAAGTCCTTCTAAAATGGTCCTTATCGAGCCACGACAAAGATTCCTTTTTTCTTAAGGCAAAAGTACAGGCAAAAGATATTGTTTTCTCTTCTTCTCCAGCAGCTGAACAGCAGCACTGTAATGGAGATTCAGACACCTCTTGCAACAGGCCACACACTGAATGCTCAGCCTGAAGAGAACCACTGGAATGCTGAGATAATTCAAAGACTGGATGTGTTTGACATGACCTGAAGTACTGAAATATTTCTAGGCATTTTTTTAGCTATTATGTTAGTGATGGAGCTGGTATGACATTTTCATACTAGATACACTATTTAGGCTCTTAATAATTTTTCACTAAAAATGTTCTTTTCAGATGATTTTTGGTGTGTGCATGAGGGCACTTGAAGGTGCTAAACTGACAACAATTAAAATCTATTTAATGGATATAGCAATGTCCATGCAGTGCCCAGCTCCCAGAAGCGTGCCAGTAGTACCACATTTCTTCTACCAAAAAGGCAACTGAACATTTCAACATCCTTGGTTTTCTGCTGAGACTGGCAAAGGCCTTGCAAAAATAAGGAGATCAGACATTCTGAAGGTTTCTTTCATTTGGAGCATAAATTCTCCCTTCCTTTTCCCTTCCTTGAAAAAAATCTGACTCTGTTAGCATCTACAAAGAGGGAATTACCTTTTAATAGATGTTTTAATAGCTAGAAACTTCCAAAGAATGATGAACAAATGATAAACTGGTAGCTCTACTTTGTTTCTCTGCTCTATGTTTTATTTACTTCTAATTACTACATTTGGAGGATTTGTTGGTAAGCCTTATCTTTGCAGTGCCCAGAAGGTTAGAGAAACAGTGAATACATTTTAGGCACTTCACAGTTATTTTCATTTTATTGATGTGGGTTTTTTTCCTGTTGAGGAATGAGGGCAAAGTATGCGAGCTGACTACAGAAGATAACAAAGAGTGCGTGCATGTTATTTTCAGAAATGAAAGTGTGAATATTCCTTTGGAGAGGGAAAAAAGTAAGACAGAAGGTCTGAGAGGCTTAAGTCATGGACAGAGTACAATAGAGAAAAGGAGGAAGGAGCAGTTGAGGAATATGTAGTGCTAATGAGGAGCAGGGGCAGGCAGACATTAATTAACTTATGTTTGAGCACCTATTCCTGCCAGAACTATGTACGTAGAGACTGGGATAATCCTAGCATTGCAGCCTGTCCCAGAGGGCTGAACTGAAAGTCAGACACTCCATACATCTGCTTTGACATTCTTACTTAAAGGATTCATAAATTCCTTCACTGTTCTTCAGGGTGCTCCTCTCCCATTGTCTGTACTGAAAGCTCTCATTCATCGAATCTGTCTGCACTGCTCAGCCTGATCCTCTGTTTGGGCCAAATTTGGGGGCAGTTCTTTTTACTGTTCCTTGCTGTTATATGTGATGTGGGCTGTCCTGCCAATCACTGTGTCTGGGACAAGAACAGGGCTGGTCCATTGGCAGTGGGGAGGTTCAGCAGAACCTGCTGCTGCACACATTATCATGGCTCTGCAAAGGGATCTGAGCCCTGCTACTTGTCTTTTAAGACTGAAATAGCATGTGAAGGGAAATAGTAGCATAGTGATTGCCAGTCAAAAGGAAAAAATAAACACCCAGGGAGTGAAAAGGTGGTATACGCAAAGCCTCGTTGAACGGGGAAGCTGATCAGAGTCTGGAAGAAAATACTAGAGTTCATGGACCAACAACATATTTGGGTAGGCAAAACCAGATTCAGGAAAAGAATTCACTTGGCAGTCATACCTCCTATGTAGCCAAAGAATTGATAGAGGAAACAGGAGCAGTCAGTGTGACCACATCAGCCGTGGATGCAATTAGATGCTACAAAAACCCCAGGAATTTCAAGCCCAGATTTAGAGCAGAATTCACACTTATCTTTGGAATCATCTGTCCTTCCAAAATACTCAAAATCAGAAACACAGAAAATTATTATTGAAAGTATTACAGCTGCATAATTATACACCAACTAGCCATCTCTGTGCTCTATTTGAAAACTTACCACCCACAAGCTAGCCATCTCTAGCCATCTTTGCTATGTCAGGAGGAGTTTTGGCTCTGGTACATGCAGCATAATGCTAAGCGTATTGCAGGCTTTGGCCACAGAACGTATACTTGCCAAATTTTATGTCCTCTCCACTCTTCACCATGATAGGGAAGATGTGTGCTAATATCTTTACAAACACTTCCATGGGTGAGGGATGTGGGTGTTAATGTCTTTGAAAGGGGTCTTAGTATCTCTATTAACTTCAAGCTGCAGGTTTGTTAGAGAGCCTAGACAGCTCCGCTCCTGAAACAGACCAGTGGGAGTTTCTGACCTTTGGGCAACAAGTTTGTTACAGAGCCCAGTTTGACTCCTGGAACAGACAAATGGGTCTGAACTTCTGAACTTTGGGGTAAAAGACAGGTTCAAGGAGGGAATATGTGGCAGGCAGCTGGGGAAGGCTGTACCTTCCCAGTACCTCAGCCAGTGGGGAAAGGAAAAGGGCAATATGCGGTTGGGAGTTTAGGCTAAAAGGAGGCTGTGTGTGCCCCACTGGACTCACTCCCTTTATTCCAATAAAGTTGCATGACTCCTCTGTCTCCTCTATGGACACTAGCTTTTCATAGCGTGTTTTTCCATACAATCATAGAACAAGTTTGGCCCTATATTTATCCATCATTAAACACACATTTTCCAATTTTAAAGCCTGTACAATACTGTTGGAACCTTTCCTGTTTAGCACTATTCTCAATCCTCAAACTCTTCAACTCATACCCATATGCCAGAGCATCAGCTCTTTTAAAACTTTTGTGCAGGTGGCTGATTTTGGTGGTATGGGGGGGAGAGGTGAAGGGAACTCTGGAAAAACTGTGTGCACGCAGGGGCCAGGGACAGCCCTTGCAACCGAGGCACACCTGGGAGTCTTGCAAAGCCAATGGCCCAGCATTGCTCCCTTTGTTGTGCATCTCTCACCATCAGGTTTTGTGATTTTGAGCTCCCAGGCTTGTGTGATGTGGTCGAACAATAAGCCCTGGGACTTGTATTGTCATAGAATCACTGAATGGTTTGGGGTTGGAGGGCACATTGAAGGTTACCTAGTTCCAATTAGACCGGGTTGCTCAGTGCCCCATTCAACCAGGCCTTACACATCTCTTCTCTATTTTTTTTTCTTCCCAATGCAATGGACCGCTGTTCTTCAAAAGTGCAAGAAGGAGCTTGACAATGCAAGAGAGTCCACGAGAAACTCAGCTCTTCGAGCAGGGGTTAAATGAGAACAGATTTGTAACGCTTTCTCGTTTGCACACGGGGAAATGGAGAAGTGCCGGAGTGGTTTTCAGCGCTGTTTGTACAGGCAGTTCCCTGAGAACGAGCTGCTCTCGCTGAGGGTCTGCGATTGGCACCGCTGCGCCCCGCCGGCCCCTCCCGCCGCGCCGCGGGCAGCGCCGCTCCTCGGCTTCCCCTCGCCGTGCGCAC
>VXBR01007104.1:298194-439122 GCA_013400215.1 Cisticola juncidis | reverse complement strand
GCGGTGCCGTGCGGCTCCCGGCGCCTGCAGGGAGCACCAGCGCTCCGCCGGGAGGGCGGACCCTGCCCTGCTCACCTGTGGGAGCGGCGTACCCGGGACCCCGGCGCGGCTGCAGCTCTCGGCTGCCCTCGGGACTGCCCCTGCCTGTCACGCCCGTGCTGCCTTGTAATTTAAATGCCCTTAGCGATGCTGAATTCTCTTTATGGCACCCAGTAACGATACTGTTTTTTTCCCTGCAGTGGACCGCAGTTCGAAGAGGAGACAGGTGAAGCCTTTGGCAGCTTCGCTGCTGGAAGCTTTAGATTATGATAGCTCTGATGACAGTGATTTTAAAGTTGGAGATGCTTCAGGTAAATATGCTTTCTCATCTCCTCGGTTCAGAATTATCTCATATTTGGTTTATGGTTGCTCATTTAGTATCATACAAGAGGCAGAATGCTTGTGGTGAGTCTGCTGGGACATGGAGACCCTTGAAGGGAGTGATTTGATTGGATAACTGGGAATCAATACTTCAGTTGTGATTATTTTTTTACAACAGTAATCTCATGTTTGTGGAACAAGTTTTGGTAGAAATGTTTGAGTAGCTTCTGTGCAGACTGCATTAACTGTGTTTATTGCCTTTGAGTTCTTCAGTGTAGGGATTTTTTTGGAATATTCACTATATTTAGTATTGTAATAAGAAGAATTTAAAGCCATTTTGTTTTTGAACGAATCTGGATAATAGTTTGTTTTGGACTTATGAACTTGACTTTTTCTCAAGGTTAATTCTACTCGGTGAGTAAAAACCTGAAGCAAAAAGATAATCTTTTCTATTTTTATTGTTTTTTACAATAGACAAACTTAAGGTGTCCATTCAGATAGAAATATGCAGAAAAGTGTACCCATTTCATAGCAGAAGGAAGTCCTTACCACAGAGTGTTGTTGCTTTGTAGGCTTTTCTATATGTGAAGATTCCTATATCTGTGGTGAACATCCACAGGAACTGAAATAGACAAGACAACCAAAATAAAATTAGTAAATTAAAGTATATTGAAGGAAAGGGGAAGAAGGGATAGGACCATGCTGATCAACAAACTGCATGTGAGATGTTCTGTGGCATACGCTGAGGGAAATAAACAAGAAGATGCAGGATGTGTAAGATGCAAGGGAAGCATTATGGCATCATAGCAAATAACTTGATTTTGTTATTTCTGCACTGGGGATGCTGGTGTATGTTTTGTGTGAATGTATAGTGCAAAAATGTTCCCATTTAAAGGCTTATTCTTTAGCATTTGGCAAGTTTCTCTGTATTGATGAACTTAAAAAGGCTTAATAATCATTCACCCAGTGTCAGGTTTAAAATATACTCTCATGTTCCTTGTTTGTGGTTTGTTTTGTTTAGGTTAATTAGTTGTGTTCTTCTCACCACCTCTTCTCCTACACTTAGGTGTATTTCCTTTGGTTGTTCTGGTAGAGTAGGCTGCAGTGGCTTAAGAAAGTAAAACTCATGTCATCTTACCAATTTCATTTTAAGACTTTTGGGGGCTTGTTTCTTCTACTCTTTTAATTGTGTTCTGAGGCTTTTTGATCCTTTCTTTTGAATAAGGATATAATTTCCCATAAAAGGAAATAATTTTTAATTACCAAAGAAAATCTCCCTGTTTTGGAACAGTAATGTAGGCAAAATTTAAGGGAAAATGAGGACTGGAAAGGGAGTATGGGTGATAAACACATAATTCAGAGCAGGATATTAGTTGGTCAAAAGACAGTCATTAATTAAAAATAATGAATGCAGCTTCCTGACTCAACAGTGTGTGAGTGCAGAAGATTAATTTGTAATTGCTATCCTTTTTGACTTTTAGGACATTGTATATACTAAAGGGAGCTGATCAGTATCTAGACTTGAGTCTATTTCAAAATCAGTTTCACTTTGAGGAAGTTGAATGGATTTTCCTTTAAATATGCAACACTGAATTGAAACAAGCATATGAGGAAAAACCCAAGTTCTACTTAAAATGTTTCCTTCTAATTGCTGTTTTATGTTCCTATATCTCATGAAGTGTTGTTTTAGCATTTCTGAACCTATATCTATCGTTTGTAGGAGAAATTAATGTTCTGTTTAATAAAACTTAAAATATTGTGAAAACATGTCAAAACAGCAAGAGAATTTGATGTCTTATACTTTATTTGAAGATTTTCAGTGTGGAAAAAGAAATTTGGAAGGGTTTGGAGAAGTTGGGGAAAGTTACTACAAATAAGAGTTTCTTATGTGTAATACGAGTTCAAATGAATAGTTGCAGAAAATCTGAATCAGAACATCTGTACTGGTTTAAAATGAAGCTGGTATAACATAGTCCATTTCAATTTGGCTGGAAGAAGTGATTAAAGAAAAGGACTTCCTTACCCACACTCATATATAGGACTCCCCATGAGCAGCTTGTTGCAAATCAGTATTTAGTATTTGCTTGAATTCAAAATGACATTGTATAGTTTGCTTACAAAAGGAAGTGTGTCCGAATTAAGAACCAGTCTGCACTGAGTATAAACATAAATTCTAGTATGATAATTCCCCAGCTCCATGGCATATGTTTATTTCATTCACAAGTGCATATATAGGTGTTTAAAATAACAAAACAAATGTGAAAAGTAGGTTAAAGGATTATTTAAGTATGGAGTTAAAAGAATTCTGCAGTTGTTTTCTCCTGGATGACTGTATTGTGTCTGTATATGTGAGCTTTAGGATCTCTAGTAAAATGTACTAGTAGATGATACTGTGCAAATATATGGGGACTGAATCCAGAACACCTAAACTTTTACACATCTTCATTGTTCTGCCAGATTTCTGGGAATATGCAATGCAGTTAGGATTTGAGAAATTGCTATTAAGTGCTTTTAGAAAGCAGCTGGCATTTCTGAATTTTTGTTTGCAGAGTCCTGGCACCTTGGTAAATTTTTTCATTATGAAAAATATTTCAAATCACTTAACCTCTACTTCCATCAAATAATCTCCAGGCAACATGGACTTTTATTTACAGTGTAGTTAATATCTTTTGTTTTGGATTTAGGTCATACCAGCGCTTGGTTGGCCTTTTCCGCTTAAAAGATCTCAACATTCTGACATCTCTTCAGGGAAACTGATTTTAGAGCTGTTACATTCTTGTAAATTTACTTAATGTAAATAGTTTTCAGGCCTCTGGGATTTTCATTATGTTTATACTGAACAAAGTAATTTTTAATGGCTTCTCTGTTTCTGTTAGTAATGCCATTTTGTATAGTACTGCATTCTTCTGGGTTTTGTAAACACCTTGAAGAAATTGTTCCATGAGAAGGACTGCCATATATAATCTTACTGTGGGATCAATCCAAAAAACTGTCCCTTTGGAGTCAGAGTGTACAAACATGTGACTTTAAAATGATGGTGCTGTAATGTACTCAAGGCTTTTAATAGTATCTTTCACAGTACACATCAGTTATTTGAAGTTCTGCTTTTAGGTTAACTAAAGCATGCTTTGGGGAGTCCTTTTGTTCATTTTTTTTTCTGCAGTGGGAGCAGCTGGAGATGAACTGATGTCAGAAATCAGAGTACGGGTCTAGAGTAATTCCCAGCAGAGCTCCAAAGCAAGAATTTACCACTTGTCTACTCTCTCATCGGTGAACTCAGTTTTGTCAGCACATATACTGAAATCAAAATCATACAAAGGAATGTAGTGGTCCCTGAGCAAGGATCATGGGTGAATTTAAGGACTGGTTCCTATGGCAGCATAGCTAAGAAGAAAATAACTGAATGCTGCCTTTGAAGAACTCAGTCATGTCACTACTTCTGCTACTAGTCTTGTTGACCCAAATTTTTACATACATTCCATTTTTTTGGTGTTGCCTGACTTGCATATATATTGTGTACTATTCTTGCAGTTGAAGTCACTAGAAGATCTGTTAAAAATAAGTATGATCTATATAAATGCATATATTATCTATTCTTAAAAACCTGTGTTTTAATCTAGAAGTACACGGTTGCCCATATCATTATCTTTGTGTAACTTGTTTCCTCTTAGCACGATGGAGATTGCACTTTTGCTTTCTTTTACAGGATATTGTAATATAAAGAAATGTTTGTGAAGGATCAAAACACTGTAGTGTTTAACAGGATTGAAGTCTTGATGGAGAAACAGATCTGTTTTTTTTTAGGCTAAACCTAAATGATAAGCAAGAGTAAAGTTGCAAGGTGTTTCAGTAGACAGTGAGGGTAAAAGAAAATATTGACTAGTTAATCATTAGTAAATTATCATGTATTTCCATATTAATGTGTAGCTCCTGAGACTGGAATTCACAAGGGCTTTTTCTAATTGAGAGAATGAAAAATACTGGCAGTATGTTCTTTTAGAATGTCTCCATCCCAGGTAAAACTTTAGTCCATACAGATGTCTGCCACCCTAAGTAAAACTTTGGAGTCACTGACAAGATTCTCAACTTCCATTTTCTTTAGAAGCACTGGAATTTCTGTTATTCCAGTTTCTTGCTGGCAAACAATTGGTAGGGCACCCAATTTCATAAGTGTTCTAACATTGTCAGTGGAGCACTTCCTAATGACTCAAGTCAAAATAGGTAATGTTTAGTTTTGAGTGGTTTTGCAACCTGAATAGACACCTGTGGGAACCAGCTAGCTGAGATGGATAATACCTTAGTTCAGGTAGCTTATGCAGAAACTGTAAGCCTGAGACTATGGGAGGTGGAATAAGGAAATTAAGATGCTAGTGTCATCATTCCAGAATAAGTCATGTCTCTGGTTCTAGTTCTCCATTGGTTCAGGACCTTTGATATATAAAGTCATGTCCCTGTCCCTCGTTCGCGATTGGACCTTTGCCCTCAGGTAATCGGATGTATTGTTGAGTTAGCCACGCCCCTGGGTTTTTGGATGTTACCCTTCGGACCCTGCAGTCTCTGTGTTTGTTATTTCACTACCACTGAAGTTCTGTTTTTGGGCTCTCCATCATTCCTGCTCCTCTGTTTTGCCATGCTTCACCCGGCCGTGCCGGACCCAGAATCACAGTGCCAATGGATCTGTGGTGCCTGAGCAGGATCCCCACGTCAGGGGACACCTCGGGCTCAGCCGGGTCTTAGCCAGCCGGCAGGACTTCCCTCTCTGCTGTGCATTATTCTTGTCAGGCTGTGACAGACACCTACTGAAGTGTCATATGACATAATTATTGCTAGTGTAAAAGTGAGGAAGCTGCTTACTAAATGACTTTCCTTTGTTCCTTTTCCATAATTTTTTCTGTTAAACTGAATACCTGTTTTCTGAAATGTGTAATTGTGGATCAGTGGTCAGTTTTGTCTCCTACTCTGCCCAGTCTCCATCTGCAGTTAATACATATTAGATACTTCTTTTCAAAGCATTCTTTGAGAGGACAGTTTCTCTCCATAGAGCTGTAGCATCTTAATCTATATTGGTTTGGTTTTGTGTGTTCTTAGTCATGTTACTTGAGACAGTTCAATTTTTTTAACTGCCAGCACCACCGATGTTGAATTGCTGGTAGTCTACCAGTGTTTAATCATCATATGCAGCAAAATAGCATAGAAAGCCAGGGGCATATATCTAACTGGTGTGTTAGATTCCCTTTCTTGGCATTATATTGCAAGGAAGGTATTAAGCCTTTAGTTCCTGCTTATAGTTTCATTGATCATAGCGTATATTGATCATAATGGACCTCTGTATTTAGTAGATAAATGTGGTCACAATTTTACCAGTTACACAACTCTGCCTTCAGTAATTTAAAAATTCTTATTTTCCATCCATGATCTAGGTTTTCCTGCCTCTTTTTTTACATCGGTTATTAATATTGTAGCTTTCTAGTTAGTTTAAACCTTTCCTTAAGTTATTACAGAGTCTTTATTTGTGATGTCTAGATCAGATGTGTGCTTTTGCATGTTTGGTATAGCACATGTGCCAAGGATTTTTGTGGTATTGGAGCTGTTCTTCTGTAAGGAAATTTTGTGGCCAGAGGCTGTTAACACTTTTAGTAGTGCTTTCCACATTTCCCATCCATCAGGATGCAGGCACCCTGGGTGAGGAATTGTACATGGTGCTTCACATGGTGTTTTAGCAAAGATCACTAGGTAATTTCTCACAATCATGTCAAAGGCTAGATGTTTGCCTTGTTGTGGGGGGAAAAAAAGGGCGAAGGATCAAGGGATAAGATGGTGGTGGTGGAGTGACATTAACCTCACCCGCATCCTGGTTTTTGTTACTGCTCTCCAAAAGAGGGTATTGTAAAGGTCACTGTAGGCTCTTTGTGACATGATGGGTAGATTAATATTGAATAATATTATTTAGCAGTGATAACTTGGTAGTTGCTTTCTCTGTTGCATGCTCAGCTTTTCAATGTTCCAGGATTCATGGTTGTATTCATTGTAGGTAGCTTTGAGCACTTCACAAAGACTCAAACAGATAGGATTTGAAGAATTTTCTAAAATTATTCCAAATGCTTCTTGTCTGCTATTTGGAATTTATTATGCTTTGTTAATGGAAGAGGCAAGTCCGGATTTGAGTCCATGATTGCCTTTAACCAGCTTATCCTTTAGAGTTCACTTAAAACAATCAATGAAGCTGTTTTTAAAGAGCTGCTTATAAGGCGAAATACTGCATTGAAGAACCAGACTGTCTGCTGTGAGTGGTTGGCCAAGTACTTATGTAATGCAGCACTTGCTCTCTGTATACGTGAATTTTCTTACAATGTTGAAAAAAAATTATAACTTGTCGGGTGTCATATTTAAAATTCTGTTAAATGGTCCTGCAAAAAAACCCAGGAGGATTTTTTTTGTTGACTCATGTAATGATTTCAGTAGGTTTACCGTGAAGTCTTCTGCATCATACATATTATACAAGACTCCACTGCTGAGTGGAGTGTTTCTTTATATGTTTATTCTGTAGCATAATGTTCTGTTCTTTTCAGAATTATCCTCTTTAGATTTGACTGCCACCTGCTGTTGTGCTTCGTAGAGCTAAAGATACAAGATGTAGAGGAATAAATGATGTCTTTCTCCCAACTGTTATCTGTCATATTTGTCCTCAATGGAACTCTATTCTTCACTATTTGATGGTGTATCTGGCCCCATCTTTCACTTACAGTAGCTTTACTTCTCTCCTATAGGGAATGACATGATATGGTTGCCAATTTGAAAGAGCCGTTCTTTAGGCATTTCTTTCAAGGAGAAAATTGTAAACTGCAGCCTCTTCCACAGTAAAAGTGCAGCTGACAGAAGAAGACCTGCAAAAATTGCTGTTATCACAGAATAGCTCTTTCTAGAAAAGCACCTATCACAGTGGATGCATTCAGATCAAGGAGAGATCTGTCATACTATAGATAGCTCTGGTGTGTATATGAACATATAAAGGAGAGTAGAATGCAAAATGTGCAGGCAGAAGGAAAAGAGAAATTGAAGGAGAGAAATGAGTGAAAATAGTATTTATTTGCTCTCTGCTTTAAATTATTGCATTGTGTAGTATTGGTGTACAAGAATCAATGTTAGTAATTTGAGTGTTGTTGAAGATCAAACTATATCGAGACTAAGATTCCCTCCAATACAAAACTTAAATTGCAAGAAGTCTTAAGACTATTTAGAAAGGCATCAGCCATCAGCACAGTTAAAGCATCAAAACAAATGTTTGTCATAGATTTATGATGGAGAAATAATGAAAGCCCAAGTTAAAAATTTCAGTTAGTTTTAACATGGCAAAATCTTGTATAACCTTATTTACAGTAAGACAAATAGTGCACATAGGCACTTGGCACCTGTGAAATGAGATACAAAATACATTTTGCCTTGAGCATACATATGGCATTTAATCTGTGATATGTCTAGTATGAGAGTATAGCTTTGGGAGTTACTTGTAAAATGTTTATGAGACCTGGCAAGTATCATAGAATTTTAGAATGTTTGGTCTGGAAAAGACCTTTTAAGGTAGAGTCCAGCTGTTACCCTAGCACTGCCAAGCCCACCACTAAGTCGTGTCCCTAAGTTCAACATCTGCATGTCTTTTAAATATCTCCAGGGGTGGTGACTCAACTACTTCCCTGAGGAGCAGCCTTTTATGTGAAGTTTTTCATAATACCCAACCTAATCCACCCCTGTTGCAACTTGAAACTATTTCATCTTGTTCAATCCCTTGTTACATGGGAGGAGAGACTGATCCACCCTGTTCTACACCCTCCTTTCACACCATTGTAGAGAGTGATAAGGTCTTTCTTGAGCCTCCTTTTCTCCAGACTTCTGCTCCAGACTTTCACCAGCTCCATTGTCCTTCTCTGGACACACTCCAGTCCCTCAATGTGTTTTTTGAAGTGAGGAGCTCAGAACTGGACACAGGATTTGAGGTGTGGCCTCACCAGTGCAAAGTACAGGGGTTCAATCACTGCTCTGGTCCTACTGGCCACACTATTGCTGGTACAGGCTAGGGAGCCATTGGCCTTCTTGGCCACATGCTGCATCTTGTTCAGCCAAATGTCAACCAGCTGCCCACACCCTTTTCCACCAGGCAGCTTTCCAGCCCCTCTGCCTCCAGCCTGTAGTGCTCCATCATCTTGATGGCATTCAAGATGATCTGCTCCCTGACCTTTCAGGGTCAGGCTGACGGGACTGACTGGAGTTTTTCCTTCTGACCCTTTTTGCAGATGGATATCACATTTTTTAAACTTCTGATCATCTGGGCCCTCCCTGGTTAGCCAGGATTGCTGGTGAATGATTTAATGTGCCTCATTTGGGCCCACAGACCTGTGTGTGTCTGATCACTGACCATTTGCCCTTGGATTATGTGTACTTCATAGTGCTCCCCGTGACAATGTTCTAGTTTAGGGGGATGGATACCCAGAGAACAATGGCTCTTGCTGTTAAAGGCTGAGGCAAAGAAAGCATGAAGTACTTTTCCTCATCTTTTGGCACTGTTTCCTTCCTCATTCAGTAAAGGGTGGAGATTGTCTTTAGCCTTCCTTTTGTTGATTATGTATTTATTATTGTATGTATTTTATGGCAGTAGTCAGATTAAATTCTAGTTGGTCTTTGGCCCTTCTAATTTTCTCCCTCATGTCATCCCTGTAGTCCTCGAATTGCCTACGCCTTCTTCCAAAAGCCTTAAATTCTCCTTGTTCTTCTGAGTTCCAGTCAAAGCTCTCAGCTCTCTTTTGAGGCACATCAGTCTTTCTCACTGCTGGCTTGTCTTTTAAAATTTCCTTGAAGAATGTCCAGCCTTCCTGTACTGCCTCTCAAGAGACTCTGCTGGCCATGCCTCTCAACAGGGCGCCACCTTTGTGAAAGTCTGGGATAGAAGTCCTGTTGACCCCCTTGCTTGCTTCTCTGAGAATTGGAAATGAACATTTCAAGTTTGCTCTGCCCAAAACACTTCCAGTCATCACATCACCCACAAGTTCTTCTCTGGTCGCAAATAACAGGTCCTGTGGGGAGTCTTCACTAGTAGGCTCCTTCATTGTCTGTATCAGGCAGTTATCTTCCGTATGCTCCTGGAACATTCTGGACCAGTTCCTCTCTGCTGTATTGAGTTTTCAGCAGACATGGTAAATTGAAATCCACTATGAGAATGAGGGCTAGTGGTTGTGAGACCTCTCACGACTGCTTATAGACTATTTCACTATCTTCATCCTGGTTGGGTGCTCTTTAACAGACTCCCACCAGTATTGCCTTGTTGGACTTTCTTCTGAGTCTTACCCTTAAACAACCGCATCATCATTACACCCTAGACAGTCAAAACACTCCCTAATATATGGGGCTACCCACCACATCTCCTTCCTTGCCTGTTCCCATCTGAAGAGTTTATAGATATCTAGTGCAGCACTCTGGCTGTCCATGTTAACTCATGTCTACATGGGTGGCACATATGTCATAGTTTTTTTACTGCTGCTGAGTGGTTTTCCGCTCCTCCTGTTTGTTGCCTGTGCTGTGTACATTGGTATAGAGACACTTCAGCTGGGCTATTGATCTCACCAGCTTTTTGGGGGAACAAGCCCTAAGTCTTACAATGACTGTTTTCAGTTCGTGTCCATGTTTTCTAACCCTTGTGTCTTTACTACTGTGAGGATATCCATTCCACTGAGGTGACAGGCCAAAGGACCTTTTTAGGATGTTGTTCCCCAAACAGCAGTGTGCTGCCCCCAGGCATCTCTAGGGAGCCTGGGTTTATTCCTTTTCCCCTTCAAATCTAGTTTAGTCTTCCAGTGAGCCCTGCTAACTCCTATGCAAAATCCTTTTCCCCCCTCTTTGTATCTGGTGTGCCCTGTCTGTTGCCAGCAGGCCTGGTATCCTGTAAACTAACCCATGATCAAAAAACCTTTAAAGGTAATCTGAGCCAACCCCCTGCCTTGGTGAGAGAAACTTCTTTCACTAGGCCAAATTGTTTAGAGCCCCATGCCACCTGGCGTTGAATATTTTCAGTAATGGGGCACCTATAATTTCTCTGGACAACCTGTTCCAGTGGCTCACTGTGACCACTGAGAAGTGTGTCCAATCAAACCCTACCCTCTTTCAGTTCCCCTGGTTCCCCTTTTTCTGTCACCAGAAAAAGGCCTTGGTAAAAAAAATCTCTCTTCTAAGCTATATTCTCCCTGGAGCCTTCTCTTCTCCAAGCTGAACCATCTCAAGTCTTTGAGCCTATGTTCATGGACTGTTGTAGCCTTCTCACCATTTTTGTGATCCTTCTGTGGAGGTACTCTCTGAACAAGGAAAGGCTGAGAGAACTAGGCCTGTTCATCCTTAAGAAGAGATGACTGAGAGGGCACCTCATCCATGCCCATCAGTGTGTGAAAGGAGGGTATTGAGGATGGACCAGGCTCTTTTCAGTGCCAAGCAATAGGACAAGAGTCAGTGGGCAGAAAATGATGCACAGGAAGTTCTGCTTGAATTTGAGGTAAAACTTCTTTAGTGTGCAGGTGATTGAGCACTAGGGCAGATTTTCCAGAGATGTTGTGCAGTCTTCCTCACTGGAGATATTCAGAATATATACAAGAACTGTCTGGATGCAATCCTGGGCAGTTTTCTCGTGGATGACCCACTGTGGTCCCTTCCAACCCTACCTGTCCTGGGATTCTGTAGCCAAATAAATTATTGCAACTTGAAAACAATTTTTTGGATTGCATGTTAGTTAATACTGGCTTTATTTCTTGTGTATGCCTGGCTCGTGTTCTACTCGTTCAAAACTTAATTATGTTGTACTTTGATTACTACAATTAGGGCTAATAGGTGTGGAGAAATGACTGAATTGTGTTTTTCTCAAAGACTGTAAAAAAACCTTGTGTTTTTTCTGGATCTCTAAATGTTAGAGGATATGTTGGAAACTTGTCGTTTCTATTAGCTCGTAAGGGGATAGGTAGCTTTGATGTCCTAATTAAATAATAGTAATAGTAGCACTTACAAACTTTCTTTGTGAATAGTTATGTATATCTCCTCGCTGAACTCTTCCACGTGCAGGTATATGCAGAAGAAGGCAAAACTGTGCATTATACTGAAGTAACAACTGGCTAATCATTGGCAGCGTTCTTTGGGGCGGAAAAAAATGCCACGTGAAATGACATACTGTGCACACCTACCTCAGTGTCTGTTTCTTTGGATTTATACAGAGCTGAGTGTGCAGAGAAATTCTCTCTCTAAGGTGATACCAAGTGGTGGAGATTTTTGGGTTTTAACTAAAACAGTTAGGATTTTTTTTTTAATTTGCAAGCATCAACATGTTTCATCTTTGCGTCTTTATGACAGTGGATCAAGAACTTGGTGATGGCTTTGAGCAAACTGAAAACTGTAGCCACTGCCTAATTGATCACTGCATTGGATCAAGAATCTGTATTTTCTTTTTAAATTTTTAAAAATATTTTCTGAATTTTCCTTCCTTAAAACAATATTATAAATCAAAATCAGTAGGTCCATATAAAAGGAGAGATAGCAAAGTGGATGCTGTTTATTAAGTCTAACAAGTTCACTTGTAATTTTTCAATATTTTTTACATGTACTTTCTAGCAAAAATGTCTCCTTTTTAATACGAAAATCTTAATTCTTTTCTGTTGCTCATGGTGGCATGTGTTAATTAATGAAATAGTGAGTACACACAGAACAGTACCGTATGAGTGGTGTAAGGTTAATTCATTGTAGTGCAGCTGCAGTGCTGAGTGAGGCATAGTTTATGTGGGATTAATAAGTGAACTAACCTTGGAAATTAAAATAGCCTTGAAACCCAGAAAAACAAAGATGTATTAAAAATGAAGGTGTGGGATTATCCATATTATTAGAACTAGTTATGTAAACTCTTAATTTTGTAATTTCAAACCTCTTCTATTGGCTAGTTATTTTATTTTGAAGATGTAGAAAACACCTCCAGAAATTAAAAACTGGAATGCTCTTTCTTTAAGATGTGACTTCACATGGAAATTACTCTGTGCTACTGCTTTTTGTTAATATGAGCTGCCGTTCAAAGGAGCATATAGTGCTCATTTAATAAGTTCTACCATCTTTTTTTTTGGCATCTTAAAATGCACTCATGTTTAACAGATTCTCAACATAGCACTCGAAATAGCAATATTTGGACACCAGCTGAAAAAATAGGTGGAATACCTTATGAGGGAGGAACATGCATCATTCTTTTGTTTAACAACTTGCTTCAAGAGATTTTATTTTTGGGGGTACATTTATGTCGGAACTTTTTTTAAATTTTCATATGCTCAACAGATTCTGAAGGAAGTGGTCATGGGAGTGAAGATGCATCTAAGGACAGTGGTGAAGGTTCCTGTACTGAATCAGAAGAAAATATCTTGGAGGAGGAACCGGCAGAAGAGAAAGTAGAAGAGCAACAGCCGAAAACCTCCACTGAAGAAGTGCCAACAGCAGACAAAGATGTAATTAAGACTGAAAAGAAAGAGCACGAAGAAGAAGAAGAAAAGCCAAAAAAGAAGAAAGAGAAGGAGAAAGCAGCTGAACCTGATGCTGTGGCTGAGGAGCAAACAAATGAACCAAAAAAATGGAATTTGCGCAGGAACCGACCTCTGCTGGATTTTGTATCGATGGAAGAACTGAATGATATGGATGACTATGACAGTGAAGATGACAATGACTGGCGGCCTACTGCTGAGAAAAAGAAAGGGAAGAATGCACTGAAGAAAGAGGGGAGTGATGGAGATAATGAAGATGATGAAGATGACGGGAGTGGGAGTGATGAGGATGACAATGATGAGGAAGGTAATGAAGAAGATAATAGCAGCACGGCTAGCGATGGAGGATCCAAGAAGAAGAAGAGTAAAGTTCTTAACAGGAATAATGCAGATGATGAGGAATTGACAAATGATAGCCTGGCTCTTTCACAAAGCAAGAGTAATGAGGTAGTGCAATCAACTTTCTATAATATATCTGTTGACAAATGAAAACTACTCCCCAGTAACTATTCTAGTAGTATTAAAAGTTAAACTGATTGGCTGGACTAGTGTTCACACAATAATAAATGAATAATAAGTGAAGCAGGAAAAATTATGCTAAATAGGCACTGCATATTAAATAACCTTACTTGGACCATTTGACCAATCTAATGCCACTTAAGTCAATAGTGGGACTTCTCTTGGCTTTACAGAGATTGGATTAGTACTAAAACAAATAGGAGGTCCAGTATGCAAACCAATGTGTTAGTGAGACTTCTAGTTCTGTTTTAGTGTAAAAGTTGTATATCTGTCATATTATGAAAGTTAAAAGGATCTGTGACATAATCATAAAATAGATGAATGAGGCATTATTTTTTGCCCCCTTTGTGACAAACATCAAAGTCTGAACAAAGTTCACTTACAGAAGAATTTTAAGTAAAAAAATCAGGTTTTAGGTTTAAAATCAAATAGAATAATTATGATAATTTTTGTTGGATTTGCTTATAATAGTCACAAATTAACTAATTTCTTACCATACTAAAAGCATTTGGGTACTATGATTAATATTAAATATCTTCTGATTACAGAATGTGAATATTATTTATATAAGTGTTTAATAAAGTAACCTTTTTTCCCCTATGCACAATTACAGTTGCCTTGAAGATTGTGCCTGTGGAAAAATTAAGATACCAGTTGTCACTATGGCTGACTTCATATTCTGCAATAGCAAAATTGTGAAAATAAAAATAATTGCTATAAAATCAATATTCAGTTTTCAGGATGTAATCACAGTGTCAACATAACATTTGAGAATTGGTAGTGATCTGACATTATTTAAAGTTCTGCTGTTCCCTTTAAACTTAGTTTAAATGTGTAAAATGGCAGGGAACTAAATAGGGTTTGGATTTAGTCCATAGGTATTATATTTATATTTATATTATTGCAAGTTAGCTGTACTGTTTTAACTTCTAGTAATAATTGGGGTTGGAAAAAAGGTGTGATTTGTTTGGGTTTTTTTTTTTTTCTTTTTTAACTTTTTTTATAGGCATCTTCTTTCCTTATCAGACTCTGTGATTTTAGTATTATTACCTGCATTTTCCTGGCTCAGGAGCTGAAAGTGCTCTACCAATACTAATGATCAGAACTTGAAACAGAGAGGCAGTTTTCTTTTAGAGTTGCTTCCTGTGTCAGAAGTGAGATGTGTGGCTACATTCTTAGTGATGTATTCTTCAGTTTTGTTTCCTGTGTCTTGGAGGAACCCAGAGCTGTCTCTGATCTATCTTCTTTGGAGCTTCTTAGTATGCATAGGCATAATATTCTATTCTTGCCTTAGATTTAGAACAGTGATCAGAACATAAAATCAAAATTTGAAAATTTGAAGTTCAAATTATAATTTTGTATCTGATCATTTATTACATCTAAAGTGCTGTACTGTTTATGAGTAGGTCTTTATCCAGAGGTTTTGCAAAAGTGATTATCTATAGACTGAATTATAGACTGTAATTTTCAGATTTCTGATACTCAATGTATTGTATTGTAACAGTATATTCTCCACTGCTACAATATTTTAAATTAGTAAAAAAAGGAAAAAAGAGTAAAAGAAAAGTTTTATCTAGCAGACGCATCTAGCAAAATCTCATCACACTGCAGAAACTGAGTTCTTAGAAAACAGGTCTTAGATGTTCAGATCCATAATAAATTTAGGAAAGAATATCCAGGTAATTAGTTCGGAACATATTGTAATGTCTTTATAGGCATTCTTTCTTACTTTCTTTCCTTTGATTATTTTTGGAAGATGGAAACTGGGGAGGGAGTTGGGGAGGAGTTGTTTGGTTCTTGTTTCCCTGTGATTTTTATTTGTTTACGTTTTACAAAAGTTTTTTGAGTTCTGCATATACTTTATTTTAACATGTGCTGTAATTAAGTACTACGTACTTTTCTATTGTATTATGCACAGTATACAAACCTAGCTTTCTTTCTTGAGCTCAAGCATCATTAGTAGGTAAATGGTGCTTTTCTGTTTTATTATATAATTATATAATTATATTATAATTATTACCACTTTAATAGGACTCTTCCGTTCTCAGTGAGGTGGTTATTGTATTTTTAATTTTTTTGCCTTTACAGTTAAAAGTCTATGGGCATGGCATATAGCTTGAAATGCTCACTTTCTTAATTAGCACCATCAAAATGAGATTTACATAGTGATGCAGCTGAAATACTTTCTCCCACTTCAGTAGGAACAGGACTTGTTCAGGAGTTGCAGCAGTCACTATTATATGTAAAAGTTTCTGTGTTTTGGATGAGTCTCAGGTGCTTACATAGACTAAAAGCAGAGGTGAGCAGCACACTTTCCAGATCACTCCCTCTCCATGCCTGCATAAAAAAATAAGTTGCTCAGCTGCTTTGTTTGACCTGGTGGCTGTCTTCACATGCCATGAACCTTAATGGTTGGGAATCCTAACGTTAGAACAAAAATTTGAAACCCTTTCATCATTGCTTGTTTGTTCAGGTTTTTTTGGTCCAAGTTTGCATATGTTCTCTCTGCCTAGACAGCTAGTGTTATTTCAGTGTTTTTTACAGTGCATTTCCATTTCTTAATTTGAAGTAATACTTTTTTAATTGCCAGACCTTGGGCTTCTATAGCAGTAGAGATTACCAATGTCTTTTAAACTTCTCTCAGTGAAGCCAAATAACAGTTTAAATCAAAGGTACTGTCCGAAAAAGCTGATCTTTGTAGAATTGTGACATCCATTGGAGAAATCTGTGCCATAGCACAGTTAATGTGCCCAAGTTAGGGAGCATCCACTGCCATTTTCCTATTTGTGATGTGAATGATAAGCTGAACACGGATATTTTGAGTAATGATGGGCTGCAGTAACGTCCAAGTTTATTGCTTTCCTCAAAATGCTTTGTCCTAAAAGGAGGATGTTGGAAAAGGCGCTCCGTAAGTCTGAATTCTGTATCAGAGAATCTTCTATTTTTCACAGTTAGTTCCCTTCCTGTGAGCAATGTGACTTTGTGAATGTTCTTTTCTACTTCTACGTGGGCTTATGTTCCCTTAGGCATAGTATTGGTGCTGTATTTTATAAATGGAGGGTTGGAATTAGAAAAAAAAATGTGAGAGGGCATCTTTCACCTTAATTTCTTTTTTTTGGATGCTGCAGTGATTTGGGAGTATTTTTGCATCTTTGACGTTTTGAATGGTACCATTAAACTCTGAGCCTCTACTTTGAAATGATTACTGTTTCTTTGTACCGCTATGGGGTTTTTTTCACTGTTGTGCTTATTTTAATACTTCCTTATATGCCTTCATATTACCAATAAAGGTAGTTCAAGCTCAAGTATTTTCAAAAAAAAAAGAATATGTACGGAGGCCATGAAACTGCAGAAGAAACTGCAGTGGCTCAGTGTCACAATGATAATAGTAAGTAGACAGTGTTTATTAAGAAAACTAATTTTACATCTAATTTTGTTTGGTTTCTGAAGCACTTCTCTGTGTTTTCTTAGAAAAATTCCCCATGAAAACTCACAGTCTATTTAAGAGCCGTGATTCATATTGTAGTTTTCCAGAACAGGGCAAATCCTTACTTTTGTGTATAATCAGAAGAACATACAGTTTTAATAAATCATATGGTTTTGGATAGATGCACGTAAATTTGCATTAGAACAAAACCATACAGAGTTGATAATTTGTTGTATTTTATGTAAGTTAAAACTTGGCAGGCTTTTATTAGCTGTGTATTCGTGGATTTTTCAGATCCATGTGATTTTTTGAAGTTCAGGAAAATGAAGCAACTTTTCTGAATGTTGGAAAAATCGAAAGTCACCTTTAGCCTTTTTTAAAATTTTGATTTTAAATTATTTCTTAGGTATTCCATTTTGTAGAATAGACATGGTTCAGACATACGTTTCTGTCTTCAGGAAGTGACTCTCTCTGACCTCTGGATCTTAACAGGTCTATAGATTGCATTGAGATCCATACATCCCAGCTCTTGTATTCATGAAGGAAGTGTTTGAGCATTTTGACAACAGAGAAGTTTCTAGTCTTTTGAAAATGTTCCATGGTTTTTTGATTGTTGTTCAAAAACTGAGCAAATAATGGATCTTCTGCTTGCTTTAAATAAAATTGGAGTTCCTAGTGTAATCTATGTGTCTCCATTTTTCAATATTAGGACTCATTGATCCTTGAGAAGTCTCAAAACTGGAGTTCCCAGAAAATGGACCATATTTTGATCTGTTGCGTCTGTCTTGGAGATAACAGTGAAGATGCTGATGAAATAATCCAGTGTGACAACTGTGGAATAACAGTGCATGAAGGTAATACAACCTTTCAATCTCGTTGCAGGAGGAAAACATATGCTTTGCTTTTAATAAAATTTTGACTTACTTTCTTCAAACAAAATCTTTCAGTGCTGGGGGATATTTTTTGTAATACTGCATTGATCTGTTTTAGTGGTGTAACACCCATCTTCTACTTGGCAAAACAAATATAAGAACCTGTGGGATAGGACATAGTCTACAGATGCTGATACAATGGATGACAGTCTTCAAATACTTGGTTATACACTGTACTTTCAGTGCTTTAGGATATTCTATTAATGTCTTAATTCTGTTAATACCTATTTCAGTATATGAATTTGATTGGATAATTGGGATAGAAGACAGTGTGACTAGCGGGCCTTCTAAAAGGAAAGGTTATTTCACCTATATTTTTGCTGTACCAAAACAGCAGAGAGAAGGGGAAGAAGAAAGGTATTCTCAGTGGGCATTTGTTTAGAAGTGAAAACAGCTAGTCTTGAACTTCCTCATAATTTATACTGACATTTTGAAACAGCGGGATTTTGAAGTTAGAACATACTCAAGTTGTTTTGCTAATTCCTTCAAAATCTGGACTATGTGTGTGTAATAAATGCAGGCAATCTGGTTTTACAGAAATACTCCAGAGTAAAAATTTAGGTGAATGTATGGAATTTTAACAGCTTTACGTGGAAGATGAGTGGTGTATTGTGTGTTGTTGCTCTTTCACTTGAGGTTGGATGGTAGGGGAGACAGAGACATTTTCTTTTGTTAAAAAACAAAACCTTTTTTTCCAGGTTGGGGCTTTTTTCCTCCTATCCTGTACTATTTTAGGACTTCACCCTTTTTTTTAAAGTTTTCCCAGGAAAATGAGATTAAACTACTTCAGTTCTTGAAATAAAAAGAAAATAGGTTTTCATTCTTCAGAAGTGTACAAGGCATTTATGTAATGTGACTACCTTAACTTATTTTTTTTACCTGTTTAGATTGTCTTTCTAGGTAGGAAGTGGTTTTATAAATCCCATACTCACACTTCAGTTTACTCATACAAGACAGAAAACTGTTTCAAAACAGTATTTTTCATGCATTGGGATGTAGTTCAGGTCTTTGCATGACATCACTTAGGAAGCTGAGGATGGGGTTTCTGTCATTTACACACCTTGCACTGTGTGTCCATGTAGGGACTTTTAACTCCTGAACCTGTTGTGGTCTTTTGAAGAGCTGATCCATAGTCAATGCTGCTTAGAGAGCAGATTAGTAGACCTATTTTATGATGATCTGGATCACACTGCAAGTGCCTTTGAGGGCATTAGTCAAGTCTTACTGCCTTATTAGAAATGTTAGGCTCCTAAATTTGTGTCTTGCAGAATTCCTTCTTCTGTATCCATGAAGTTTTTTGGAAAGTAGTGTGCAGAATATATGTGATTTCAGGAGGTGTTGAGCTCCCTGAAAATTCTTCCATAAGATTTATTTAATGATTGTAATGATTGCTGAAGTGAAGAATGATTGTGATAGAAAAATGATCCTCTGCCACTTTAGAATGAAATGATGGCAAATTCATTTTTTATTCAAGAGGAGTACTTTAAAAATCCCCAAAAGATCACTTCCCCATTTTGCTTAGTTTATTAACTTCTGTCCCTACACAAGTAAGATTATACCTGGCTTTCCTCGAGAGGAAAGTAGTTCCATAGTTCAAAAGTCACTGGAATTTTAGCAGTTCAAAATCTGTTTAAAAGTAATTGCTGTTATTCTTTTTACAGTGTTCTGAGCAAAGATTCCCTGTAGTCCCATTGATACAAAGAGTGCAGTGTTTCTTTTGTTGTCATTGCAACAAAGTAAAATAGATTAATTCAAAATATTTAATTTGTTAGTTTGTTCTGATAAGTTCTGCAGTGTGTACCAAATAATTGACTATAGATGTTGGTTAATTTTTAATATTTGTGGTTGATTGTTTAGTTAGCTCTTTGCAATTAATTTTAATAATAAATACTTGAAAGTGTATATGAAGCAGTTATAAAGTTCTGTTTGAATAGGTGAAGTCTTAGAGGAAAATAAGCAAGTTGTGTATTTGAAAGTAATTGATGACTGTGATAAAAATGCAAATTCCACAACAACAAATTGAAGCTGAACAATTTTGAGTTTTACTTGACACTTTATGTACATGTTTCATTACTAGATATGTATGAATATAGCTGCAGTAGAAATGGACATTTATTTTTCTATGTTTTTCTGTACTTAGATATTTTATAAAGATAAGTAAGGGCAAGTGCTATTTTAAATCTGAGCATTTTTAGTAATTTTTTAAATAATTGCTTGCAGCAAATAAAAATATTACCGTTGTGTTTAAACTCCTGTCAGCCACCAAGCCCAACACAGCCACTCACTCACTCTCTCACCAGAAGGATCAGGAGAGAATTTGAAGCGTCAAAGCTGTAAACTTTGTGAGTTGAGTTAAAGACAGTTTAATAAGGAAAGCAAAAACCATGCACACAAGCAAAGCAAAACAAGAAATTAATTCACTGCATCCCGTGGGCAGGCAGCTGTTCTGCCATTTCCAGGAGAGCAGGACTCTATCACATGTAACAATTACTTTGGAAGACAAACACCATCAGCCTAAACATCCCCCCTTTCCTCCTTCTTCCCCTCACTTTGTTCACTGAGCATGATGTCACACAGTCTGCAATATTGCTGTGGTCATTTGGGGTCACCTGTCCTGGCTGTGTCTCCTCCCAGCCTCCCATGCACCCCCAACTTCTTTGCTGGTGTGGCAGTAGGGGAAATAGAAGAGGCCTTGGCTCTGTGCACATCCTGCTCAGCAATAACAAAAACGCCTCTGCATTATCATCACTATGTTCAGCACAAATCCAAAACACAGCCGCATGTTAGCTGCTGTGAAGAAAATTAATTCCACCCCAGCCAAAAGCAGAAGTTATAAAAAAAATTGGAACCTTTGAAACTTAGTTTGTTCTAGTGATCTTATATGAACACATATGTTTAATGACTTGGAGATTTCTACACTCCTGCCCGGTGGTGACTCACTGGCTATTTACTTCTGAATGCACAAGTAATACATAAAGACAGCCTATAGTTAAGAAGTTGCAGTCAAAACCAAAACTCAATGCAACAGTTACTTTTTGGTCCTGTTGGCCTAATCCTTCAACTCTGCAGGTTTCCAAAGTAAACTGAAAATTAGTTGAAAAGGTAGTTACTGTCTAATCATGTCAACAGGGCTTGCAACCTTGAGAATTTTTTTTTAATGTTTATAAAAGCGAAGTTTACTCTTAATAGCATCATCTTTGATCTGTACTTCGGAAATGTACACCCAGATCATAGATATAGACTGTATTTATAGTCCTTTGTAGTCTTACATGCAGCTGCTTGGTAGTTTGAAAAATAGTTCCAGTAATGTGCAAGTGTGTTTTATAAACACATTGAAATCCAATAATTTGTTTTAATTTTTCAGGTTTCTTTTAGTAGGTAGATTGCTATGGCTGTGGATATCATACTGTGTCTAGAAATTTGTTGTAATATTTGACCTTTGAGTTTTTCAGAGAACAGTCTTGAATGCAGAGTCTTGTATTTATGAATTAGATAGAAATCAATGCAGTGATGTTTACCTACACTTAGGAAGAGCACTATGTCCATTTCCTGCAATCTGATTCATTCCAAAATGCACAAAGCAATTTGGTGGAATACCACAGGGGTTTTCTTCATAATTTTTGTATGTAATTTCAGGTGGTATTCTGAATGCCACTTTTCTGTTTTCTTTTCTTCTCTGTTGCATGGTAAATAATTATGTGGAAGGAGTGTACTCCTTTCACACCCTACAGGTGTTCCACCGAGGGTCCCACATGATGATATTGACAATTTGATTGTTCTCCCCCTGAAGACCTTATTTTCTCCTTCTGCTTGTTGACTATTACAGAAACTGTTTTGCTTCACATGGAGGGGGTCTTACACCCTTGACTTATGCCTTGGTGCTCTGTTCAAGTGGAAGTTTCTGTCCACCACGGAACCTTTCTGGTGACTTAATTAGGTTTTTCTGTGACAACCACCTCTGTTTTAATGTGAAGTTATTCATTAGCTGAAAAAATACTGCTCTGAGTCAAACCTACTTCTGGACACCAGGGCTCCCTCCTGGGTATTTGGTGCCACCACCTTTTCCTTTTGAGGACTGGTACAGCAGCTGCCTGTTCAGTTGTGTTCCTGTTGGGTTGCTTTCTTGCATTAATGAACTGTTACATAAGGTCTTCCATGGAGAAAGAGGGATGACTACTCATCTGGGAGCAATTCTGTCAGAACTCCTATGGAAGCAGCAACATGGCCAAGAGTTAGAGGGGAGTTTTCATTCAGACCTAAAGTCATGGACTCTTAATAAATACCTTTACTTGACTTACTGATGAGTTTTCAGATTGTGAGAAATTGTTCCTAATACAACTGTTTACTGTGTGATGTTCATATCACCTGCATGGCCCGCATCACTTGTCCAAAAGCTGTCTTTGCACTGCAGATATATGTCCAAAAATCTATGCTTAGTGGAGTAAATAACTGGTTTGAATTTTGACTGCCTTTAAAGCTGCATAAGTAGCATACATGTACTGCTGATTTCATACCCACTCTTACACAATGCATTCATCTGTTAGTTTCAAAAGCCTGTAATTAGTTCATAAGTCCATCAATTAAAAATGTGTTCTCATTTCACATATCAGCCTATCCTTGTCACATCCTTCCTCTTCCCCCCAGAAAAGGGAAAAATAATCTTTCTCACTGAATTTGTACAGTTGCTTTTCAGAATTTTTACTTCTGTATGTCTTCGTTATACACCAGTCTGTCATTTTGGATAAATGTGTTTGTGCTAAGATCTTGTAATAGCAGGACACCCCCAACTGTGTTGTCAGTTTTTTTGACGTCTTGATTGCAGTGTGTCTGAAGATGAAGCCTGGCACACATCGTAGCACGTGCCACGAGTGTAGGTAGTACACTTGCCAGTTGATGCCCTTGGGTTAGTTGACGTGAGTTAAATGAGAAAAGTTCTACTCTTTTGAGCAGTTTCTTTTCCATCTCCTATCTTTGTTTCTTACTGTACTTTGATGTGTATGTCAGAGAGTAAAAATTCTCTTGCTAAAAGCGATAGTGTAGTTGCCATATGCTCTACAGTGTTGTAAAACATTTTTGCATTTTAATTTTGCCCCTTACTGTGGTCTGCTGCTGTCTGGTATAAAAATCAGTTTTTCAAAATTGTGTACTTCATTACTCTCCATTTACTACATAAAAATACTGTTCTGAATTTATGATGCATGAAATTATTAATGCATTTATTTTAAATTGTTGGTCCAATTAATAATTGAATGAAATATATTTTGAATACTGCAATCTCACAGCATTTAATTTTGCAAACATAGAGTTTCCCATATAGCTTGTGTTTCAGAGTATACACAGATGTAGTTGGTGTATGCAGATATCCTCTTTGATAAAAAATTACCTTCCTAGAGAAACAGAGGACCAGCTGCAGCCATGACAAGAATTAGGTCTCTATTTTTGTTTCTCTCAGTGGTATAAACTTCAGAACATTTGTTTTAATGGTATTATTTTAAAGTGTGTGCAGTTTCTTTTCATTGACAATCATATGAAAATATAAGCTTCTGATGGAGTAAAATTACTTCAAAATCAGGGAATAAAAGAGTTTGTTTTCTGTATATAATGGTATACATTCAACAGACAACTTGACTGTAATATATAGATGCCATTAATGGAACAGTAAGTGGTGTGAAAATTTTACCTTCTTGAATTTCATGTATTTAAATTCATAGGTTGGTATTATACTAAATTGGTTTTATTGTTTAGTGTTAATGGTGTTCAAAGAGGTGACAGAAATGGAATTATGATACAGTAATCTAAGAGTAAACAAACCCGGGGATTTAATGAACTTAAGTTCAAAAGGAGCTCCTAGGGGTCTTCTGAAGACCCAGACTTAAGAATTTTTGTGAATTTTAAGGAAAGGTAGCATGCATTTTAAGCAAAGTGTTTAAAAGTCGCATTATTTACTTTAGTGTGTTTTCTAGTCAAAGGGGTAGGTGGTTGACTAAATGCCAAATAGGTCAGAGGTGCAGTGCTAGTACTTGGAACCAAACGTGTCTCTTACAGGTTCTGTATCCTTCTCCCTGTTGTCCCTTCTGGCCTTAAGTGGTCACACTGTCTGTACAATTGGGGTACTTCTAGAGGGAACCTAAAGATTACCTGCTGATGCTTTTACTAAGCAAGCCCTTAGGTTGCTTTCTGTTCCAACACGAGCAATTCCCAATAATTCGTTCAGAATGGTTGGACTGAGCAACTTTAAACTGATTTCAGTGTAGCCCCTTAATACTAGGATGGAACGATTTACTAATAAGCAGGTTTGTATTTGCATACCTATGCATTTCTGAAGTCATGAAAATAATACTTTTTAAAATTTTTGTTAATTGGAGCAAAGTAATTTTTTCAGCATAGCAAAAAAAGGCAGGTAGTAGTAAGTTGAACCTTTGTTGTACTCAGCATTTTTAAGTATACTAAAATGATATATTTAATTTATATTTATGATTTATTTAGACCTCGGCATATACTGAAATTGGCCTTACAACAAGTCAGTGAAGAACAATTACAAATATCTTCTCTGAAACCTAGCTTGAGAGCCAACAAGGTTTTGTATTGCAGCTTTGATTCAGCTGCTCTATTTGGCAGTGGAGACCAGGTCATCAGCAATCTTGTAGGCTGGATTTCCTTTGCTTCAGCTTTGTGGTGGACCAGGTTCTTTTGATGTTTTTATCAGCAATGATGAATGGTAATCTAATCTTTTCTCTCCAGCTAAAGACCACTCCTTTTTGTTGTAACAGTGTGGTGTTTAGCTTTTGCTAAATGCCATTTAAGTAAAGGAGTAAATATCTGTCAGAGATATTAAACTCTTTAAAACTGTAACAAAGATTTATATACAAATTGGGGCAAAAAAAAAGGGTTAAAAATATGGCCTTTTTCCCCCCCACTTTGGAAAAGGACATATATTTGTATTGTTACAGAAATAATGTTTAATGCCAACGCGTGTGGTAAGGATGGAAATAATTGCAGCACATTTGTGTCATTTTCTAGGAGGAAGGATAAAAAACAATCAGGTATAAATGACTGATAAGTATAATAAAGCAACTGTTTCAGAATGAAGGTAAGACAGTTTGGGGAAGTCATCATTCTAGTTTTAGTAGACTGATGGCACGTAGGCTAGAAAAGTAAATCTAATTGCTTTCAATTGAAGCCTCAGTGTTTGAAAGAAACTGATTTTATTTTGCTGTGTGGATTGAGGATAGTATTACTGCATCTGTAATGTTAAGAAATTTTTAGTAAGTACTTTTAAGAAAATGTTAATATGTTTAGAAGCCTGAAGGAATTACTAAAAGGTTAATGATTCATCAGCTCTGAGATATCAGTGTGCTTGTACATTAGTGTTATTGCTGAAAAGGAGATTTGCTGGCATCTATTCAAAACTGTGTTATTAGAATTAAAAAAAAATTACTTTGTGGAACGTTGCTTAAAGCTGATACCGCATTTTAAGGAAGATGGAGTGACCCTATGCAGGAGCTATATGATCTTGTATATCCGTAATGAAATTTATCTGTGATTGTACTTCTGCACGTTACTTGTCCTTTCATTCTAGGACACTGTTTATTATGAAAAGAAACTCTGCCATCTTTTTTTAATTCCTATTGATGAGGCTTATTCTATAATGGAAGACTGCATTTCTTAAGTGGTTCCTGCAGTGTTGCTTATTTCGTGAACCTAGTTTCAGTGTTCAATGCTGACCTCTGTTTCTGTGGCAAGGGGAGATGGAGCACTGTTGCTATTTTATTACAGCCAGCGGGTAATGAAACAAAGTAAAAAATCATCTTGCTGTTTAATTGCAGAATTGAGTAATTTTACTGCTCTGAAAGCACAAATTTTGACTTGATTGCTCCATTTGATAAATAGTTGCATTTAATTTTTTAGTAAAGTCTTTACTGTGTTTTAACTGTTGACAATTAAATACTTATTGAATAGCAGCTAAATGTTCAAAATGTGGGATATGAAAAGAACAGTTTTGTGGTGATGTAATATTTTCCTTTTTATCATTTGCAGTAGTATTAACACAACTCCTGCTCTTGTGCAAAATTTAAACAGCTAATCACTTTAAAGACACTGTTTTCCTAAATTTGTGGTAATTAAGCATGTGTAGGCACCTTAGCAATCATAAAGAATACCTAGTTGTACTGAAGAGGTATGGAGAAACTGAATGAGTGATTGAGCCTAGCCATAATTTAAAATGAGGTACATCTTCAGTCACCATGTGGTGTTTCAGAAGTGTCAATTTTTGTTCCACAAACTATACTTTGGTTTTGAAGTTGCAAAAGGGCTCATAAGGTCAGTCCTACAACTATAAAGTAGCTAAATAGTGTTTTTTATTTCATGTGTATATTCTTTTGTAGTTGATTTGCATGCTGAATGCAAAGTGGAAAAGTGGAGTGCATATTTTTTGACTGGATTCTACTGACATAATGAACCTGTAGAAGAAAACCCAAACACTCTGCCCTTCCCTCCAAAAAATGTTCATTTTTCAGGAAGAAGATCTTGTTGCTTTTATCTTGACTTTACTCCAAAAAAAAAGCATTGAGTTTTTTAAATCTTTGGTTGTTTCAAGTATTGTTTTCTTACTTTACTTCCTAATGGAAAGTCTGAAAGAACACCAAGTGCGGCTAGAAGAATAAAGTAGAACAGTCTTTTCCTTCTTGTTTTTCAATTGTAATCTAATACAATTACATAAAACAGATTACTTTTTAGAATTAAACTCGCTTTAAAATGTAGATTTTACATTACAAAAATGTAGTAAACTTTCTTCAGTATCTCAGTATTTCTCTTGAATTGTTCCCCCACCTCTGTATGTGTGTATATTTCCTTCTGAAGTCATAGCTGGCAAGTGGCTTCTTTTTCAATTTTCTCTTCTTGTATTGATCTTCCATTTGTCCTGTGTATAGGTTGCTATGGTGTTGATGGAGAGAGTGACTCTATCATGAGTTCAGCTTCAGAAAATTCCACAGAGCCTTGGTTTTGTGATGCATGCAAATGTGGTGTCACACCTAGCTGTGAATTGTGTCCCAACCAGGATGGGATCTTCAAGGAGACTGATGCAGGCAGGTAAGACTGAATAAGTGACAGTTTGATTTTGGTGTCATCTTACCTTTAAAAGGTTGGGTTTTTCCTATACCTTGAGAGAATGACTGCTCAAGTCTATTGACTTTGAAGTAGGATGTAAGTGGGAGGAAAACCACACATTTTTATTTTAGTAGAGCAAAGGACTGGGTCAGTAATGTCAGGTATTGGGAAAAAGTAGTATAACAAAATTCTGTTGAAGGTGTGCTAAAGGTATTCAGACAGACCTAGTATGTTATGATTATTTAGAATGATAAAGATTATATTCCTGATTTTTGAGAATATTCTTTACTTCTTTTTAGGATTGAATTCAGGTCTAATTTGAGAATAAGAAGCTTAATTCTTGTGATGTCTTTAATTCCTGTCACATTTGAAAATAAATTAAGATGTACATTATTAATGATAACTAATTATCTGTACTGAAGGTAAAAGCTGCATTATCAGTGATGTCTGATTTATTCTTAATGTTACTAGGTTTTGCTGCATGGTTTCATGGTTTTGTTTGGTCCTTTTTTCTTTTTTTTAATAGACCAGGAAAATTAAGTTTTTTTCCTGTACACTTTATAGTTGTATAAATTGCAAGTGTCTGGTAATCAGCAAAGTTTTCAGGTGCTGGGCTTGTCATAATTTTTTTTTTAAAGTTACACAAATGAGTCAAGGTTTGTAGTGAATAATTGTGAACCTTGGATGTAGTAGTGCTTTTTTAATACTTCTAGGGTTCAGATCCTTGTTTCTGGTCTGTAGTAGGTTCAAGAGCATATGTGCATCTTTCCTATAAAGCTTTTACACAACTAAACAAATTGTGCTTTTCCAGTCGTTTTCTGTTTTAATAATAATGTTTCTATATGCAATAAAATTACTTTTAAAGACTATAAGTCAAATGTGTAGCAGGAAATGTGAGACTTGATAACATCTGGCAAATTTCATTTCAGTCTTTTTATTCCTGTGTTATGCAAACAATTTAAGCCCTATATATATGACTTGCCATATTATCCTAGTAGAAACTATAGTCAACATCTTAATAATTGCTTAAATTTTTTTTAAAAATGGTGGTAGGCTTTTAGTTAACCTGAAAGTATTTTCTTTGTTACACTGGTTGTCTGTGCAGAAGCACATGCCTGCATTAGTGACAGTGGGCATTATCACAATATTTTGTTATAGTTATTGTATCTTTATTTGCTGGATAATGTGATATTGCTATCCTGGATAAGTTGATTTTCCCAGATGAAGAGGTTATGTACTAGAAGAAAACAAATACCAATTGCTATTTACCATTTCACATTATTGGTATGTGAAAATTCCTGTGCTCTCTTTTTATTATTTATTTATAAACTTGAATTCTCAAGGGTAGGGGGGGCACTATAGGTTAGGGGCAGGGTTTTGGGGCAGTGTCCATTATGTTTGCCTTGTGCTCAGTTAACTGTAATCTAGTTCAGTACTTTTCTTGATGTATTAGCAGGATGAGACTGTTGAGTAACAGATTCCTGAAACTCACCATTGTTCTTCATCCCCTTACCACCTTTTAAAAATAAATTCTTCATATGCATTAGTGCTGAAAATTACACAAACCAAACCTAGTCAGTTTCTCTTCATAATCAAGTTGGAATAATTTCTCTCTTTTTACATGAAGGGTGAATCATTAGAATAATGAGGTGCTTAATTTCTCAGCAGAAGCCTTTTCACATTAATCTCTCAGTTTCACAAGTATAAATGTGAATTTATGAAATTTTGCTTCTCCAAATGCTATTATCCAAAAATATAAATTCTGTACTTGTTTCAGTATGGAGTTTTTCTTCCTTCCTAATCAACATCTGTCATCATTGCTCCAAGCTAAATGGATGGTAAAGTAACAAGGAAGATTATTCTTCTTTGATTACCCAATTTGTCTTAATTACAAGCTTCTAAAACATGTGCAGCTAAATAAATGAGCAGGAAAATATTTAGAACCGGTATTAAAAGCAGCTGAAACTGCTTCAGCTGTGAACTTGACTGACTTGTATATGCTTTTTAATAAAATGCAGGTCTGAGTTCACATATAGGTGGTTAAAGAAATGAGGCACTTGTGTGCCAATCACACAGAAATGGCAGTTTAAATCTGTAGCCCTGCAATACTTGGGTGACATGTACTAAAACATTTTGAGAAGGTCAGTATGAAGCAAGCAGCCAGCTGTTGGGTTTATCATAGATAAACTCCTACAGAGTGAAGCAGCATTAAATACACCAGTGGAGCATGAAAAAACTGTGCAAATTAAATTGAGAAAGCAGCTGCTTGTAGAAGATGTGTATCTATATATTGAACTACAGAGAGTATGTTTAGTAGGCTGTATTAAAATATACTATCAAAAATCTCCAACCAGAACCTTGGGTTTTTGTTAAGAATAATAATTGTGGAGATATGTAACTTCTGTTTATAGAGACTTGTTCTGTATTACGCACCTTAAGTTAAAGGAAGAGTGTAGAAAAGAAGCCCTACAGAATTCAGATTCTTTTTATTTGCAAGCAAGAAGTCTGTTTATCTCAAGATTACAGGTCTCATTCTGTGTGTCATATTTTGCTTTTAATTTTTTTTTCCTTTTGAAAACAAGTACAATATGCTCATGTCACTGAGGTATTTATTTAAATAAATCATAATGTTCACCAAAATATACATTTAAGCACATACATACGCTTTTTTTAATAGAAGAACATTCCATAAAAATATGGTAGTGATTTAGGCTGAGCTACTGCCACTCCTGGATACAGGGTGTAAGGGTGGTACCCAGTGCTCCATTGCTCCCCTGCAGGGATGTCTTATGCCTCCACTGGTTTTGTGGGGAATCAGAGAGAAGATGTACTTTTCATACACTAACGAGAAGAATCTTATTTTTTGCATGTAACATTGTATTAATTTAAAGGGTTGTGCTGTTATGCTGGAGTGTTCATGCTGTAGTAAAACCAGTGATGAGGTTTACTCCCTTTCTGAGCAGCACGAAGTTTGGCAGAACCACTTGAGTGTCTCAGCTTGTTCTCATAGCTAGGAGGCTGTCATATTTGCACTACATTGTTTAAAGACAAGGTTGTAACTCATCTTCAGATTTTCTTTGCATCTTTCTGTAGTTACAGTGCTGTGAATGAATAATTTTGCGGATGTGAAGAACGCTAATAAAATTTGTGGAGGCAAAGCAACGCAGTTCTTGCATATAGACGTGTATTTGGGATATACATTATTCTCATTGTTTTAATTTTATATATTTTAAATTGGCTTTACTGCTTAGCATCTCAAACCTGAGTGATTTAATCACAGGATAAATACTTGTTTTTAAATACACAAGTGAAAAGATTGTTGTAGATATATCAAAATGGATCAGTCAGTGTCGTGGGTTGTTAGATTTACTGGGAAATTTCTTACAGACTGAAGTTATTTAATGGTTTTTAAGTAGTTTCTTACTGTTACTGGGTCTTTTCTGTTATCCAGTTAATATCTTGGACTGTTTTGGGGGAAAATGGTAAGTAAACAGTCTGTCCACCAGTTTTGTGCACTGAAAGATGATTGTTTTCTTTTTCAAGACAGAAATATAGATGTATTTTTGAGCTTGCTACATACCTTTTGTATTTTTTTAATTTCTGTTGTAATATATGATTCATAAATAACATGAAACTTAATAAATTGGAGTGTTATAAAATCCAGCATTGTAGGTCTAAGGACCATTGATAAGAAGTGTGCTGCTTTGGGAAACCAGGGCTCCTGAACAGTATAATCATGAGATTCAGTATTTCTCTCATGTGTAAGCAAGTAGTTAATAATAGTAGCTGTTTCAAGTGCACTTAAACCCAGACTATTACAGCTCTGGTAAAACTGAATTTTTTAAATTGATGTACAAAGGAAAGACGAGGGAGAAGAGAGAGGCTAAACTGTGGTAGAAGATTGGAAAAAAGAGCACAGCAGCATGGGTGGGGATTTAAGCAGGTGGTAAAAGGTCTGTACTGAATCCCTGGTAAAGAGACAAGGGAAGAAGTGTTTCTCACATCATCATGAGTCTTCTTGAATACAGGGAGTAGATTCTATTATTTGATTAGAACAGAAGAGAGTTTTAGTCTTCACTAGTGATACATTTACTGTTAAACAGTAATGACTGGGAAAGTGCTGTAAAGTGCTGAATTAACACATTTCCTGAGGCTCAAACAGGATACTTCAGCTCAGTTGTGTCTGAAGTCTCTAGTTGCATTATATATCATGTGGGACTTCATAGGTTCAAAGTGTTAGCTACAGTCTCTGCAACTGAAAGGCCATTTTCTTGAATATCCTAAAGTAACAAAAAAGTAGCAATCTTGACCCTCTGTCTATCACAGTGTTCTCCCACCTGGTGACATAGCAAGGAGTAGTAAATACTCCCTGAATTTTGATAAAACAGTAAGATTATTTGTAGTAGATTGTCTCAGTTAATTGAGTCATGTGTGCTGTGCAGAACAGATTTTGAGTTTGTTTCTTACTGACGGTGTGTGACAATGAGAGCTGGATCTTTTAGAAAGTGTTCGAGAACAATGGAAGAAGAGGAGGAGGAAAATTTGTCTTCTGCTGCTAGGCTGTTTTTGGGTAGCTGAGAGCTTCAGGAGGTTAGGAAGATGCCTGTCAAGAGCAGTCTTGAGGCTGAAGCCTTGACCATTGGGTAGCATTTGATTACTATACACTAAGGTCGAGATTCATTTTCTGCCCCCGAGGGCTCAAGATTTGGACCTCTTACTCTCAAGGTTTTATGGCCAATGAAGAAGGGAACAACTGAGTAACAGTCTGTTTTATCTGAGTTTCAGATAGGACTTTCTGTTATACTACCCAGTGTTTATTCCTGAATGCAAGTCCTGTCTATGTTGCTTAAACTAGTTAGTTTTGGTGATGCTAACAGGCGTAACTAACAGTGCAAAGTCTGATTGATACTGTGTTGTAAGTGTTTCATAGATATATGCTCCAAGCTCAGTGCTGCTGTGACTATCTGTATAATTTTGTTCTTTCCCTTCCTACTCCCTATCACATCATGAAAATATCTGTCTGCCATAGATTTATAAGTAATATCAAAATCTTCACCACCTTTCATCTTCCTTGAAAAGTGTGTGGAGCCCTTGTGAGAGCCATCGGAACACAGGTGGTGGTAGCCCAGCCCTTGATCCAGACAGGCAGAGCAATCCCAGTGCCTTTAAAGGGCCTTACTCTATGGCTCAGTGTCTGAGCTCCTGAATTCCAAATAGGCACTCCATCCCTGCTTTTAGTGTACTTTCCTTCAAATGTTTCAACTGGCATCTGGAACATTTACAAGGGACTTTGAAATCTGAAAATGGTGAGTATGATACAGGATCAAAATATTGATAACAGTAACCTAATTTTGTCTGTTGTTTTAGGTGGGTCCACATTGTTTGTGCCCTCTATGTTCCAGGAGTGGCATTTGGAGATATTGATAAGCTGCGGCCAGTAACACTAACAGAAATGAATTATTCCAAATATGGTGCAAAGGTAAGTTTAGAAGAGATGTAGGGGCAACAAGTAGCTGTATTTTATCTTTTTACATGTAATAAAATAGAGTGCATCTTCCCAACTTTAATTCTCTTTTTTGCAGCAATTTTGTAGTGAGGTTCAGGACTAAAAATGAGATAAAGTTTGTTAATGATTATTATACCTACAGCCTACCTGCTCTTCCCTCCAACTTTCTATCTGTTCCCTTGCCATTATTCTGCACAATTTCTGTCACTAGTTTTGCCCAATTTCCCTTATTTTTTACGGAGGTGCTAATTTCATTTGAGCTCAGTGGCAGATTGACGAAATGTGAATGGAAAGCGAGGAGGACTTATAAGATGAGAAAACAGGAGGTTAAGTTGATTAAGGAAGGGGCAGGTGTACATTCAGTACATTACTTTAGAGTTTGTATGTAAGCTAGTACGCATGCAATAGGCTGTTCCAAAGCAGCATTTACAAAAACCCACAGCAACATGGAACCCTCAGCTTGAACTGATAAATGGTTCTAAAGTTAAAATTGTTTTACATGTAAGTGCTTTCAGTCCAAATCAAAAGTAATCATGAACAAACCTTACAGAAAACCATTGCAGTGGGCAGAGGACAGCACTGATTAGTTGGCTAAATACTGTTTGTGTGGCTAATGGAGACAGTGTGGAGAAGGCTTGTCTACCAGACTGATGGGAGGGAAGTGGTTGGTTCTAAGTCTGCAGCTCTAAAGCTTAATTTCTGCCAAGTCACTTTTGTTTTCTTGAATGTCAATTCCTTAAACTGAATACTAAATGAAAATATGTATTGCAGTTTTTAAAATGTGCATACAGTATAAAAAACAGATTAAAACACTTTGGATTGCCCGTGTACAACCTACATGTATCAGGAGCCTGGGCCTGCTGAGGCATTTCGCCTTGTTTAGAAATGTTTGTATAAAAAAAAGGTTGGGGCAAGTACACCAGACCGTGCAAACTGTTGTTGAAATGAATCATGCTCTTTTTTTTTTTTTAATAACATGAGTGGTGCATAGGATCAAGGTAAAGAATTTGGACATTTTTCTTGATGTGGGTAAGGTGAAAGTGAACTGTACAGGTGAAGAAGACACATTACTGTTGCAAAGCTGTAAATAGTATTTGCTGTACTAAGTCACAGCTTATTTTGCTACATTCCTCCCTGCAAAACCAGCTTATTAGGTGTTTTAATTTAATTTGTTATCTGTTAGGTGTTTAGCTACACAGCTAAAGGGTGCCCTTCTAATGCAGCATGTGTGATGTTTTGAGATTCTTCAGTCACTGAGTTTTCCTTACCATTCCATTCTGTTGTTTAACTTCCTGCATGGAGATATTTTCTCTAGGTGATAGACATCCTTGCTCTCTATTCAGCAAGTAGGAGTCTAGGAAATACATGCCTGTGTAGTTTTAGATCATCTTTATGCACTGGATAGCAGCATGCCTAAGCAGCTCACATTCCCATTTCCTGCTTATGTGCTTGTTGCTCTAGATTGCTGGCACAAGGATTTGGTTTGAAATTGTGGTGAAACAGACTGAGGAATTGATCTGACTGAAAAATAAGTTAATTGTTTATTTCCAGGTTGTATTATGAAATGTCAGTTCATTGTTTTGCAAGTGAGTGTGCCTAGAATGCATATATCTGAAGCCATAGTTTCTTAATTGACTCGCAACCTTCCTTACTGATATTTATGATTTTTAAGTATTCATTTCTGCCACATGTTTACTCCTCAGTCATTGCTTATCAAAGGACATGTACCAATGGTTTTCAGTCGTTCAGAGCTCTGCTCTTTTATTGTTATTTGTCTTCTGAACTTGTTGAACATTTGCTGAGTAGTGGTGGGTTTTTTATGTCATACTTATACAACTAATTGTGCTTGGATGCTTGAATTGCTTGGATGGTATTTAGTTGTTTCACTGAAGGGGAATGCAGTACATGGAGGTTCATATAAAAATTCATCCAACATGCTGTTTAAATTATTTAAGCACTTTACCATTGATGAAAGTGAAATGAATATTGGGAGTTGAGAAAGCAGGAAGCTGTAACTAATGTCAGCTGTTGGGAGCGTACTTGGTTTCTGTACCACACAGGAGTAACCTACCAGTTTGGTTTTTATATATATGAAATAAATTATCAAATATTAGGCAAATAATATTTACTGTGGCATTTTCCATTCTTCTTTATAAAGGAGTGCAGCTTTTGTGAAGATCCTCGTTTTGCCAGAACTGGTGTATGCATTAGTTGTGATGCTGGAATGTGCAGAGCTTATTTCCATGTGACCTGTGCTCAGAAGGAAGGCCTCCTCTCAGAAGCAGCAGCAGAAGAGGTAGATATGGAAAGGATAGAATAAAAGACTTTTATGGAAAGCTTATGGAGATGACCTGAAATGGCAGCTTTTTTGTTCACAGGTCCTGAACAAAGTGTTTTTAAGTAGGTATCAAGTCCTAGGCTGGGTAAAGGAACTGTACAGGGAGAGCCCTTCACCAAAGTTTCCAATTTTGAGCATCTTTTGAAACTCACTGGAAAAAAGGATAGAGAAGGTTAACACAGAAGTTGGCTTAACAGACTATCAGTCAATACAGACAGAAATTCTATTTCCTGAACTTCACATAGGGTGACGTACTTACCTAGCTGTTTATATAGATACGGTAATCTCTTGTTTCATACCAAATAGGAGATTTGAGAAATTAAAGACATTTCTGATGTCACTTTTTCATGCATGTTTTCCAGTATTTACTTCAAATTGTAGTTACGACTTGCCTTGTCGTAACAATAATCTTTGGAATCAGAATGAAAAGCAAGTATTTACAACCTCCTGATAACTTCTTAATAGCCTTTCTTAAAAGTTTTTTCCCTGTAATATGTTCTAAAGCAATTCAGATTTGAAGTTCCTCCTTCTCAATTCATTTTTATGGTATAAGTACTTTTAGGTTGTCCAGTTTCATCCTGATAGGTATCATTTGGATTAAGCCTGTCATGTTTATAGATTCACAATTTATCTTTTTGCCTTAGGGAGTTGCACAGGTAACACAAAAACAGGCATTACTTTCACTGTTGGTCTTGACACTTTTGTGTCTGAAAACAGTGAACTACTAAGGGTTTCATGAGGGAATCACAAAATACTTTCTTCTGTTGAACCGATAAATAGGAAGATAGCACATTGCCTCATTGTTGTTACCCTTAATAGATTTTGTGTAAGGCTGAGTCTTTAAATGCCCTATGTGAACTCCCTCTGGACATACGTATCTGCTTGCCTTTCCACTTTAAATTTTATTACATGTTTTCTACACTCAAATTTTTAATCAAGGTCTCACTCAATCTCATTTTAGGGCATGGCTAATTTTTGAAGTAAGCTGTCGCATACTGTGAAAATCTAAATTTAAATAAAATGTGCTTGTAAGGAAAGAGTAAATGTTATTAGTCTATGTTTTATAAGAGGAGTAAAGGGAAATTTCATAGGCAAGTAATTTATTAATATTTGTATCACTTTATGAAGGAAGACTGCTTTTTCTTAGTCTGTAGATTTATGATGTTGTTTGTACACTTTTGAAAGTACAAAGGCAATGAAATATGTTTCTCAAACCATGTCTCCTCATAGCTCAGATATTTGTAGTCTGTTTGCAAGGTTTGCAGGCGCTAAAAGTTGCTATAAACCTAGCCATGATAGTGTGCAGATATGATGGAATGAAAAATGGGAAAAAAATCATCTGAAAGCTGATAAATCATGTGAAGGTATAGCTATCAAAATAGTTGGAAAAACATTAGAGAAACCAAATATATTGCCTTTGATAGTATTCAGAATTATTAAGCACTTTTAAGATTTAATTTAAAAGGCACAGTGAATCAACAGGAAATTAATGCATGTTCTGTGTTGAAGGGATTTGTACTTTGGAATTAGTTTTGCTGGTTTTTTTTTCCTGAGAATGCAAATATAGTACAGAAATTGACTAGTAGAAAGTCTAGTAGGATCATGAAATGAAAACAGTGGAAGAACACCTTATATTGTAAATTACATCAACATGACCAAATTGATTTAGAGACATGCTTTTTAACTGTTTTTAAAAACATGCCTTTTGGAACATGTGAACTGATTGCCAGAATCTTTGTGCTGTTCAGAGCCCTTTGGCCTTACTTAATGTCTCACTTTATTTTCATTCCTTCCCTTTTGTTTTTTCTGAAACAGGATATAGCTGACCCTTTTTTTGCTTATTGTAAACAGCATGCAGACAGGTTAGACAGAAAATGGAAGCGGAAGAACTACTTGGCTTTACAGTCTTACTGTAAAATGTCCTTGCAGGAAAGAGAAAAGCAGCTTTCACCAGAAGCTCAGGTATTGTATTCATGACACAAATGCCTCTGTATTAATCATGCAAGTTAAACAAGACAGAAATTAAGAGGCGGTAAAAATGTTATTATAGTAGAAAATTAAATGTGGAATCTATTGATAGTGCATGGTCATTTAATAGCACATTGAACTGTTTGTAGGGTTTGGTATCTAAGGACAGTTCTCTCTATATATGATATAGGTATATCTCATATATATCTATTTCAATAAACATCAAGTATCTATGCTTGTCTGAATTGAAAAATAGTACTTTGATTTTGAGCTAAAAAATTGGTTCATTGTAATTGTTCATTGTTACTTGTTCATTGTAATTCATAGATTTTATTTAACATTTTCTTCAAAAAGCCAGGAAAAATTAGGCATATTTCTATTTCTATCTAAATGTCCCATTTTGTAGGAATTCTGTGTGACAGGTGTTTTCATAGTAAAGATTTCCTAGGGAAAAAAATTAAGTATTCAAAGAAGTTGGCGCTGTTGCGTGGGAGTTGTCTGAAAGCCTTAGGCAAGTCTATATCCCTGTCTAGTGACAGATCCATTCAAAAATGTTAGTTACTGCAGAAGCTCAACTGGTAAATGTCTTGTTGATACAGAGGTTTCAGTCCCTCTGAGGGAATCTGCATACTTTCATGTTACAGTGTGTATCTTTTTTTTTTTTCCTAATTCTGAGGAATTTCTAGCGTAGTTTGCTTTACTGAAGACTGAACTGCAGTTTGCTTCTGCTTAGACTGAACTGTATTCCATGGAAAAAATCATACCTATGCAGAAAAGAAGCTTGTTACCTAAACAAGACCTGTCTGATTTATATGTAGAAAGTAGTAGATAATGTAAATAATCAAAATTATTTATGGGAGAAGACGATCTACTTTTTTTTCTTGAGAATTACTGAATTGAGAATTACAGTGTAATGATAACAAAATATTGTTTCATATAATCAGACTTTTTATTTTAAAAAATCTTGCCTTTCCAGTTGTTCAGAAACCTTTAAATAGGAGAATATTAATTTAAAATGACCTATACTGTCGAGAATAAGCATGAGCAAACTCATACCATAGAAGGATTTTGAATGAAATATTATTTGGGAAACTGAGCATCATGTAGCTTGATTTAAAACTAATTCCATAATTCTCGCTGAATATACTCAGCTCTCAGTTATGTGAAATGCACCTTTGTAAATGGAGGCATTACAATAATATAAATACTGCCCAATATAATGGTAAGTGATGGTTGTGCAGTATCAGTTTGGATCCAGCAGGGCTTATTGATTCTGTTTGCAGGCATGTATTATGCAGTGCTGATAATGCTGAAAAGTTCCCATCATTTCCCTTTCTTTCTCCTCTTTTCCCCAAACTAAGACCCTGCAATTTTTTGAATGTAAATTATTTAGATTAAATTTTTGGAAACTGAAGGAATGACTGCTGAAAACTGCAGGTGGAATTACTTGACATAGTGTCATAGGCACCTTGATGCAAATATGATAACTTGCATACATTTTGTACAACCACATGTTTTTACTGTTGGTGGCTTTGCTATTGTACAGCAGTGGCTGTAGGTGGACCTGTTGCCTGCTGCTGTGGGTACAAGAAAAAAGCCTTTGAGATCAGAGCTGACCTGTACCTGCATTTTCTTTGGTCATTAATGTTCAAGACCTAGCGAGGTAATGTGTTAAACTGTCTGCAGTACTGCCTTCAGTGATTCTGTTTGAAATCAGAGATGCTCCTTAACCATAGTGTGTATATATATGCACACCTTTTGCTTTTGTCTCAGGAGTATCTTACACCATATGGTAGGGCAGTCACATTAGTTTAGTTTCTTCTTTGTGCAGGCAAGTGAACAGCTTCTAACTGATAGTCAGCTGGAGTTTTGCCGTTGAAGGTTTGTATGTTGATGTCAGTTGCTGCCAGAATTGCCACTTCGTAGAGTTCCCTCAAGACAGTGTTTTCCATCTTCTGGGGTAGATCTCCCAGATGGTCACAAATACACAGATGTCATCAACAATATATATTGTGAGCTTCTCTTGTTGCTTCACTTCTGTTTGGGTTGTGTTCTTGACAAATTATAATCAGCAAGTTTAACATTTATAAAGAGAAGTGACATTGAGAAAGTTTCATAGGAATTCCTATGTCAAATATGGTAAAAGTGCTCTTCTTCAACTTTTGTTGCTCACATAAATACCATTTCAATGTGTATCTAAATGCCTATGTGGTGGGTCAACCAAAGCTTCTACCAATAGTCAATTTTCACAGTCCCATCAAATTATCATTATGAGTAGGGGTTGATTCAAAGCCAGCAGTCATCTGTTGCTTTCATCAGTGGGGAAATCTCATCAAGAAATGCATACATGGCTCCAAAACGTGGTGAAAGAAGAATATAGTTTGTGTGTGCACTTTGTAGTAAAATGGAGTATCTGTATCCACCTCTGTTTCTTGAGTTGTGGACTTCCAGAGTGAAAATGGCATTGATTAGATTGCGCAGCCTTTAAAATGACAATAAGATGGAGATGTGTTCCACATTGTAGCTCGGCGCTGATTTTGACTTGTCCCTTGCTGTTTTTGATTTGTGGAACTGTTGGTTGCAGGCCCGGATCAACGCCAGGCTGCAGCAGTACCGCGCCAAGGCGGAGCTGGCGCGCACCACGCGGCCGCAGGCCTGGGTCCCCAGGGAGAAGCTGCCGCGGCCGCTGACGAGCAGCGCCTCGGCCATCCGCAAGCTCATGCGCAAGGCCGAGCTGATGGGCATTAGCACAGACATTTTTCCAGTGGACACCTCCGATACCAGCTCCAGCGTTGATGGGAGAAGGAAACATAAACAGCCAGCTCTCACTGCTGACTTTGTCAATTATTACCTTGGTAAGGGTGAAGATGGCTCATTCTTCTCAAGGAAGAGCTATCACTTTGCTGCATTGTGCTTTTTTATTTTCATTCTATTTAAGTGTTTATAGTACATAAATGTAGATTATGACTTCATTTTAGGTCAGGTATATAATTGCTTGGAGTCTGTTTACACAGGAAGTTATTTTTTTAAGACACTTCAGAAAAGGGTAAAATCTTTCAAATATAAATAGGAGACTAAACTGTCGTTAAGAAGAGAGTAGGTAACTTTTGGTATAATATTTTTTCCTTAAGTTCTCCTCCATGTCTGTATGGCATAGCATGACTTTTTGACTGTTTTCTAGATCCTAATCAAAGTTCATCATTCTAACAACTATATTTAGTGTTACAAAAAGAATTTTATGCAGCAAAATACAAATGTTATGACTGTTCACTCTCCTCAGTCTGTGTGTTAAACTTATGGGCCATAGTTTTGTGTCTTTGTATTGTTGCAGTTTTTGCTTTAGATTGCTTCACTTTTTTTACTGCATAAAACTTGAAAATGTATATTCAAGAGTAGGAAATAATGTGGTTTTCTTTTAAATAGAGAGAAATATGCGCATGATTCAAATCCAGGAGAATATGGCTGAACAGAAGAATATCAAAGATAAGTTGGAAAATGAGCAAGAAAAGCTTCATGTGGAGTATAATAAGGTAAAGAAAAAGGAGTGATAAACTCTTGTAACATTTTAATATTCCTGCTATTAACTTTGATAGAGTTTTTCTTTCCATGGAAAAGAAGATGAAAATGAAAGGTGTAAACTTCTGATCCTTTACAAGTAATAAGTAAAATATATTTCTTCTTTTAAAAATATTCAGTAGTCTGTCTTCTCCCATACAAGTAATAGCAATTACTGAAATGTGATATGTAGACTGGATACACATTCTTTAACTGACCCTACCAAGAGCTCCAGTAACAAGTTGCACATGGACCTGTTTAAACCTGCATGAGTCTCTGCTTGGAGTCTCACTTGATACTGGCAGTCTACAATATACAAGAGTGTCATTTATTTATTTATATCAACTACAATTCCAGTTGGGCTTAGGTTTAATGACTTGACTAATTTTTCAGACAGAAATAATCAGTATTCACATCTCCACAGTGTCCTCTGCATGCTTTTAGGTTATATAAAAATTGATGCCTGTAAATTATGGCTTTGCTCCCCCAAAATGTTGCTAATATAATTTTTAAATAACTCATTATGATTAAAAAAGAACTTTTTGTACTTTTACCAAATAAATATTTATTTTAATATTCAGTTAGTTTGAAACATAGATATACTGTACATTTTGTGACAGATGACATGCTGCAATTCTTTCTGAATTCAATAGCCTATTAAGTGATAGTTAATTATGACAAAAAATGATGATGCTATTAATTCCTAAATTGTTTGGTGTGTGTGTTTTAAGTGAGAACATATGGCAAATGTAGCAGCAGATCCTCGTGAACTGCCCAGGGGTGATAAAGGGAAAGGAAGTTGTGCCTGGGTCTTTTAACCAAATTAATAGTTACCTCCCAAAATACAACCTAACAGATACTTGCAGAAGAAAAAAAAATGTTGTTTGCAGCCTTTAATTTTAAATTTTTCTCTTTCTTTGAGTATGAGTATGGCAAAAGAGTGTTTTAATTCATTTATATATTCTCTTGCTATAGATTTACTGCCTAAGTAATGTGGACAGCACATATAAGATGTTGCTGTATTTTAATTTTGCTTTCCATTTGACTTTATGAAACCTTATTTCCATGCTGAAATACTTCAGATCTTTACTGCAAAACAAGTGGTTGCTCTGGGGTTTTGCTTCACATCTGTTAAATTACTGAATGGTTGTAATGATCTCAGCTATATTGATAAGAGTTCCATTGTTTTTCTGATTGTTTTTCCCACAATAAATTAATGCACCCTCAGTAAGTAAGAGGTTGAGTAAATTTTATTTAATAACTCTTTAAGGAATTTTCATTCCTGTTGCCTATTTTTTTTTCTTTTAACTTTTCAGCTGTGTGAATCCTTGGAAGAGCTACAAAATATGAATGGAAAACTGCGAAATGAAGGGCAAGGCATTTGGGCTCTGCTGGGTAGAATCATTGGACAGGTAGGTTGGTTCCTTGCCCCCCTTTACAGAAACAAGCCCTGCAGAACAGGTTTTCCAAGAATAGGCCTTTTTGTTTCTGTCTGCCACTTCTATGGCCAAGTAAATTGGTTTGATTTGATCAGACCCAGGCTTTCCTCAGGGGATAATGCTTCCTGATTGAAGTACCTAGACTTCTGCAAACCACCTAGTGGGAACATATAGGTTAATTTTGTTGTTGTAATACTGTGCTTGTTTGCAAATTTCTTCCATTTGGTATAAGTGATTGACCTGTCATTTGTGATGACCTGCCATTTGTATGAAGCATGAGTTAATCCTACTGTTTTTGTCTCCAACTGTCTTCAGTTACTGTAGGCTTCAAATGATAAGTTAACTATTAATGGCTTTTATAAGATAAAAATCCTTTTAAAGGCAGTATGTACATAATGGTGTATAACTAGACAGAGGAGGGTATTTTGATCAAATGAATATAAATATCTAGGACAACAGAAGATTTGGGTTACTTCGTGTTGCCAGCAATTATCTTTGTTCCCATTGATAGGGGAAAAAAGAGAAGCAAGTATCTTTACAGTGTTTTCATATATGTTTTATGTCAGAGGGGTTAAATATCAATGGACATTTTGGATGTGAGAGGGAGATTGCAATGATTTCCATTTATGATTTAAGATAGAAGAAATTGTTCACTGTGGAAATGCAGACATACAATTACCTGCAATTCTGGCATGCCCTTTGTTGCTGCTGAGTTGGTACTGCTGTTCTGAAAACAACCCTTGCACTTTTATGCAGTAATAGTTCCTAAGATATGCACCCTTTTACTGGTTTTGTTTGTCTGTCTGTCTGTCCTCCTTGCAAAGAAGAATTCTTGCATAACATATCTTTTAATCCAAGACTATTTTTCCTTCCTTTGAGTAAGTATTTGCAAATGTATTTCCTGATGCAAATGTTACTCAATTTGAAAAAAAAAAAAGCTCAGTAGAATTCATTTACACAGCTTGCATGACATTTTTTTCCAGTTGGTTGAACAGATGCAGACCCATGGGGCTGTTGAGAAATGACTTTGATAGATGGTTGCTGTCTGAGGAGCCAGCATTGCAGATAGTAGAAACCCAACAAGAGTCTCATCTGCTTTGTGAAGGGCTTGGTCCAATAAGATAATTTTTCTAATTAACCTGTCGAGCACCAGTGTAGCTGTGATGCTGGGAAAAATAAACTGCCTCAGTATTCTGTCATGTTCATGAATCTGCCTTTGCCTGTTTCAGCTTCCTAGAGAAGAGCATCCCTGTCTGTCCCTGTATTGGAAGCTTGAAGAAAAATTCTAAAAGCTAGTCTTTCTGTATATTTCTTACTAAATTGAAAAAATGACTGTAAGAATGACTTTATATTACAGAACCATCCTAGGATAAATGTGTAACTATCTGTAAAATAGTTAGCTCAGCATTTCCCACTCATTATGTGTCTTGTTCTTTGTGCATTGAGATTAGAGGGATATTCTTTAAAAGTGTCAAGACTCATGTGTACTGCATTTCTTCAAATCCAATAGAAATTGAACATACCAGCAATTTTACGGGCTCCTAAGGAAAGGAAACCAAGTAAAAAGGAAGGAGGAGCACAAAAGACATCTACACTTCCGGCAGTACTTTATAGGCAAGTAATGAAATTTTGCTGACTAGATACAGTATCTAGTAATTTATACTGAGAATATACTCTGAGCAGTTAAACTCAGAAAAATGTTCTGAGAAAATTGTTTCCATTTTTAATTAAAACAAAGCTTTAAAGCTGTCTATGTGTTTTACTTATTTTTGAAGGCTAAGTTGGATAGTGATCAGTTCTTCACCATACCACACATGAGTAAAGTTTGAGTGTTCTTGCTAATTTGACAGCAGTGCTTTAAGGGCAAAGCTCACTCCTTGCATCTGAAGTAGAAGGGTCCTTTGGTTTTTTGATGTGAAAACTAACTGATCCCTTTGGTCTTTGAATGCGGTCATTTGAGTGGATGATTTTGAGAACAGTGATGATGCTGTTCAGTCACGATTCCTGGATGCACAAAACACTTGTCATATAAGAATTCTCACTTTTTGCTCATGCTTCATTTCCCTGCTTCTGTTTTTGATAATTCCCAAGGCTATGAAATAGTTCCACCTTTTCCCCTCTTCTGTAAGCTGTGAAGCTACTAACTGGGGTTTTATTAATTTATTATAATTGTGGGACACAGACTAGGATCCCAGACTGTGACTGTGCAAAATACATGCTTGTCATCTAGGATCTTTTCTCACCACAGCTGAGGAGTGACATGTTCTACTGCTTATCTAGAGAGCAGCATCCAGCAGCAAGTAGTGTCTTGCCCGTCTAGAAGTCTAAGAGAAGAGGATTATTTACACAAGCAAAAGTTCATTTTAGTGCTACAGGAGGTAGAAATCTTGAAAATGTGGCAGTGGGCTGAGGATTCCATGTACACAATAATTGCAGTCATGCTTCACCAATTCTGTTTCATTCAAATGCACTCAGTTCTTCCCATGTTACAGTGCAATCAGTGAACACCTGTCTTTTCAAAATAACTGAAATCTCAATTCCACTAAAATAGTAATAAAAAAGAAATATAATTTCTAAGGAGTTACATTGCCCAGCAAAGCAGCAGCATACACCTATTTCAAGGTGGTTACCTACATAAGTGTGTGATTGATTATTAAAATACCTTCAAGATATTAGCAGCATAATTTTCTGTTTAAACATTTGTTGTATGTTTTTCCACTTGCCACTGGTATATTTTGTTGAAGTATTGAGTGTTTACTAACTTGTTAGAAGTCCTTAAAAATTTAATTGAGAGCCATTTTTTGCTAGGAGCCTTTTAGGCTTTTACTGTACATAGGTAGAAGCTCCTTTAAAAAAACTCCTCCAAAATTACTCCATACTTATTCCAGAAAGTAATTAGGCACTTAAATGATACATTCAAACTGAAGTTGCCACGTTAGTATTGACACTGGGGGATGTGCTGGGGTGTATCATTTATTCTTTATGAGTTTGTAATTAAAGTGCTTTTCTGCTGTGTACATGAAAAGTTGTGGAATTTGCAAGAAGAACCATGATCAACACCTACTGCTACTGTGTGACACTTGTAAACTCCATTATCATCTTGGTTGCCTGGATCCACCTCTTACAAGGATGCCAAGGAAGACCAAGAACAGTTACTGGTAAGAGCACAGTTAATGAGTTGTCCTGTGCTGTCTCTGTACTTAAGATAGGATGTAATTGTCAACAGACTTGCAAATTCCCAGTGGATTAGACATTGCTTTAATGCAGTTTGAACAAGTTTTTTTTGTATTTTCAGGTTATTAGCAGTGATGTTTCAAGGTTAAAAAAAGGAAGTTCTAAAGATTTTCTCATTATTAGCCACTGTGTAAAAATAGGTTATAGCTGTAATTTTCTTGGGTTTTGAATTCATCTGTGATTGTTATTGCTGCAGTATAATAGCGGCAGGAAATTATAGGCTAATACTTTTGGGAAATGAAAGACTTGGTTTTCTGTTTATGTTAGGACTCAGATAAGCGACTCTGTTCAGATCTTCAGGCAAATACTTGTAATATTTTTAAGTAAACTTGCAAGTAGTAGCTTTGTTTATTGCAGTATGGGAAGTGTTGGGTTTACTGCTGTCCTGCGACTGAAAGGTATAATGGCAGAAGTATGTTCATAATAGTACTTATTGCAGTTACATTTTCACAAATTAAACTTTTTTTATGCTTGTGGAGCAGAACAAAACCCAAGCTGTACAATGGAGAAATGATAAGGTGGCAGAGATTCTGATTTCCAAACTGTCATAAAATTAGCTTGCCCTGCTCTGTAGTGTTAGCAATCTGCATGTTTAAACTGCTCTGAAATGTGTTAGAATGAACTCAGAAACAGTTTGTAGCTGGCAAGAAGTTACAGTCCAGCACCTCAAGGACTCATTCATCAGCTTGTCTAAATGTTAAGGTACCAAATCAGAATAGTATAAGAATTGCTTCTAAAAATAGAGAAGAGCTATTTTAACAGAAAAAGATGAGTTTCTGTTTTTCTTAATATAGCTTAATTTTTTTTTTTAGTGAAGAACTTGCATAAAACATTTACTTCAGCCATCTTTTTTGGTTAGTTTTGAAGGTTGTGTGCAGAACACGGTGGCCTGTACATGAAATGGGAGGCCTCTCTTGCTTGTGTCTTTCATGTGACCAAAACCTTGATTTATCTCAGTAAATTTGCGTAGTAAATTCGTAAAGGTTTTCACCATCACTAATACTTTCCTGAACCTAATTTTCCTTTAATTATTTTATGTAGTGTGTTGTTAGACTTTTGATCTCTTTGGTCAAATTTGCCAAGTAGTTATTTTACATGGAAGCTTTTTTTTTTTTTTTTAATTTTTATATAGCTTCTTCATTTACACAGGAGATTTGATTTTTGTTCTGCTTTTTAACAAAGTTGAAAAGGCTCACTAAGAGCTATCAGTCCAAAAGATGTAAGACTAATTCTCAGTAGGTATTAAAGGCAGGATAGGTCAGGTTAGGTAGTAAAGCTCTTTCATTTCAAAGCTATAACTTGGCTTTGTTGTGAATTTCATGCTTCAGTTATATCTTAGATCACAAACTTAGCTTTTACTTCTAATTAGCTCAGGCATATTCTGGAGTGTGAGATGATAGCAGACAAATTGAGCTGCATTGATTGCATTCTTTTCATCATTGAACATTCCTTTATGTGTTCTTTTCAGGATCAGTAGAGAGCATATAGAACAGACCCTTAATCCAAGTTGGAGTTCAGCAGGTTTTTCCTCCCCTGCTGTTTTGAATACAATTTTTATCTTTTGATTAAGATATGAAGAAAAGTGCATTTTTTTAGATGAGGGCCACGTACTTTTCAGATATTTGTATGGGATGTTATAGAAAGATAGAAAAATAAAAGAAAATTGGTATAATGAGAAATTCCTTGGAACACAAGGCTTGTCCAAGATGTAATAGGATATTTGTATAGGATTTAATAGAAACATAGCACAAAAATAAAAGAAAATCAGTATAGTGGGAAATTCCTTGAAATACTAGGCAGGTTGAAAGGCTTTATTTAAGAGTGGTTAAAAACATTGAGTTTAGTTCTTTTTTAAAATAGTAATCAAAATCAAAAATAATTTTCTGTATTTTTTTTCTTTCTGTTCCATTATTACTGCTAATAATTTACTCAGAATAGCTAACTTGAGCCCTTGCAAAAGTTTTTATGATTACAGTAATTTACTTTACCAATATATGTTTATTTAAAGAGTGATTACTTTAACATGTTTATTCCATAAACTTCATCTTTATATTGTGTTTGAGGATGCCAGATGATTCAAGTTGTGTATATGATGCTGCTTAGACTAATTTGACATTCAATTCAACACTTAATAGTTTAAATTACAGTTTACCAAAAAGGGGTTTAGAATTGTTAAATTAAATCCAGTATTATATGTTAATAGTAGGAGAAAAAAAATAAGTATGTGATATATTTAAAAGCTAATTTGTTGAAGAAAGCACAAATTATATTTGATTTTCTCAGTGTTTCTAAAATTTAAACTAAGTTACTAGTTTTAGTCTTAGTGAAATCATAGTAAGAATTTAGACCTAGTGGGCACCAGTGTTTCATAGCTTACTAGTTCAACTGAATTAAAACACTTAACACAAAGAATTTTCCTTGTTCAGAAGCCTGACAGTTTTCTTCAAGGTAACAGTTATTAACATCTTAAACATCAGTTTTTACCATAGTAAGTTCAAAGCCTGTTCTCATTTCAGATGGATTTGAGATGAAGAGCATAGGAACTATTTTATGTAATAATACATTAAAGCATTAATTTATGCCTGCTTTGATGCTGTGCTTTCAAAGTAGAATCATAGAATATCCTGAGTTTGAAGAATCGAGTCCAACTCCTAGATCCGAAGTTTTAACCACACAATGAAATGCTGTGATTTACTTTTGTTTAAAAATTTGCAATTTTCAGTTTCTTAGAAATCCTACTGATGAAATAATTGAATATTATTTTGATTAACATGTTATCATAATGCTAAGTCTTAACATTCTTGCTGACAACTTGTGTGCTGTTATGCTCTTGGCCATTCTGGATGTATTCTCCTGGTAGAGAATAATCTTAACTGGTACTAAGGCAATGCACCAGTGTTGACAGATAATATAATGGATCAAAATCTCGTAGTAAAATATTGACATTTTCATTAGAAAATACTTGTCAGCTACCAACAAGGATTAGTTTCTTCTACTGGAATGAGATTGCTGAAAAACAGTGATAACTTCTGGTACCATATGAAATAGTAGTAGTAGTTCCATGAACACTTATTCAGTATCTGGACATTCATTCATATTCCTGACCTCATTCACTCAGCACTGATCCAGTATCTCTTCATATGTTTTTTTTCATCGTGAGTCACTGGATAATGATATAAAATTATTAACTTACATAAACAGGAGTGGAATATGACATATACATTTTTATGTATTTGTCACTTGTTCTAATTGAAGGATTGTTGGGTTGTTGCAGATGGCAAGTTTTCTTTCTTTTTTAAACTCTCTAACTTTGCACTCTGTGCTTTGAAGCTTTTTGACAACTCTATAAGATTCATGTACGCTGTCTTTTATCTTCAGAGTAAAAGCAGTCCTGGTTTTTTTTCCACCTCCACTATGTCATTTACCTGTGTGATTTATAGAGCACAGGTGTCATCTCAGAGCTATGGTCCATGTTTCTCGACTTCACAGTGGCTTAATTCTTTGTAGACCTTGTGAGAGGTGATTTGTCAGAGAGCAATTTGTCTGTGAGACCTGTGTCTTCCTTATGAAAACAAGCCCCTCTTGTTTTCCTTTTAAAACACTGAGGACAGAACTGTTTTCTGGAAGCACTGTAGTGGTATTTGCTAAGCAATTTGAAATCACTCTTTCCCAACTCACTGCTACTGAGCTGACAAGATGTTTGTGACGTAGGATGTTATCTCTGGTTCTTGTATGAAGCTAGATTGAGAACACAACAAAATCACACAATTTCTTTTTTCTTCTTTAGGTTGGTTGTGCTTAATCAATGACTTTCTGTATGATTAAGAGATTTCAAATCAGTACTGAGATTTCTTGAACAAAAACTTCGAGTGATTTTAGCAGTAGGCTCATTTTAGAAGTAGGCATATTATTGCCTATTACTGATTTTCTCTGTGGATCTAGATAAGGCACATCTAGACTAAAAACCAAACAGAACCTGTGTACTGAGAGATGAATAACCATTTCACCTGTTACTTTGCTTATGCTGCCTAGCAATGCTTGCTAATTTAGAGGGAGTTGAAGATCATTGCAGTAGCTCTAAAGGTCATCTGCTGTGACAGGTTCACTGTCCTTGAAGAGTTGAAGTTAAGTGAGCATGACTGTGGCGTAGCCAACAAGAAGTCTTATGGCTGTTTTCTATGACTATATTGGGATTAAACAGGAGAATGGGAAGAGTACTTTAAATTCAAGAACTGTGTTGACATAAACTATAAGAAGAGCTGAAAAGAGATTGTTTCCAAGTCAGAGGAGTGTGTGTCTGTGATAGCTTTTCTATGGTTCTATGGGAGCTGACAGCCAAAGTGCTTTGTAGTTGAAGCTTGTCTGTTTTGTAATAGAGATGATGGGACATGGTTGACTATGACAGTAGAACCCATTCCAGTAAATCAAGAGGTTGCTTCTAAGTTCATGTTCATAACTCATTTCCCCCTTTACCTTTGCTGTATTTGTGAAGTATTGTTATGTGATTCAAACAACACTCTCACTCATCATAGTATGATTTTGCTTTTCTTTTCTAGATCTAGGTTTTTTGTAATTTTGATTGCTTTCACACTTGCACAACCTGTTTCAGAGCACATATATATTTAAATAGCATCATAGTGAAACTTCAGGACTTTAGTGATCTGCATGGGTATTTTCTGTAGAACTTTCTGAACACAGGGTGCAGAAAAATGGTGTCTTTACCTTGTAATAACTGATAAAGAACAGGAATTATTTAAATCATACATGCAGGGTGGTAGACCCAAGGAACTGGATTCCCTACTCCAAATACTGATGTAAAACCCTATGACTACTTGTTTCTCTTATAAAAGTGTCATTTTTAGTGCAGCTCTTCAGTTATGGAAGCGTTTCCCATAATTTACACATAGCACAATTTTTTACCATAATAGTGGGAGAAAGAAATGCTTTGTAAGAACTACTCACAGAATTTTTGAACATTTTCATAGGTATTGCTTACATCTGCATAAGCAGATCATAGTAATTACTTTCATATGTGCTTTCCAGTGCATAAATTAAAGATATGACTGATGCTGCAGTGTTATGGAGGGCTGTACTCTCGGATGCTTACTAAATAGAAATTCACCTTAAAGCTTTAGGTGGGATAGCTTTAAGAATAATGCATCTTAGAAGGTAAAAAACTCAAAGTAACTTGTAGTTAAACAGACATGTAAGATTTTGTGGGAATATTGTTACTTGAAACTTCTCTGTCATTGGAGTGCCTTTCTCCATCAAATCTTAAAATAATAGTGGTTTGGTCTGGGGGCCTTTATTTACTGAAGTGCACGTGAATACATATATGTGTGTGTATATTCACACAAATTTATGTGTGTGAACATAGAACTGTAAAAAGTAGCATTGTGTAAGCTATTGTACCTTATATTTTTCTATATTCTAGTGGCTTAAGGCCTAGAGGTGTTAACAAGTACTTTGTGTGTAGCGAACTGAGGTTTGCAAAGAAGAGCGTGCTTATTTCATCAAACACAGAGAAGAAAAGCCCTTTTCATCCTCACCATCTGATAATGGAGGAGCAATAGGGAGAGGTTTACTAAAATCACAATAACCACAGCAGTATTAATAGCAGAAGGTATACGGGAGAGAGTTTTACCCACCAAAGGGTATTCACCTCTGGGAACAAACAAAAATGTGCTGCTGGACAAAGGCTTTCAGCTGAGAAGAGCCCTTGTGGCTTGGCATTCCCTGCCCCAGTGTGAAGGAACCAGCAAGGAGCTAGGCTGAGGCTCAGCAGCCACACCGCTGCCGTTGTGCTTCCCCCGGTATTTCCCACACGGCTGCGCTCGGCTGTGTTTGGCAGCGTTTGCCCAGCTCGGCTCGGTCCCACACGGCAGCACTGGCACCACCAGCTGCCTCTCCTGCACCTGCTCAGGTGGGGGTTTGGAGTGGAGAATGGGACCAGCAGTGGCAGAGAGGGGGCTGGGGCTGGTTGATCCCAGCACCTTCTCTCCAGAGAGATTCAAGCAAGATGGCAAATTTTCAGTTTCTGCCGCTCAGCTCTTCCTGCCGAGCCCACACCCCCAGTGATGATGTGCATGGTAGGGAGTTAAACAGTGCTGGAAGCTCCATACCCCTTTTCTCCATAACCAGGACAAAGAGGAAGAATACAGGCCTTTACTCCTGTGTGCTGGCCCAAAACTGTTCAACAAGCATATAAACTGACTTCCTTGTGCTTCGGCTATTCATAAAGATTCCATACTTACATGAGAGAGGGGAGAAAGTGTTATCTTCCCTGCAATATACCCTGTTCTTCTGCTTTTCTAGATCAGCAAATACTCCAAATACTGTCTTGTGTCCTATTTACCCTGGTCTTAATTGCTTTTGAGATAGGAGGTGATGAATCTTTGTAACATTATAATGTAGCCACAATTTTCTAAGATTTGCATATGGAAAAGATGAAGGAGATAGGTCTTGAGTTAGTCAGGGTTACACTGATCTGTTACCCAATCCATGACTAGTTTCCCTCTATTCTGACCTGCCACCTATCTGTGTTAGCAAACCATAATTATTCCTGGTGTCTTTTGGTATAGCTTGGAGAGATCTGAGATTATAATGCTTGTGCTACTTTGAAAGAGTTAGAAATCATGGAAAATTGATGCATGTGATATTGTGTTAGCTCTCACTGAAGTTCACAGGAGAAGAACTAGAACTGTCCCTGTTGAATGTATAAATTGGAACAAATAGGCTCAAGCACAGCATGCATCTGACTTTGTGCTTTTGTTTATACAGGATGGATATGCCTTCTTGTTGCACATGTGTATTAAAATCTAACTTTAAATAATTAAACATGTGGGATTTTTGCTTTGTCTCCTTCCAAAGCAAATTTGCTCTGTCATTTAGATTGTGCTTATCACTGTTAATGCCAAATAATAGCAGATTATGTTGATTTTTCTTTTGGTTGGTATTATTTAAAAAAAGTGTTTAATAGGAGAACTGGTGGTGAATCGGACTTATATTTAATGGACTTGCAGTTTTTTAAATTAGAAGTGTAGTGTGAGAAGTAATTAAAACTGGCTCTTCCAGTAAGTATAATTTTTATGTTTTCATTAACATACTTTTAGTGAACATCCGCATCTATGACTTTGCATAAGATGATTTTTTGCAAATAAAAACAAATCCTGTTGAATTCCTATCTTGTTAATTCTGTTATGGAGCTTGTTAATAGCATTACTTTACCACCTTTTAAGTTTTGAAGTTCTGATAGTGATTTTGTATTTTTTCAGAAACTCATTATGCATTTTTTTCAATTTAGTTTGTTAATATGTGTCTCTAGCTTCTGTATTTGTAATTTTCTCCTATTTTTTTCAGATTTAAAACCCACTCCCTTAGGAAATGCATATTAAAATTTATTTTTGTAACAAACATGTCCTCCAAATCCCTGCCACTAAAGTGTGCTCGTGTGGGAATGAATTCAGCAGCATGTCATTGTAAAGATTAACAATCTGGTCTAGTAGAGGGTGCCCCTGCCCATGGCAAGGGGGTGGGAACTAGATGATCTTTAAGATCTCTTCCAGTCCAAACCACTTTATAATTCTAAAATTAAACTGCAGCAGCAGCTACACTAATTAATGGATTAGAGATCAGTGGGCAGCTTTAAAAATGAAGATGTGGTAGCATGAAAACGATGAAATAGGGGGCATTTTTCTTGAAGATTAATTCCTACTTTCAGAATCTTGATTTTGAAAATTAAGTACTGTCAGGAAAATGTACGTTTTCGATGTCCATTTGATTTCTTGACTTTTGAATTTATCTTAAACACAAACACTTCAGCACGTTTCTTTTTCTGCTCTTGTGACTGCAGTCTTTAAGAAGAAAATCTTCTGCTTTGCAGGCAATGCTCAGAGTGTGACCAGGCAGGTAGCAGTGATATGGAGGCTGATATCGCCATGGAAACCTTACCAGATGGGACCAAAAGATCAAGGAGGCAAATTAAGGAACCAGTGAAATTTGTTCCTCAGGATGTGCCAACAGAACCGAAGAAAATTCCAATCAGAAACACGGTAAATGATGGTGGAGTTGATGTGTTGAGGCTCATATTCATAATAATACTGTTTCGTCGTGGACATTTTGAACGGAGAGATTTCAATTAGATTGATGTTCTGTTTTTGTTATATATTCCATTTTCTCCTTTTAGTGCTTTATTAGTTGTGGTAAACATTGTTTTGCTAAAATAGAAAGCTGGGAAGTACAGTGCTTAACTGAAGAGCTGCACAAGCTTAAGGAAAAGTTCAGTTTGCACTTAAACTTAGTCTTAAGAGCTCTTCTTCACTGTAGTGGTAAGGACACTTACTAGGGTAGATTTAAATATATTGAATTATAGCTATAAAATCATTAGTCATTTCCTTATCTACAGCAAACCTGCTGAGTGACTGCACATCTTGTGACCGTCACAAGACCCTGTTATTTCAGTTTGTTTGGCTTCCTAGTCTTACTGGTCAATGTACGTTTTCTTAAACTTTCCTGGCGGACAGAATTTTGAGAAGACAAGCAAAACCTCTTTCTTCCTGTGCTGATGAAGTATTTAGCATATTTGAAAGCAGTATTTCTTTTATTAATCACTGTGCACTTTTCCTTAAATTTTGTTCTCCTGCTTGTTCAGAAAACAGGGCTTTTTATGTGTGATTATGTACCACCTATAAAAAGAACATGAAAATATCGAAGGGCATATGGGTCCAGATTATGGGATGAGTAGTGTTCCCATATCCCTTCAGACATAAGTGGTTCATCTTCCAGGATGAACCTGAAGAATATTTCCTGAATATCAGGAATATCAACGGAATATCAGGAATATCAATATCAGGAATATCAACGTCTTACATTAGCGTTAGATGAAGTTTATCTCTCATGCAGCACAACTTTATTTTCTTCATCAAGCTTTCTGGACATTTTATGATTATACTAGCAGATATCATGCTTAATATACACCAGTAGGATTAAGCAAGTATTTTCCTGACCTTGTCTTAAATGTTTGTTTTCATTTTGGGCCACAGATTGGATTTACCTAATAGCTTCCCTTTCCCAGTCTGTGACTCAGAACTTTAAGAATGATTCAAGCCAAGCTGATTAATTTAGTTCTAACAATTAGGAGTGTGAGTAATACAAAATTAAATTTTGAGAAACTTCTTCTGTCTTTTCCTCTTTGAGGGAAAGTACCCTTCCTCCGTATGCATGAGAGCTCATAAAATCTTACAGCTGCCTGGGGAGGTTGAACTTACTGTTGGTATGCTGTTGTTCACATAAAAAGAAGACTTACCTGGTGTTCTGCTCACTGAACCCTTTGTATCTCACCTCCCATTTTTTCTTCTTCCTTTCTCTTCTCTCTTTTTATACTTAATGTAGTTCTCTTAGAGTGTGGAGAATCATGATTCTGGGACTAAAGAGAACTAAAATTATTCCAGGAAAGAAATTCATAATTGTAATAAAAAAGCAGTAACGTAAGGCATTGTTCAGAAATCCATAGAGGAATACAAGCTTGGTTTGTTCTAAAGCCCATGTAGTAACTGCCAAGGTTCTTCTGTGCAGAATGGAGAGAAGTCTGATTGCTCTGAAGTGTTCCTCTCATGCTGTGACACTGTGATGTTCTAAACTGGTGCTACATTGGTGATTTGGTGCTTCATGTGTTAGGTAGTATATCTACACACATTGTAGTATGTAATACAAGGATTAATTGACTTTCAGTGGCACACTGTGTCATCACTGCATGGTGTTGCACTATGGGAAAAATACTGCTACCAGTCTAAGAAAGATTTTTTTCCACTGTTTGAATTTTCAGTCTCTTTCAGTTCTCTCCAGTTCTCTGCTTTTGTAAAACATACAGATTTGCAAGATAACATCTTTGCTGCCTTGAGAGCAGGGCTTCTCTGTAAAAGAGAAGCACTGACCACTGACTCTTCCCACCTCCACTGATTTGCCCTCTTCTGGGTAAATCCCCCAGTTTATATATCAAACATAATGTTCTGTGGTGTGGAATATCCTTTGTGCAATTCAGTCAGGCTGTCATGGCTGTGGTTCCTTCGAGCTTTTTTGTGCAGCTCTCCATGGCAGAGCATGAGACACTGGAAAGTCCTTCATTTGAGGTATGCATAACTTAGCAACTCTTATCAGCATTAGAGGCCAGCTTAGCTCAGCTGGTCAGAGCATGGAGCTAATAGTGCCAAGGTTGTGGGGTTGATCCCTGTATGACTTGCATTCACCTAACAGCTGGACTTTGATGATCTTTGTGCATCCCTTCCAACTCAGAGTATTCTGTGATTCTCATACTAAATCCAGAAAGCACACCACTATACCAGCTACTAAAAGCAAGTTAGTGCTATCCCAGCCAAAACCAGACCATCTGCTCAGAGAGCTGCAACAATTGGAGCACACTAGTGTTCACAGCTTCTACATGACATTGGAGACTCAGCTTCCTTCTGTAGTTTGGGAGTGTGAGAGAACTAAGACTGAAGCAGGTTATTCAGAGTCAGGACAGTGCTTCTCCCTTGTACAATTCTCTACATTATTTGTTTGCCAGGACAGTATTTTCTATCCTAATGCTATACAAGCTTTTTAAGGAACCCTATGAGCCCTCTAAAGTATTTCTATCTCTTAGCTTTCAAATATTTCACAGTATATTTATATAAAATCATAGATTCACAGAATGTTCTGAGTTGGAAGAGGCCCACAAGCATCACTGAAAGTCCAACTCCTGGCCCTGCATGGGTCAGCTCCAAGAACCATACCATGTGCCTGAGAGCATTGTCCAAACATTTAAACTTTGTCAGGCTTTGTTCTGTGACCACTTTCCTGGGGAGACTTTGCCAGAGCCCAACCACCCTCTGAGTGAAGAACCTTTTCCTAATATCCAACCTAGACCTTCCCTGACCCAGCTTCAGGCCATTCCCTCTGATCTTGATGCTGGTCACCAGAGAGAAGAGATCAGCAGCTGTCCCTCCTTTTGCCCATGTGAGGAAGCTGGAGACTGCAATGAGGTCTTCCCTCAGTCTCCTCCAGGCTGATCAAGTTACTTCTTGGATGTCTTCCCCTTCTAGGCATTTCACCATCTATGTAGTCCTTTGAACTCTTTCTGGTAGCTTTATTAGCTTTATATCTTTTTTAATAAAAAGATATAAAGCTAATGAAAGTGCCCAAAATTGCACACAGCACTTGCGGTGAGGCTGCCCCCAGTGCAGAGCAGTGGGACAATCCCCTGCCTTGCCCAGCTGGCGATTCTGTGCCTGGTGGCCTGCAGGACATGGGTGGCCCTGCTGGCTGCCAGGGCACTGCTGACTTCTGTTCAACCTGACATCAACCAGGACCCCCAGGTCCCTTTCCATGGCACTGCTCTCCAGCCTCTCATTCCGTACACTGAGGGTTGCTTCGTCCCAGGTGCAGATTCTGACACTTGCCCTTGTTGAGCTTCATACAGTTGGCAATTGCCCAGCCCTCTCATTTAGGACCCTCTACAGGGCCTCTCTGCCTTTGAAGATGTCAGCAGCTCCTCCCAATTTAGTATCATTGGCAAACCTACTTAGTATATCTTGCAGTCCTGTGTCTAAGGTGTTTATGAAGATGCTGAGAAGAATTGGTCCTAATATAGTGTGCTGCAGTGACAGATTGACAGTCTGGTATCACCCCATTCACTACAACCTGAGGAAATCAAGTTTGACAAGATGGACTTTCCCTTCATGAAGCTATCATCATACTGATGACTCTGTTGTCCTTCAAGAGTTTTCCAGTATCTCCCAGAGTAATCTTCATAATTTGACCTGTCACTGAAGTGGGACTGACAGGCCTGTAGATTCCAGAGTCCTCCTTGCCTTTCTTGAAAACTGGGACACCATGTGCTAGCTTCCAGTCAACTAGGACCTCTTGGATTCCCAAGACCACTCCAAAATCATCAAAAGAGGTTTTATAATGGTATTAGACAGTCAAGTATTCTCTGATGAATCCCATCAGGCCTCATAGACTTTCAGGGATCCAGCTGAAGCAGTAAATCCCACACAAATTCAAGGTTGACTGGGAATTTATCATTCTCACAACCATGGTCTTCCAGCTCAGGGCACTGGGACCCCCTTAGCCTATTGTTGGTATTGAAGACAGAGGCAAAGAAAGCATTTAACACCTCTGCCTTGTCTGTGTTCCTGTTTGTGAGTTAACCTGTAGTGGGCCAGTGTCATTTCTGCATTGTAGAGCAGCTGTTCCAAAGAAGTGGGAAGACAGAGAAAGTCCAGCCATTGCACTCCATGTTTTTGGAGACAGCAACTATCATATTGTACATTAAAATGTAACTTAAGTTTACAAGAAGACTTTTCTGATTTTGACATTCCTGAAACCATGTAAGGGAATATGCAAGGGTAACTTTAAATATACCATACTTTTACTCTGAGCCAGGGTCTGTACAAATGACAAATGAATATAAACAAGACATTAGGTCTTTATACTTAATTCTGTTGTATAACGGTTGCATTTGCAGACAGAGTTTAATGTATTGTTTATGCTTTACACATTTCAAGCCATATGTAGTGACCTTTTAAAGATTTTTTTGCATTTCAGTGCGTAGCTTTTTAAACTAGGTTTATTTAAAATCTGTTATCTTTATAATTCCGATTTCACACTTTTATAAGCATCACAAATCATTATTTTTGTTGCTAGTTAATTTCATAGAAATTAATAGCTAATGATTAGCAAAGAGCTAATAGAAATCAATAGCTAATTGCATAAACCAGATATCTGTAAATACCTTCCTTATATTTCTTATAAATCTGAATATGTTTTTTAACATTTACTTTTCTAAACTGTATATTTTATTTCACTTTTGTTTTCATAAAGATTGTAGAATATATTTTCTTTGAAAAATACTTTAAAGAGATGCAAATAGCATTTCTCAGCAGTAAATTGAGAGATTATTGGTTTTACTCTGCTCACCTATCTATGTTCAGATTTTCAGAGTCTATTTGAGGTGATCCATATTACAAAAACACAGTTTTTAGAAATCTGTGGACCTCATTTGATATCTTAGAATAAAAAAGAACACATGGATTATTTTTTTTATCAAACATGTCATTGCTAAAACAGTTTTGTTAGTCTGGTGTCTTATTTTTACAAAATAAAGGTTTTCCTTCTGTCCTTTTGAAAAAAATGATCACAAACTGTGCTTCGCCTACTGTAGATACTGTTGTCTGGAAGTATAATGCAGTTCCTGTCTGGCACATGCATACAACATCTTCTAAAGCAATTTTGTGCTGCTGAGGCTAGCTATGTGCCCTAAGAGTGGAAGGGATGCTGATGAGTCCTTTGAAGTTGTGTTTGTGTTCTTGACTATTCCATTTTCCAGTAAATGCTGTCAGATCCTAGTACTCTTAGTGAGTCTATTAGAGGGTGTTTTTTTCTTTTTTTTTGTGGCTTGTTTTTGTGAAAATTGCTTTTTTTCTTTTGTTTTATTGGAAGCAGCTATCTACCCAGTGTTATAAAGGTGGAATTTTGGAAACTTAATTGTTGAAGCCTGTAAATGAGGTATTCTGATGCTCTGATACCAAACTTATTTTTGCTACTTGAAACATGAATTTTTTTTCTGTAATTGCATTGTATATAATCCAGAGGAACACACAGTAATTTTTTTGTTTAACAGAGAAAGTCTGTGTTAGTTATGGTATTGTCACACAGAATTTAATGATTAATTGCTGTCAACTGAACATAAATGCTCTAGCAAAAAATACATTAGACAGTCAACTTTCTGAAAACTTTAGTTTTCATTCTAATGAACATCGTAAAATAACTCTCTTTCCTTCTTCAATTGATAGAAAAGCTCAACTGAGTCTATGACATCATAATGTCACAAATGTATAAAGTAATTGTTTCAGCTTGCCAGGTGCATGGATACATGATAATATAGAACTCTCTTTTGGCTTCAGATCAAATTCAGAATGGAGTGAAGTAAGATCTAGCTCTTCCACAATGCTTGAAGCAAATTGAGCTTTACTCTCTTTTTTTGTGGGTTTTTTTTTGGTTGGTTGGTTGGTTTTTCTGCTTGTTTGGTTGGTTTGTGGGGTTTTTTGGAGGTGTGGTTTCATTTCTTTGTTTTTGGTGGGGTTTTGTGGGTTTTTTTTTGGAGTTTGGGGATTGTTTTAGTTGGTTGGTTTGATTTTTAAGAAAGCAAGAAGAAAAAAAAGACCTGCAGACAAAAGATCACTTGTTTTCCATGCAGCAAAGGCATGGAGAAATGAACATATTCCAGTGGTGTCAATATCTCTGTAAGTAAAGGTAACTGGTGTATCTATCACTTCTTGCCAATAAGTACTCGAAAGTTGAATTTTCCAGGAGAGAGTCACTTGTTTTAGCAATGTCTGAAAACTGAGCCTTTCTGGCCTCTTTGTCTTCCTGCTTCTGTTTCAGTTCTCTAAGTGTTGGCTTTGGAGGAAATTAGTGTTAAAAAGTATAGAAGTCAACTCTCTTTCTCAAACTCTGTTACTTGTTTAAGCCTGAGAAACAGTAGTTACAAGTTAACTGATAGACTCAGTGACAATTTTGCTTGACAGCAGGAATGTTGCAAATTTTTTTTATTTTCTAGGAAAAAAGTTATCAAGACAATGGAAACTAAAAATACAGAGAAAAATTGTAATTCTATGCAATTAAGCTTCATGGTTGACTTGTTTCTTTTTATAATCATATTTTGATTTACTGCTGTTCCTTTTTGTCTGACAGTTCCCTTTTTATTACTGTCATTTTTCTGGAAAATTTAATAATTATTTCAGAGATATTTGTTGAGTAGTAGCAATATATGCCATTAACTTTGATCTATATTGAACGAGTGTGCCATCTGGTGTCTACATGGCAGTCCTTACCTTTTTTTGAAATTATTTTATGTCTGTGTGGTGCCATCAATTGCACATTTCTTCTGCCTTTTAACAAAGCTGAGGGAGTCAAAAGGATTTTTTTCTGCAACTGCTTCCATCATAACGTTTTCCTTAGCAAAGGAAGTTTGTAATTTCTAACTTTTTGTAAGGAATGGATGACATCATGAATTAAAAATTGCTATCTTGACAAAATGTTCATGATTAATGTGTAACAGGATAGAGAACACATTATCTGTACAGTGTCAACCTGTGTGGCTTTTTTCATAGGCTTTTGTGCATAAAACACACTATCAATAGAACACTGATTTCATTAAGTCACTTTTTTGGTATAGTGGATAGTGAAAGTTTCCCCAGTTCCCTTTTCTGAAATTGTTCTGTTTCGCTTGTGTGTCATGTCAGAGTTATCCTCTGTTCTTCAGTAATGAAATTCTCCTGCATTTACCTCTTCATTTGGAATTGTTATATATTATTCTAACGTTTACCGATTTCTTTTCTATTTTTTGTCTTTAGATTAATCGTGAGTAGTATTTGATAAAGACTGCGTAAGTGAGAGTTGAGGTTTGGATGTTTCTGATATGTGTGATACATATCTATGAAACATAGCTTGATAAAAGATAAAACTGTGAAAGTATATCCATTAATGTTAGTGTGTCAGCTACAACTGGACATAAGATAGAAATAAAAATGTCTGAAGAATTTAGACAGGATCTGTAATTAAAACATGGGCTCACTCTTACACTGATCCTATTTGCTGTGCATTTCAGTGTGTGTGAAAGACAGCTGAAAGACAGCAATGTGTCTTTTTCAAGTAGTTACTGTAGCCACAGGTGTGTCAGGGAAACATAAATCGATATGTGCTATTATTTCTGACAAGAAATGTGAGGTTTATAGATCTCCAAAAATCAAAGCATCTAAAGTTCTTCATGTTTTGCCCTCTTAAAATTACAGCACACACAAAACAACTGCTACAGACTTTCTGCAGAGGAAAGAAATTACTATAGTACCAGTGCTTTTAAAAGTCAGGTATATCTTAAATCTGTAGTCTAACCTTTCCTACAGTTATATTTTCTTTCTCAAGGAACGTTTTGAAATTATCGTGCAGAAATCAACATTGATCTGAAGAACACAGGAGATCAAATCCAGAACCATGCTAGTTCACTTTATGTGGACTTGAACTCCTGCCAGTGACCACAGCTGCTTTCAGTATTTCATATTCTTTTCTATGCATTGTTAACATTTTTAACTCCTCTATATCTTCTTGTGAGAAAGAAATTAAATAGGTGGCAGTGTACACTTTTATCCTCTAGGAGCACTTCAGATAAAAGCTCACGAGGAGCATATACTTCTGGCTTTTGGGAATGTCCTGGTTTAGGACAAATTAGGGGGAAATCTCCAAAGAAAACCCCTTAAAAGAAATAAACCTCCACAACTCCCCCCCACCGGGCTCGGGAGGAATTTCCTCAGAGGAGAAGTGGAAAAAACTTATTTATTGAAAAAAAACAACAAACAAAGAACACTCCCCAACACAAGAAAAAACAAACGTTTTCCGAGATGACAAAAAACTGTTTTCACCAGTAGGATCAGTGGTCTCGGCTGGGAAGGGTGCCAAAGCTTCTCTCAGCAGACTCCGGGGGGTCTTCCTTGACGTTCCCGAAATCAGGGTCCGGAGCCGGTTCGGTGACTTCAAGGGAAGGAGAGGAAGGAAAGAAGGGGAGAAAAAGAACACAAAACCAGAAAAAAATGGCAAAAAGCAAGCAAAAAGCAAAAAGCGTGAGAGCAAAGCAAGCAAGCCTAACAGCTAGCAGCCAGCAAGCAAGCAGCAAAAGCAAGCAAGCTAGAGCCAGAGCTGGGGGAGGAGGGCAGCTAATTAGACAAAACAACCTTGGGACGCAGGAACAGGAACACACACGATTTGGGATACAGAGCATGAAAAAAAAAAATGTCCCGTCACCCCAGGACAAGAATCACCTCTCCCATTGTGTTTGGTTTACAAATTCTGGATCAATCATGTTAGGGGTTTTTCTTCCAACTGGCAAAGCAAAAGGGCTCCAAGGGAACATTCTGCCTTCTATTGCTGTCTTTGGAAGAACTGGTTTAAAGCATGAACATTGAAACATAGCAGCAAAGTTGGGTGACAGCCATGGTGGTTTTGGGTGATGTGGGCAGCTATTCTGTCCAGTTCACCATCGTGCTTTCCCTCCTGGAAGCTAACATATCAACTTGTTGCATCTTTTAGTGAGGGCAAACAGTTTCCTTTGCAGCTTTGCTTTGCTGCTTTTTTTCCTTTTGCAAGCAGTTTGTTTCCTTTCAATGACTGTATGGTTCATCCTAGGCTTTGTTTGTTCTTTACAGATGTCTGTTATTTTTCTCATGTATGGAATTTCATTTCTGAGACAGAATCTTATAGTCAATGCATTATCTACTGTACTTCAGGTTTTATGCTTCATATTCAGTTGCTTATAAACAAAATTATGAAATGCAAGCATTCACTTCTAGCTTTTCCGAGTTCAAAATGGAGACTCCCACTTCAGTCTTTCTTCTCCTACTGCTGGGTTTGAACCCATTGTTGATCACATTTTCTCTCAGCATATTTTCATTCCATTTTGGACAGTGTTTTTAATGTTCTGATTTTTTTACAGTGTCTTGAGTTCACTATTTCCTCTCATGCATCACTCCATATCCCTCATTCATTTGATCTGTTTCATGTTGTATCATTTATGATTTCATCATTCATTATTAATTTATTGTGTTGGTATTCTGTTTTTTAGCCATTTAAGTTCTGGTTCTTTCAATTCCTTATGCCAACACGCAAGTTTCCGCTCTGTAACAGCAGAATGCATAGATGGATACTTTTGTGACACAAAACGTGATGGCTGAAAGAAACCAGTTTTTTATTTAGCTTTCCCTTGTCTATGGAACTGTGTGCTCTAGTTCTCCTATTTTTTTCTTCTTTTTTTTTCCCCAAGACTTTCTCTAACATTCTTTCTTAATTGTGTTTTATTACTTGCATTGTATATTATAAAATTATATATATTTTATGGGGTATTGTGGTAACTGTGAACTTAGATCATTACAAAGTAGATTAGATAGGAACAATCCAATGGGTGCTTTCCTATTTCTGTTCTTTCCAGATTTGATAGCTGTTTGCATTTGATGCCCACCACTGCTTCTCTCTAGGGAGTCTTGTAATGTTTTGTGGGAATTTTTGAAACAATAAGCAAGAGAGGTAGGATTTTCTTTTCCAACTATTAAATGAAAAATCAGAAGGTAAAGCAATGACTGAAATAAGTAAAATAAGGTATGCCTTAATACTGTGAGATGATTCTCCAAGCTCCACAGATAGTAAGCCTTGAAGTAAAAGACAAAAGACAAAAAGACAAAATTGTTGATCTTTAGGTTTCATTTATTCAGAGCACTGCTCTTTTCAGAGGACAGGCATTAAAATTGTTAGGAAGGGTAAACCTTTGGTAAGATACTCTTGGAAATGGTGGCTTGCTTTCGTCTTGACGATTTCATTGAATCAAACAACTCAGTTTCTCTATCCAAGGAACATAATCTTACAGGATTTTAAAGAGTTTAATTAGCAGTTTATTTGATGAAGTGTGTCTTTCCCCTCAAAGTGTTATGCTAAAAAAGACTAATAAGAATTTAATCTATTCTATATTTTGCAGTTTTAAACTTTTTTATCAAAGTGTAAATTTTGTTCTTCTTTAAAAATAGCCATTTTATGCTGGCATCTTAATTTTAATTTACTGACCTTTCTTGAGCTGCTCATATTACATTGGATTGTATTGCTAATGAAATAAGGTACTATTTTTCTCTTTCTCAGTGTAAGGTAGTTCTTTGTGATGCAGCAGCTAATTTATTTCAAAGAATTACAGCTTTTAGCTTGATTCCCTAATGAAAATAAGTTAGTCACTTGCCTGCTACTCTACTAGCATTGCCTTCAGTAATTGGTAGACCCATTATTGCAATATTTGATTTAGAGCTGTGTATGGCTAATTAAGTTTTGTAGTGTTTTTTTAGAGCAGCTGAATGGTAAGGATGAAGTCTGAGTATGGAAGAAGTTCTCGCTTTAGCTGGGGAACACATGGAGAACTTAAGGATATGTTGGGAGGTGTGGTTTGGATGCACTGGAGAAGAAGAGGTTAAGAAGTCACTAGAGAAGGGGAGGAATAGAAATATTGTGTTGTAGTATCAGGAGATCAAATTTATTAATTCAGCTGGCTTTTGTGTCAGTTCATTCCTCTATTTGTATTATCTCACTGCCATAATTGTTAGAGGAATGAAATGAAAAACAGAGTTTGCACTTGTTTTGACCTTGGCATGTTTGAGTTTTTGGGGCAGTTAAGGTTATATAGAATCAGCACTTAGGCACCTAATTTTAAATCTTCAGTTGCCTGTGTAGTAAACAGAACTGCATGGTGATTCCATTTTGATGCTGTGGGCTCCAGAGCTCAGTGGCTGCAGTCTTGCTGTTACTAGTCAGGGAAGGGAAGCGTCTGAGCACATCTCACACTTTGCTCTTACTGTAGTGCCCACTGAATGAATTCCAAAGCTCTCTAAGGACCAAACTTGCGCTGAGACACAACCAAAGATTTGCCAGTTAAGTCATTAAATGTTAACATTTGAAATAATTTTTCACAGAAGTCTTTTGTTTCTACATGAAGAAAATTTTATGGGTACATATTATGTACACTTTTCATAGTACTGTACTTTTATTGAAATTATCATCCTTGTTCTGAAGCGTCACCTTGGCACAGTTGCCAAGTTGTGTAGGTTGTATCTCTCCAATCCATACCTTCTCTGTTTTGATCTGGACTGAGTTGTCCATCCCAAATGGCAGAAGTTTCACAGCATTTCTACCTTCTGCAGTAAAATAAAAGAGCTGCTGGAATAGCACTGGCATTAATTGGGATTTTGCTTGAGTGCTGATAACATGATTTTGATTTCCCAACTTATTGTTTGAACACTTTGGAAATGCAGGGACAAAGTTACAAAACTGTCTTGCTCCATTTTATGATACAGGGAAATCCTTAATTGAAGGTATCTCTGTAGTATTGAATTTCCAGATATTTTGATTAAAGGAAAATAAAAATCACTGTCTTTATGGACATCTTTTGCTGGATTAACATTGTAAGTTTTAAATATGAACAACTTTATCTCAGTTGTAATATATGCCATTTAATAACAAGGTTTCTTTAGCTACTTTTAAATAACAAATCTTAAATTGTTTATGGCAAGTACATGCAGCTCTAATATTTTATATTTATAATCTCTGATGTTTTCGTTCTGAGCCTGCTAATGATGGAAATTATTCAGTGAAATTTAAAATACAGTACTTTGAAGCAAACAATAATGAATAATATTGAACAAGGTAATCCAGATTTATCTGATTCTTTCCTGTTAACCTGTAAGTTAACTTCAGTGATAACATATGTAAAATTACGAATGTCAAATTACTACAGGGCTGTTGCTGAAAATCGAAGAATATTCAATTTTCAATTGTTAATTTGATGTTATTTTTCATGTTGAATGCTGGCAATAATAAAATGGTCTGAGCAGAAGCATTGAAAATATGTTAAACTATGGAGGTCTGTTTAAAAAAAAAACCCACATAAAATTGCTATTTTAAAAGCATATAAAATAGCCTAAAAACATGTGTGCTAAAGATGTTGATTTTAATGTTTGTTTTCTAGTGATTATTGAACAAACTCAACTATGTTTGAAGGTTTAGAAAGCTAATGAAAACATAATGAAATAAAATTTAACGTCACATTCCTGGTCATACACATCACACATTATATAGCAGACCAGGTGCAAACCAACATTTTCTTGGCAAAAGTGACTAAATTATTTATAAACCTTATATCTTCATTTTGCTGAAGTTTAAATACGTTTCATTATTACTTAAAATGGAGTTACTAACTTGTAATACTTTCTGTTTAGAGTCAAAAATAATGTAATTGTTACCTAGATTTCCAAATGATGTGTCAGTTTCCGAGACAGCATTACTCTGATGGTGCAGGGCATACACTTGGTCTCTTGCTGCTGAAACATGAAGAGTGAGGACCCTAATATTGCCTTTTTTGGCATGCACCATTATACCTACTTTATAATCTTTACACAGCTGCATTCAGGAGGGCCTCCACAGCTTAAAGTTGTCCAAGTTTGTGAAAGTTCTTAGGACCAATTCCAGAAGCCGAAAGTAGTAAAATTGGCAGTTAGTGTGCTGGTGTCTGATCAAACTGTTCTTTATCTAGTTTTAATTTGCAGTGACCTTGAATTGTGTAACATGTAGTTGACAGAAAGCCCATGTTACATTAATACCTCTAATATTACATTGATAAATTCAGTTATGTGTAGTAAGTAATTTTTTCCATAGTTTGGCTCTACTGTGTGGATTATGGGATGTAGAACACCTCAGTTAGTAAGTGTATAGTAAATATTGATATGTTTTAAGTAGATAAGGTTTTACATTTTTTAATAAATCACCCCTGGGGAAATGTGAAAGAGAATGCTAATGGCAATTAAAGTATTCTAAAGAGCCATAAAATAGAGTAGCATTTTCCATTCCACTACATTCATTGGTACTACAGTGTTAAATCTTGACTAAAAAAGGAAAATCTTCCCAAAGAGAATGTTATTAACATGCTCAGATCAAAATCTGCATAAGTATAAAGATGTAGATGTGTTGAAGTGGCAGTGTAGCAGTACTGAAATCTGTAAAACAGTTTCAGATAGAGAATTGTGTTTAATTTGAAGCTGCTATAAATCACCTTCAAAGAGGACCCAAACAGAGGAAGCGTTATATTGTTAGCTTCTTCAGATCTGAATTTATCATTGCTTGTACTTCTAAACTGGTCTAAGATTTTTTTGAGGAGCTGTTTTTTATGTTTTCTGAAGTGAACACCAGCTGCTTCAAAGCTTTTAAGAAATTGTAAACTAGGCAGTGTTTTTCTTTATCATATGATAAATTACTTCCTAATGTGGTGATTTTCTCCCATAAAAACAAGCATTTTCATGGTTTTTTATGTATTTATGTTGTTAGTGACTGTGTGTCAGACATTTTGAGTTACTGGAATAATCTCTTGTATTTCTTATTTCCTTTCACACCCCTTCTAATATACTTTCCTTTTTAAACAAGAAGGAAAGGGGGATATTGTCAGCTTGTGGCAGTTATATAACACAGGCAGTCTAATAAAGCTGCTGTTTCAAAGATAAAATGCAGTGACCGAACCTGAACTCACGCAAGTTGAATGTAGTAACTTAAAAGGTGCTTGTAAACCTTTGGTGCTCGCTATTACAGTCTATGGATACCCCTTGTCCTCCACACTGTTGGTCTTTATGCTTTTTTGGCCAACTGCAATACTGAAAAAATTTCTAGTTTTTGTATAGAATCATCAGAAACGTCTGTTGTGTACCAGTCATATATTGATATATGCCACAGCTTTATGAACATTTGCCATAAACCCATTCTACTAAGCTTCAGCTGGAAAGTATTAATTCTTGTTACTCCTCAAAATCTGTAAGTTATTTTGCATTTCTGTTTTGGTAATGTTCTTTATTTTTTTTTAACCTTATCACTTGGTGTATAAATAGAGCACATTTCAGTGCTCCATGAGTTTATTTTAATACACCGTTCATATCAATTTTCAAATTACTAGTTTTGGGAACTTTGTGCAAAGTTTGTAAGAGATCTGTAATTCTAGTGGCAGTCCTTTTAAGAATAAGACTTAACATGCTCAAGTGTTTGACTAGTTCTTTAGATTTATATTCAGAATGTGATGCTATTGCCCTAATACTGATTAGTGTAGTTGTCTGGCAGTGATTCTGTAGGTAATACTTGAAGTTATTTCCTGCAGTGTGTTTTTGTTGTTAGGAATGAAAGTTAAATAGCAAAAACATTCTATTACCTAACATGGAATTTTAAATATATTCTCTTCTAGAGAACTAGAGGACGGAAACGAAGCTTTGTTCCTGAAGAAGAAAAACCTGAGGTTGGAATATAGTGTTTTGTTTGTTTGTTTGTTTTTTTAACAGTTTCACAAAAAAATTAAACTTTGGGCTGAAATGTTACTTTCCATGCCATAATTGAAAATATTTGCTTTCCTTCCTTCCTTTCCCCCCCCATTCCTTTCTTTTTGCCTTCTGCTGTGACAGGAACGTATTCCCAGAGAGAGAAGGCAACGACAGTCTGTGCTGCAAAAGAAGCCCAAGTCAGAGGATTTAAGGACTGAGTGTGCTACCTGCAAAGGCACTGGAGACAATGAAAATCTAGTCAGGTAGGTTTGATACTCTGACTTTATGAGAGTTAAAGTCCCATCTTTATCACTTTGTTGTGATCAAAATGAGGAAAATGTACTTTTTGAAAACACGATAAATTTCATCCCCTTATTTAAGGGTATAATTACATCAGAAATACTGACCTGATTCACTTATTGATCTGCCAAAAACATTTATATTTTAAATAACTAAGATAATCTGGTTTTCTAACACAGGAGAATTAATTTGCTCTCATCAGGGTGAATTGTCAATGTTTTAGAGCAGGTCAGAAAGATAAACCAACGTTTTAATGATACTAAAGCTACATGAGCATCCTAAAAGTAATTAAATTAAAATAATCAATGATTTTATGAGCTGAAATGTGGATTATGAAGAATTTATGTTTTTAAAAAGGTATTAATGCTACCTCCATTAATGCAGGTCATGAAAGGCTCTGATAATCATGTTTTTTATCTGAAAGAGAAATGAAAAAAAAGACCATTGAATGATGTTTTAGTAGGTGCAGAAATCTAATTAAACAGTAGAATAGCTGCTATTAAATAGCTACCATTGACCACAACTTCTGCGGATTTCAACTTTATAGCTGGCATTGTAGCCTCTCTCCAAAGCCATAAAAACTGCTCACAATTCTTGAAAGAAGAGTCATGGACTTTACCATTCAGAAGGTGGATTTTAATTGAATCTACAGAGATTTCATTAAAATGATCTTATAAGTTGAGATTTTAAAAAGTGTTGTATTTAGGTCCTGTATGCTTCAATGAGGTTTTTTTAAAAAGTTCTTCACTTTAGGTCAGATATAATTATTGCTTTTAAGTGGAAGGAGTACTCCAAAATAAGTATTTTTGTTTATTTTTAGGAGCGAGAGTTATGAGAAAGGTAGAATCACTGATGACATAGGCAAGCAACACATAGCTTTATAAACTGAATGTGTCACAGGTACAGATGCCTTGTACATACTCAGAATAGCTGGTTTTAGTATCAACCACAGCATATGATTTACCATAGAAGTTGGTAAAATTACCAGGTTGTGTGCCAGAGTGTTTCCATGGAGGCAGAGTGCCTGTACAAGCTCATCAGTAACTGTGACTCTCATTTGTAGACAAGCTACTGCTGCTGGGTAATCACAGACAGAGCCTGCTCAGAACCTGACTGGGAAATAGAGGGGGGTGTCACAGGGATTGCTCATGCACTTACACTGATGAGCACTGGTGGCAGCAGGTTTTTATCTGCCCATGGCAAGATTATTAACTATAGGGCTTTCTTAAGCCCTGTAGTTTACAAGAAATAAAAGGTAGAGGAACACTGTTTTGTTGTGGGAAGGATTTGGTAAAACATGCTGTGTTTTACTGTGAAAAAGGCAGTGAATTAGTTTTATTCTTCAGGCTTTTTCTAGAAATGTGAAAAATAGCACATTGGAGGACATAAAGGATAGGACGAGCAAAAGACATGAGGAGCTGTATATTTAAGTTTTGATTAAAAAATAATGTAGAAAATTACTGTTATGTCTTGTTTACTACAGGAAAAGATGTTAGTAGTAATTTAGATGGGTAAAAAATAAACATATTATATGCCAAAAACCAACAGGTTCTCTTAAATATCACCCTCATAATTAGGCAAAGAAACTGAACAGTAGTCCTGCATAGGAGAAGGAGTTTATATTCTAATTCTTTGTTCATAATTCTCTGAAAAATATTTCCTTAAATCTTCTTATTTTCCATATTAATTTTTAAAAAAGATTTAAATTTAAAACTTGCTTTTCTTCAGATAATTCCTATAAATAACTTCAACTTTATCCAGGTTGGATTACTGCTGTTTATAAGGAGCTGTGCAGGCTTACTTTTGAGAATGACTAAATTATGTTACTTGCAGTCTGAGATGTATAGGGGAGTGATCCTCAAAGTGTTGCTATGTCAGAGAAAGTTTTCAGAAGCTTATTTTCTTCTGGGATGTCAGGAAATGACAGAAGTGACATTCTGCCTGCCTTGGTGCTTTTTCCTCCCTGTGCCCTCTTGCAGGACTCTTTTGTGGTGGTAGAAATCGCGTTTTACGTGCAAGGTTGTAGCACTCCTTGCAAGCAAGAAATGTTAAGGAGGTAAAACAATGTGTTCTTTCAGTATGTGTTTGTTAGGCACTATCTGTTAGTAAATCCCAAAATTTCTCAGATCTTTGTTATTGTCTTTGGTCTTCACCAAAATTACTGGATTTAATTTTCCCTCTTTCTAACCTATCTGTCACTAAGAAAAGGGAGGTTGTGGTTATGTTGTACAAAAGTTCATTGATAAGTTAAACAGAACTGTGCAACTGGTGAAACTGCAGATTTAAGGAATAATCTTGAAGGGCCTGCTGTCTTTTCCTGCTGTGTGTTACCACAAACAGGGCTGGTAACATGATGCTTGGACAATCTGCTCCTAAAAATTGTAGGTTCTTTTAACATTTATTTTGTCGTCACTCCAGGGTTGCTGTCTGAGTAAGGATTACAGGAGGATAAGCAATTTTTTCATATTTCTAATAATTCAGCAGAAATTTATAATTTATAAGAATAATTTATTTAGCAATGAATCTGGAGCAAAAATATAATTTAACTAGTTATTACTGTATGACTATTGGAATTTTTTTTTAGTCTCTATTTCAGGTGCTCATGGGTAGCATTGGATGGTTAAAGGATTATTTGTACTATGTTCAGTGGCTTTACTTAACCTGTTGTTCATATGGTTTAAAACCAATAAATAACTACGGATGGATTTATCCTTAAAAAGTACATTTCATTCTGATGAATTATAATGCTTTACTATCTGACTGAATTATGCCTTAATGATTATAGTGATAAAAATTAGGGCATCTTTAATGATCAGCTTTTGCCTAAAACTTATTGACATGTTGCTTTTATTAATGCTAATAGTTCAGCATATCTATTATAGACATGTCAAGATAGTGCTTATTTAATCAGGAATGTCAGATAATGAAGATAGGTTCTTTCAGTATAGTAGCATGCACTAGAACTGAAAGTTTAGATTTTGTGGATTGACTTTTTTTTTTTTTACAAGTTACAGTGAATTCATTTTATAAATTCTTCTATACAGATCTATGTAATTTCTGTTGAGCTAAGTAAACCTGCAATTTTTTACCTTTTACAAGAACAATTAGTGGCACAGTGAAGATTTACATATCTAACACTGAAAAGTTAATTGAAACCACGTACTCAAATGAGGCAAAGTTGAATCTGTAACTGTCATTATAAATAGGTGAGAAAGCTATAGCTGTAATTAGAGAGAAGTGTGGATTTTTGGTATCTTTTTATTTTAATGACCTGTCACTGAGTTTTGAGAGAAAGAGTAGGAAAAGATGGAGGTTTTAAAATATTTTGTTTGACACAGATAGGTTTGATATGGGGCAGGTATGAAGACATTGCACTTTTTAAAAAGGGAGAAGGGGTAGAAGAGCTATAATATGTGCTTGAAAATAAAATATTGTGAAACCAGAGGGTACCTATAAAAATATACTGCTTAATCTTAACCAGTAATCAAATATTGGCAACATTTGCTTTAAACTGAAGACATACATTGAAGTATGGGAGTTTCTGAAGCTTGATGTGAAAGGTAAATTTTCTGAGAAACTCAGAATATAATTTTAAAGGTTCTCTTTGTTTTTTAGAGCTGACCTCTGCTGCTTGTTTCAGAAAGCATTTAGCTATGATTCCTTTCATTTTGTGAATATTTTGATATATTCACATATATCTAGTTTAGACATTTAAAAGGTTTCATGAGTGCTTAATTACCATCTTGCATGAATTGCTTAGAATGATAGATCTTGCAGAGGAATTGCTTTATTGTAAGAACCTCCTGTTTTGTTTTTTTTTGTTTTTTTTTTTTTTTTTTTTTTTAATGAGGCTGTAATTCACAGATGCAAATCTTTAAAAATAGCTCCCCAATAGTTCTCTTTAGAATGACACCATATTTAATAGAAACACAGATAAAGAAATGTCTTTCAGGTGGCTCACTATGTAATAGGTAAAACCTGCCCTCCATATTGTAGCACTGTACAGACAAAGTGCTTCTAGCACGACATTACTGTATAATCTGCTTGGTAAAATAAAAAATTAAGATGAATTTAAGTAATTTTGATTTGTAGAACAGTTTTTTAAAGAAGAATCCACAAGCTAATCCAGTTTAAAAAATTTCAAGGGAGGACTTCTAAATGACTTCACTTCTAAAGAAGTGGCCTCTTCTCAAACAATACTGCTGCTATTAAAAAAAATAAGTACAGTATCTGTTGTTTGCTTTAAGACATGCTTGGGAGATATTTTGGAATGTAGTATATTAGATAAAATTGGCATCTCAATAGTAGATTTGAGAAAAGCAGAATAGAGTTAGACTGTCGTTCTTGTATGGGCTAAAATAAGGTTAAAGAAATCTCTGAAAAACATTCAATTTCTTCATCCAACAATATAGAGCAAGCATATTGTAGTACATTCTTTGGTAGTTTTGTGTATTGACTTTTTCTGCTGTATTGTCAGTTAAGTTAGAATTTTCCATTTCATTTGATTTGCAGTAACTGAGGCAAAATTATGACTTCAGCATTACAGAAAGGGTAAAAAAGATGAAGGTCATTTATTTGAAAGAACAGAGAAAAGAATTTGTTGAAAACATAGATTGAATGCCGTTTATAAAGTATTCCAAAAACATAAATCTGCAAAGCAAATTATCAAAAATGTATGTAGTATTTATTTTTAACGCATATATTTACTAGGAAACGAACTAAATGTGAAAGTACTTATTTTTCCCAGTATACTCTTTCACTTTTCAAGCAAGTCTAATGTGCTGCATGTCCAGTCACTGTATCAAATCAGACAGGAAAGGTGAGGAGTAGGAAAGGCGAAAGAGGAAAATATATGCAGTGTCATATTTACGAAATGAAAAAAACTATTGAGTAAAATTAACTATGAAGTTGACTATAATATGAGTTATTCAATCATGCTATAACTGAAAATCTTTAAAAGGTGTGCGACATCTGTAATTCTGGTACTACATGTGTATGTATCAAGTTTAGGATGATAATTTATGCTGTATAAAAGATTGCATGCTTAGCTGCACACAGTGGTCAGCTTTAATTCTGCTTTTGACAGAAAGTGTGTTCTAGACAGCCTCTTTGGAATCCTCTGGAGATCGTCTGTCCAAAAATGTCTCTCACCAGATTTCCTTAATTGCATTTGTCTTGTATAGGTTTATCTTTGCATTTTTATTTCTTATATTTCCATGCAAAGGGGCATGCCAAACTTCAAGTTAAGGATTTCTTCCTTATTTGTTCAGCTGTTAGTTTTGAATCTCTTCGAGAGCCGAAGTTTATTCCAGAACTAGTACATTCATTATTCATTACTTTTAAGTGCACTGCAACAAAATTCTCAGTCCCTCATAGTGATTGAAGCCTATTATTTACAGCAGAAGTTCAAGACCACTAATGTAGGGATTAATTACATGTTAGTTAAAATGTTAGTTAAGCCACAATTTGCAGCAATCTTATGTGTTACAGAGGATTACAAATGCATTATTTTATTGGAATGAGCTAAGAGAATGAAAGGAAATGTAACATTCAACTGTGTAGTGTATTTCTGCTATTTAATTTACAGGGATTAATTCTGAGAGTTAACTTGTCTAGTTGCTGGAGTTACCTGTTGGATAATTTTTTGCATATTGCTTTCTGAAAAGTGTTTCTTTTTTATTATAAATAGCAAGATAATACATATAATGACAAATGCACATTTTCTTCAGAGGACTTTACTCAAACTGAATTTGCATTGCATTTTACTTTCTGTAAATTCATATGCTATGGCAGACATCAAAAAAAAGGCATTGTGGAGCTCTCTTGCCAAGTGCCTACAAGTCAGGCGTAGGTCTGTTAATAAGACTTGTCCTGCTGTCATTCAGGGCTTCTCTAGAAGCAGACTGCTGGGTGTGTTTGGATTTGAGCTATCCAGCTGCCTGAAGCTGTTCATGCCTGGAACATTTGCAAAAAAGTGCATGACAGACTGTTGGATTTTCTTTCTTTTTTCATCAGTCTATTTACCATGTACCTACTGGATTTGTCTTTTATTTTCCTGAAATGAGGCAGCAAAATGTGAATTGAAGCCCAGTTTACTATTTTCCCTTGGTTGTTTTGCTGCTTAACTCTTAGGCAAATTTAAAGCATCTAAAGAACAGAAGCTCAAGTCTTCCATTATTGATTTTGTGTTCCATCTCTGGTTTGTTTCATGATAATGTGTAGTCTTGAAGGAACTATCTTATCAGTAGTATGTATAGGAGTGGCCCAAAATGGAAATTTTGGAGTTATTGCCATGTTTAAAAGACCTGTTCCCATTCAATTCTGTTATCAGAATAAAGAAATTCAGGCTGGGAAATATGCACAGAACCATCTGATGTCATTTTTCTGTGAAGTTTAGCATTGAGCCTTCATTTTGCAAAGGAGAGTAAAACTGCATGAGAAGTTGTCCGGCCTGCCATGTGTTCTGATCAAATGCAGGTACAGCAAAGTGTGATTTCCCCCACACGCTCCACAAAAGGGTTTCTTTGATTTGTTTGGGGGATAATTTAATGACATTTCCACTTAATACACTCAAAAGAATAGAGGAAAAATGGATATTTGTCTCTCTGTGGTGTTATGAAAGTTCTAAAACCCTGTTGGAGCATTATTGTGTTATTTTATGAGTTTTTTTAAAGTTCTTCTGACAAATGAATAGGAAGAGCCGTGTGAGCATTCCCTGATTGTTTTTCTTCACATTCTTTTCTGTTTACTGGTTTGTCAGTCTAACCTTTTTGAAGTTCATACTGGGCTTTAGTCTGTAGAATCTTAGTGAACAGTAGAAGTTTATACTCTTAAGGTATAAGTGTAATTGTCCAAAGTTCTTAGTGTTGATATTTGAAGTATGCTGATCCAAAAAGCTTCTGTACCAGTGTTATGAACTTCAGAAATACACAAGATAACCACTTGTAAATAAGAGCATCTTCCTACAGGTTTACTTTGTTTTCCACTAACAGAGTATTTTACCTTTTTTTTGCTAATAAACTTTTAATATATAGTTATCCCTTTTTTTCCCTTCAGTTAGAGCTGATTGTTCAAGTCTTTGCTGCAATCATGGGTTTGTAAATTATACCTTGAAACTGTACTTCACAGTCATAATCTGTTCCCCAGACAGCTATGTATCTCAGGATTTATTTATTATTTTTCTGCTTGCCCTAGGAAGTATATCTATCAGAGACCTTTGCTCCTTTTTTTGTGTTCTATAGCTACTAGGATTTATAACAATTTATGAAAAGAAAAAATACAATATAGAGGTTCTTGGCTATAAGTAATGAGTGACTTCTTTAGATAAAGCAGTTACTGAATGAGGTATTTTTTCAGAAGATTAAAATTACTTAATGAAACAAGATGCAGATTTTGAAATAGCAGTTTATGATGGAAGAGGGAGACTCGTGACATATCAAATTATTTCCAGTCTGGTTGCCAGTAATATGTTCTGACTGCAAAAATATCTACCTGGATGTGGTCAGTAGCTTGTTTTTGTGGGCATTCTGAAGATTTTTTTCTTATATCAAATTGCATCAAATAATTCAATTCAGTTGGCATTTGAATGTATCACTTATTCCTTCATTCTGGCCAAACTGCTTCAGTCACTTTCAGTGCAGCAGGCTTATGACATCAGAATATTTGATAGTACAGCATACTCAGAAAGCCAATGTCAATTCATTACCAATTCAGTTGTTTTGCATTGTTAAACTGAGCCATTGCTACAGAAGCCACAAGACTGAAATTCATAGTTATGAAATTTATGACATGAGAATTTTCATGTCCAGGTAATAAAATGATGTGGCAGAAGACCACGACAGGAGACAATAACCATTTATATGCTGTGTTGCAGCATCAGTTTTGACTCATCACATTAGTGTCAAGTGAGCATCTGTATCTCTTCACAGAACTGTAGTGTAAATCATGGACTATTTCAGTAGGACATCTTAATATGCAAAAGAGCAATGGTTACTGTTCCACGTGCGTTTTTTATCATTTTTGTTACTGCTGCCCAATACTTTTACAAGTCTTTGATGTGTAGTTAGTTAATCTATGTGGGGTTTTGATAGTAGGTGACCTGCAATTTGGGTACAAAACTTCATCTACACTGTTCAAAACTAATTTTGTCTTGGAACAGTGTGAGATTTGTATGTTTTGGGGATTTTTGCGTTACCAAAGAAGCCTGTACGTGAAAAGCAGCTTGAGGTATGGTGAGCTTAAGGATGAGTCACTTTTCTCAGCATTGAACAGAGTTATTCTTCACATTATTAATATAGCATATAATACCATTGTATCATATTAATTACATTAATGACAATAATTTCATTAACAAATCTATGGAGCACAGTTGCATACAATTTTTTTCTAATTTGGGTGTAAATCGAGAATTTTACGTACAGCAGTATTCCCTGAGAGGCTGTAGATAATCTACATGCATTTGGGATATTATTGTTCTTTTTAGCTTAATTGTGCTACAGGCTGAGGTATTGCAAAGCTTCTTACTGGAGAATATTACTTTTAGACAGTTAAGAAACCTAAAAAGGACAATAAAAACCTCCATTTAGTCATAAAGCTTCTTCAGCATTAGAATATATTTGGTAAACATTGCTTTTTGGCAGTGTGAATAACAAGAGAAATTTGGTTTAATATTGAACTTTATTTTGAGGTAGGTGAAATAATTTGCACATAGTAATATTTAAATAGATAATTTGAGAAGTGTGATGTTAATATCGATCTCCTTATATAATGTCTTTGTTTTTGAGAAGAGGAATAGAACTGTAGAGTTTATTTCCTGTACCTCAGCATGATTTTGATGGCCACAATATTAGGTCTACTTGTCTTGCCATAGTTCCCTGCTAGTGTGGTCATTGAAATTACAGATCAAATAATCTAGACTACCATCTATTACTAAAGTAGTGTTTTTTCTGTATGCAAAATTTAGTAATTTTTAAGATAGTTATATATTTTTTATTTATTTTTCTGCCTTGTTATTAGTTTTGTTCCTTTCTTTTTGAAAAATAATTTTTCATTTTTGTAGGTTTTTTTAAATTAATTTTTATTTTTTGCATCTGTGCCATATACAAGACTGGATTCATATTTTGCTTTGCTTTCAATTAGTAAAAGTGAATCTCTTTTACAACAGCTGAGACTGTTACTATTGCTTACAGTTTGTGTCATTCCTTAACATTGTCATCTCAATGAAATTAATTTTTTGCATCTGATTTGCTTCAAGCCATTTTAAATGCTGAAGATAAGATTCTGTATTAAGATAGGAATTCAATATCACTGAATATTCCAGGTAGTACCTTGTAAAAATCTCCTTCTTCTTCTTGAGATGTTTTCCTAAACATTTACCCTTGAAGGGATTTTTTTAAGTTCTTGTCATTTGAAGAACTGATTTTTTAATACTGTCTTGTGGAAATGAGAAACAAATAGTTTAAAAATTTCACCATGCTGTCTTGAGCTATAAAGCTCAAGTTAAAAGCTGAAGTTATAAAGCTCAAGTTATAAAGCTTGAGCTAAAGTTATAAAGTTACAGTTAAATATTTAAGCCTATCACAGATTTCATCTTGAAAAAAGGACTAAAAATTCACTTAGTTCTGAGAAGAAAGGATGTGGAAAAGATATGCAAGAAAAAAAAAAAGAAAACCTTATGTTTTGTTTAAGAATATGAAGAAGCTCTTAGCGAAGACTAATACATTTCTCTTTTTCATGCCAGTGGTTGTAACAATGCAAAGGTCAAGCGTAAATTAATGTGCAGTGCTTTGATTAACTAGCTGAATTCATCCCATTTGCTCCTGCTGCTTTCCTCATCCAATTGTCAGCTAAACTAAGTGCAGCAGTGTTACTGTACTGCGTGTGCACTCACTGCTGAGGAACAGGAACACCAAATCCCTCTGATTCTGACTTTGATGTCTGACGTGATGCTGTATTAGGGAAATAGTCAGTAAAATGTAAGCTGACATTGGAATATGGTGTAGTGACTGACTTTTACCATTGCACATAAACAGAGTAATTATTCTAAATCATAGCATCACTTTCAGATGGATAACCACTAAAATCACTGCTCTGTGGTTTCCTGAAAATGCCACAATCCTTCAACTGCCAAATTAAGCCCAGGGAGAACAACCATCGGTAGTGCCTGCACAGTTATGTAGAGAGATGAGCCCTGAACCAAATGAAAAGATGTTCTGGAAGAACAGTAACCTTTCCCATGATGTGCACATTTTCCATTACATTTCTGACACAAAATGCTGTGAAATGATTTAACGTTGACATTTTGTTTTGCTGACTTTTTCCTTTTCTTATTAAAAAGAAACAAAAGTTAGGTTAGGAAAGTAGAGGGAGGGTGGCCAAGCATTTGAATTCTAATACAGAAATCTCTGCTTCAATGTCAAAACCAAAAGCACTCTAAATATACATTGTTTTTTACATGGGATTGTACAGATTTTGGAGGAAAAGAAATATACATATCTCCAGCATCAGTATTGAACACCTTGATCTGTAAGGTTAATTTATGTTGCTGCTTTGCAGTAATTACATACCAAGTATGCTAATTCAGTAAAGTATCCTTTCTAATTAACAATCACAGAAATCTTGCACATCAGCTATATAACACAGCACATGCAGTAGACTTATTTCTGCATGTCATTTTTGATGTATGTTGCTAGAAGTGATTGTAGAAAGGAGCAAACCATGAGCACACATGATACAATGAAAGGTCAACACTTGTCACTTGGAAAAGGACAACATTTTATTGAGTGAGGACACAGAAAGCGGTTCTCCATTCATGCTGTACAGGAGCTTGACTGCATCTAAAGTAATACGTGTAAGAATACTTGGACAGAAGAATTACTTGTCTAAAGTGTGGTTCATGCATCCTTTGGCAGCTTTCTGTTTTGTGTTTCAGAACTGATGAAAAGCCTTGCTTGTTTCTAGCACAGTATACAATTTTATCTTTGAGAAACACAGCTTTTGCTTTTGTTTTCTTAAGGATGTGTGAAGTTTTCTTGGCACCTCATTTATTTTATCCTTCTTCCATCCAATGTCAGTGTGTTGGAGGATGGTTCTTGTCATTGAAAGTTATTCTATTTCCATGAGGGGGACATCTAAATATGAATAAAATATTTTAAATTGCAGTCACTGAAAATAACCATAGAATTCTGGTTATACAGTAAATTACTTAGAAGAAAATGTTTATGTTGGAATGTGTTTCCTGCCACATTATTTAATGGTTTAATGGTAAAAAAGGCTTGCTGGCTTTGACAAATTCAAAATAGTCTTAAGTTCTGGGAAGAGAACTTCAGTTTATTGTATTTTAAATATTTGTAACTAAAAGTGAAACACTAGCAACTACCTCTCCCTTTTTCCTGAAAACTGATACAGTTGGATTTTAAAAGTAGGGCTTGTCTTGGAAAAACTGCATGGTATCTGACAGTACTTCAGGACTTTGTAAAAGCTTCAGCATCCTACGTATACTAAACCAGTTTTGAGGAGGGGTTTGGGTTTTTTGTGTAGGTGTATGTGTTTTTGTTTGGTTTGTTTGTTTGTTTTTGAGAGGAAGCCAAAATGGTAGTGATACCCAAAAGTGAAAATGGTACCAATACTTAAAAGTTGAAGCATCATTCAGTTTAGAGTGAGAAGCAAGAACAAGTATAATTCAGTGATAGTAGTGGACTGATAGTTAAATTATTAAATTCTAAAAAATATTGTTGTAATAAAGACTAAAATAATTGCCAAAATCCTAATGGCAGTAAGCTAAACAATAGAATTTGTTGGCATTTATTTGATCATAATATGTAAACAATAATTTCAGAGCTGTTTTGTACAAAGGACTATTAAAAATGAAATAGATGTTATGAAATTGTTCTGGCAGCCTTTAGCTGTTGCTAACAATTTAATACGGCAATAAAAGCTAGCAATAGCAGCACCAAAATTGCATAGCAGAAACTTGATTATAATTTGGTAAGAAAATATTGTATGGATTAAAGTGCTCACTTCAGTGTAAACTGTGGCCAGGGTTTATACTTGAGTTTAAAAATCTCATAAATTTGAATAGCTTTTTAAAGTGTTCTTGTTAGTAAAAGTCAGAGAGAAATTATGCCTTGTGCTGATGTTGCTGCCTAGGGAAATAGAGGAGAGGAGTTAAATCTTTTATTCTATAAGTATGCCTGTATTAAGCTTTCCCAGGACTCAAAATGGAAGTCTCTTTGGACCTTGTGATATGGACTTCTTATTTAGGTATTCTCCTCTCTGTTGGAATGATGCACCTGAATAAAACATAAAATGGATGGGACTCGTGCCCGCATTTTTGTATCTAACTGAGAGCGTGCTCATTAGAGCACAACCAAGTGTGAGCACAGACCTCACAACCAAAGTGTGAGCTTTATGCCTGGAGAAGGGCAAATAAAATCAACAACAAAAAAATCACCTCCAAACTGTCTTTATGGAATTGCAAAATCCATTGTAATTGTGAATTTGATTCTTGTTTCCTTTGTTAGGGCTATTTCTGACAGAGCAGAATCTATATCTGAATTGTCTATTCTTTAACTTGTATAGAAACTTGTGACTACGAGAAGATACTTGTGGAAGAATTTTTTGGAAGTGAAGTGTGCTTTATAAATGTTTATTGAATTTTACATTAAGTAAATGGAACAGATTATATGGCTGTTTTAATTGGCCGGGATCTGTGCAAGTCCATAGAAATTTTTATTTGAGAACCTCAACTGGTTTTGAGACACTTTGTATATTTAGATTATATTTCTATTTAAAATTATTTATATTTCTTAAAATATTTTGTGGAAAAAGTAAAAATATGGAAATGCTGGTTAAGACAGCTTCTGGGAAACTGAGAAAAGGAAATGAGACAAAAGAGGGGCTAAGTAGGCAGAGAGTAAATGAGTAATGAATAGAGGAGAAACCAGTTTGCAAATTCTGTAAACCTTGAAATAGTGAACAAAGATGTGAAATTTCACATGAAAGCTAGAAGAGATTCAGTCTAAACGCTGCTGGGGACAGCTTCCTAGCAGTGCTTATTCTGTGTTAACATTTTGTGGTGCAAGAATTGAGAAGAGGAGAAGTTACTTGAGAACGGTGCAAAATGTGACAAAAAAATCAGCCTTGAAAAAGAAGAGTTGATTTTTGAAGGTGTTCAGAAAGAATAACTAACAGGATTCAGTATCAGCATGAGAAATAGTGACAAGGATAACCTTATTTATTGAGCTGTTTGCTTCAGGATTGAAGACCATTTCTTAATAAATGACAGGAGAAGAAAGGAACTTTTAGATTTTTTTCCCTTAATGAATCTTGTAACTGCCACAGTGTATGAGTTTGTGGAGAGATGTTAGGAAAACTACTTGAGGAAAATATAATTAAAATGCCCTCTTTTGAAAGAAAATTTAATGTCTGTTAAGAAATTAAGGTTGCATGAGTAAAATCAGTAGTGCTAGCTTTGGTAATCTTATTGAGTGATGAGAGCAGTAATATTTATTTGAAGTTCTCTACATTTTGGAGAGAACGTGCAGGTATGTAAAAACTGCAAAAGCAATTTAATATCTGAAAATGCAGAGCAGATGAAAAGAGGAAAAATAAAAGTACTACTTTCTCATAGTAAAAATTGTTAAAATTTACATAAAAACAACCTGTCTGATAGTACCTACTGACAAATCTTTTTATAATACTTACTGTGAAAAAGAGATAAGAAAACCAGTGGGCTTTCAAAAGTCTAGGGGTAATCTTAATTTTTCACGTTAAAGAACAATAAACAAACTGCAGGACTTTAATTTTCTGTAATTTTGAAAGGTTTTCTGACTAGTTTCTGCTTTTATTAAAAACAGAGTCACAATACTTGAGATTGGAAAAGACTTCTAGATCTGGTCTGGTCTAAGCCCCTTAAATCAAAACAAATCAGACAGAGCGTGTTAATCCGGGAAGTGTCTGGTTGGGTTTTGAATATCTCCAAGGATGAAGTCTCTGCAGCCTCTCTGGACATCTTGTTCTGTTGCACGTTCCTTCTCAGAGTGAAAGAAAGATTATTCTTATATTTAACAGTCTCCTCTATTTTAGTTCTTGCCTGTTGCCTCTTGTCCTTTCTCTTGGCACTACTAAAAAGTCTGGTTCTCTTTCCTTCCCGTTACAGGTATTTACACACTGAGAAGATTCTCACTGAGTCTTCTCTTCTCCAGACTAAATAATCTCCGGCCTTAGCCTATTCTTAAATGACAGATACTCCAGCCAGTCATCTTCATAGTCCCTTTGTTGGACTTACTCCAGTATCTCCATTATATTTTTTGCCCTGAGGAGCTCAGAATTGGATGCAGTGTTCTTGATGTGGTTCCACCAGTGCTGAATCAAAAGTATATTTATTGTTCTTAACAGTAAACCATTAAAATAATGTATTGTATATCACAGGTAAAATGTAGTTTATTATAAGAGAGACGTCTTCCTGTGGTCAATATAGTGAGTCATTAAGAACACTACTGAAGAGCAAGGAAGTAATTTTGCTTAGTAAATTAATGTCTTGGGAAAGTCATGTCATAGCTGTAGTTTGTAGTTGTAGTTTAAAAGGTGAATTCATTGAGCAACATTCTGGAGAATTATAAGTGCTAATGCTTACAGTTTTCCACTGGAAATTACATCTTAGTGGGATATTCCGCTATGTAAGTTCAGATAAGACATCCACAGTTCCAATGCCTTCCTCTGCTCTCTTTGAAAAGTGAATTTTTTAAAATACAAATCTAAATTCACTACACTGAAATATCATCCCAGCAACAGCTTTCAGGAGCCACCTGTCAAATTGCATTGAAAGAGCTGTATCACCTAACCTGGCAGCAGACTGAGACACAAAAAACTTGACTGTGAGCAGTCTCTTTGCCAATTCTGCCAACCCCAGAAAATAATAAATAATGTCATAGCTAAAACTCCATAGTTAGCTAAAAAAAGAGTTAGAAGTGTAAGGAGGGAAAATCTAGTGGTGTTGGACTAGAAGGATGAGGGATGGAGAACATGAGAGAAGGAGGTTTTCAGCCTTTAAGTTATCCTTGGCATCCCTTGTGGCAGATGCTGGAGTACCCCACAGAGTTGGGTAGTGTGTGCAGTTTTTACACATGCTAAGAGTTAAGGTTTCCACTCTATTAATTCCAAGCAAAACTGAGAATACAGGAGCTGGCTCTCTGTGGAGTGATGGAAGAGTACTAACAGCAAGGTTTTTTCTTGTATAGATCCTAGTTCCTTAGATATCTGTTTTAAATAGTCTGTACCATTGATTTCTAATCTACACCAAAACCATTGTGGCCTCTTTTTCACACTGTAGGTAGAAGCTTATGTCTCTATATAAGCTTTTGATAAGTGTGTCTGTACACACATGTCTGTGTTTGGAGTACTCACTGTAAGTGATAGCAAACATGTTAAGCATGTCCTCTGTTCCTGTTTACTGTCGTTTCGTAGAACCGTAGAATAGCCTGAGTTAGAAGGGACCTGTAAGGATCATCAAAGTCCTACTCCAGGTCCTGCACAGGGCAGCCCCAAGAGGCACCATGTGACTGAGAATGTTGTCCAAACACTTCTTGAACTCCGCCAGCCTTCATGCTGTGATCACTTTCCTGGGGAGGCCGTTCCAGTGCTCAGCGATGCTCTGGATGTAGAACCTTTGTCTAATTTGCAACCTAAAGTTCCTCTGATACAACTTCAGGCCAATCCCTTTGGTCCTGTCACTGTCACCACCGAGCAGAGATCAGTGCCTGTCCCTCCTCTTCCCCTCATGAGGAAGTTGTAACTGCAGTGAGGTCTCCCCTCAGTCTTCTTCAGGCTGAACAGACCAAGTGACCTCAGGCACTCCTCATACAGCTTCCCCTCAAGGCCCTTCACTGTCTTCATAGCCCTCCTTTGGATTCCTTCTCACAACTTTCTGTCTTCCTTGCAGTGTGGTTCTTCACTTAAGAAATCCACTGGATTAGCTTATAGTGGTTCATGTGATTTCTGGGTATCTCACAGTGTGTGTTTTGCATCTTGTGGGAAACAAAAGCGTGGATTGCGTTTACAGTATACAATAACTATTAGTTAAGCTGTTGGTCGACTTACTGTAGAAAGCTCAGAAGGTTTTAGTTTAAGATACTTTTATATTGACAACTAAAATACTTTTATTTTGAAACTTAATTTAATATTATATGTACTTAATTCTATTTAAGTTGAATAAGAATTAAGTTCTTATTGTCTCCTTCCCATTATAAAATAACCTTAATATTTTATTCAAAACCAGTTCCACTGTTTGATGTGATGCCTCAAAAAATTGCCATGCTTCCTTCACTTTTGCATTTAAATTTGTATTAAACCATATCTATGTGTGGATAATTCTGTTTTTTCATTATGAAGATTGATAAAATTCTGAAATTAAGCAGCACAGTATTTTCAGTATAGATTAGTCCATGTTACAAATTTTTGAAGTTTCCTCTAACAGTTACATATAAAAAAGTTCATGTGAAGCTGGTGGATTTTATAAGTTAAAGTAATAAGGTTCAAAACATCACTTTAGTCACCATAAATAAAAATTTTAAGTTGACAATGAGCTCAATAAATACGTTTAATGAGTAAGTTGAAGAAAACGAAAAATATTTAATATTGTTGCAGTTGTCTTTTTCACTAGCTTGAGTATATTTGTTTTCTGCCAGCCCCAGAATTGTCAATGTTATTGGAGTGTTACATGTTATTTTAAATTTTGCTATTTTTTGGGACATATACACCATTTTCATTGTTCAGACAGATTTCCTTCTGTCTTGGCCACCAAACCTTAAGGAAAAACAGTGCATCAGCTTTTGTTGATCATTTTATCTGAGACTTTCTGTGTCTTTCTCAACAAGGGAAAAATTCTGGAATTAATTAGGGAAGTCACTGATGAATAAATGAGCTAATAAAAATGTTTGGTTTTTTTGCAGGAGCATTCTCTTATGAAAGTTTGGTTCTTCTTTTAGAATGGTACCTTCAATTAATTTATTTCCAATTTATACTATGATTTTTGTTTCTGAATTAGGGAAATCTAACCACTCAGTTATATCAAGAATGATGGATTATGTGTATTCTGTACAGTATTCTATACAATGACTATGTTATGAAATACTGACTCAAAGAAAGCAAAAGGAGAAATGGGGAAATAATCAAGCAAAATGTCCATGACTGGACTTTGGCAAATCTAACTCTCTGGAATTTTTTAACTAGCATTGATACAGATGAAAGTTAGCTACACTGGGCAGTGGTAATAATTGTGGTACCAGACCCCATTTTCAGTTTCTTATTGTAAAAATTGTAAAAACTTGTAAAACTTTATTCACTTGGACTCAGAATTCTTCATGTCTCCAGTTTAGGAGATATTTTAGGCTGGATATTTTCAGGCAAAAATTTTAAGGTGAGATTTGAGTAAGTGTACTGTCTTGCCCAGGTGTTCCTCACCCTTTATCCTTAAGAGGAAAAGTGAATTGAAGTCTTAGATCAGTAAATTGAATTCTGGCAAAGACCTCCCTTCCTTTCCCAGAGACAAAGGAGAAATTTATTTGTGTCAGTTTGATGAAATCTCGGAAAAGGGAAGCTTTGAAGGATATTGTGAGAGAAATAGTTTTCTCATAACAGAGTCATGGTATGGCAGGTTTTAGATCATTTGTCACTGTGCTCAGAGTGCTGTGGGCTATTTGAGTGTAATTATCCCTACAGTTGGAGTTGCCACAAGACTTGTAGGGAATAGAAATGTGGATTTAGAAGAAAGATGTTAAGGACAGTATCAGTGACTGGTAATGCTGCACTAGATGAGAAGAGTAAAATTGGACAGTGAGTGTGGAGAGATGTGCGACTCCCCTTCTTCTGGGTCATCTTTTGTCATTCATAGAGAGATGTGAGCAGGATGTGCAGAACTCAAGAATCCACGGCAAGCACATAGTCACTTGTGAGTAGTAGCATTTTACTGGGCTAATTCAGAATGAATCTCATCCAAGTGCTGATGTCTGATCTGTGTAGGACTGGAGAAGGACCTGAGTTTGGATGGTAAATGTAAAAAAAAAATAGAATTTCAATAGTGTGCAGAGGCAGCAAAACGCAGACTGTTCAAGCTTCAGGACTTCAGCAAAGTTGGACTGATAGAAAAAGACCATGAAACAGGAAAACCAGGTGGATAATAGAGCAGGGGGGATACTGAAACTGTTTAAAGAACCAGGGAGGGGTAGATGTGGATAGGGATCCTGTGTGAAAATGAGAAGTTTGCCATGGTTAAAAGAAGTCAGTGATGCTGAAATGGCGAGTGGGTGACTGGAAAATGACATCTTAGTAAGTTTTCAGCTATTTCATTGTTCTAGGCAGTCAAAGGTATTTGTTATGATAGCAAAATCACAGGGTTTTTTACTGATTAATGAAAACATTTATAAAAGTAGCAAAGAAATATTTATTAAAAAAGAAAAAAGTATGAATGGTAAGCATGAATAAAAAAAGATGCTAAAGCATAATTAACATTACTTATATAGATACAATTCCAATTTATTTATTTTGCATACTTTAAAACTCTTTATTCTAAATACAGAAAAATGTCAGTATGTGACAATTAATCAAATATATATTAATCAGCAACCCTTCATAAAAAGGTATTTTTTTTTCTGAAGTTCTGTGTTCTGTTAGAAATTTTCCTTGATGTCACAAGCTGTCATTCATCCATCTTGATCTGTTAATTAAAAATAGATAAAGTAGTCAAGTAGTTTGGAATATTTTCATTTTCCTCTGTTTTCCTCTGTGCTCCAAAAATGAATAGGAAAGGATAGCTTTCAGAAATTAGTAAATTACAGTCACAGATTCAAGCACTTTGCAGTATTCTGAAATCAAGTTCTTCAACTTCTTTGTCTCCATCATTTTTACCTTTTCTCTGCCTGTCATTCTAATGGGTTGATAGATTAACATTCTGTGTTACTTTCTCCTAGAGAGGAGAAAATAGTGAAAAGGAATATGGGGGAACAAGAGCATTTCAGAATGACTTTGACCACTAATAAGACAAAAGGCTGAATCTGCTTTGTAGTTCCAAAGTCATGCAGGATGATAAACAATATTCTTTTATTTCATATTTTTCTCCCAAATTCAAGTTTTGAAGATAGAAACTGATATTGATGCATTGCTTGAAATGAATTTAAGACTGCTTTTAACTGCTTTTAAATGTTGTTTGGTTTCTGCCTGGACTAAAGATCTGACATTTTTTAGAGGGAACCAGTGTTACTCATCTGACCAAAAGTGCCCAACAACAGCAGTGACAAAAGCTCAGGAAAGTGGTAAAATTGGATATCAAATGGAATCATTTATTTACCTTACACCCAGCATGCTACAGAGTGAGGCATCTCTTCTTTCTACTGGTTTCATTTGGTTTAGATTTGTTTCATAAAGATTTTACTGCCAAGACATAATATAATGAGAATATGTATGTCCAAACAAATTATTATTTTCCTATCTACAAAGGTAGTTTTATCTCTTGATTTAGTTGAAATAAACTTCATGCTTTATCTAGAGTAGGTTATTGATGTACCTGCTGAAAGTAATATTCAAGAATACAGTTGTGTGTTATTGACATTAGAAAAAATCTGCATAATCTTTTACTTGACTTTCATTTTTTGTAATGATGAAATAATTTTCTTAAGGGTCCTTTTTTTATTATTTGAGAAAATTCTTAAGTAAGCATGTTACAAGGGACATCATGGTATTTGATTTCACTGAACTTTTGCAGTTCTTTTGGACGTGATTTATTCAACACTTAGCACAGAGTTTCACAAGTAGAACATCATCTTAGTACACTGTTCCCAAACTTTCAGCATGGTCTTAAATGCTATTAATCAATAAGTTTTTATATATAATGCAATTTATCATTGTTGTTGGTTTTAATGTTTATTTATTATGTCCGAATTTTATTTGCATGCATTCAGCCATGGTATAGATGAATTGTGTTACAACAAATGTTATTCTTAGTATATTTTTTAAATAGTCCTTTTCAGGAGTGCTGTACAATTCTTTTAGCATATAGCTTGATTATGATATAATACAAATGCATCTGTTGTTTATACTTATTAGTTAACCTCTGGCTTCTTTTGAAAAAACTATTACTGAATTTGCATGCTTCAGGACTAGTTTGAAAGAATATCATAATTCCTTTTTTTGTTCATTTCAGAAATACTCCATTTCTACTTAGAGACATGTTATCTTTTTAGAAAGTTTTAATACTGAAGACGGAAAATTAACTGTGAAATTATAATGGAATATATGAAATGTTTGCTTTGTAACTTAAGCTTTTCTACATCTGTCAGTCAACTGGAGAAACGTTATGGCCCAAAAAAAAAGTCCCGTGTTAACATGCTTATTTTAAAATACAGGTATTTGTATGAAATGTTCAAGTGAATGCATTATGTTTTCCCTACTTTTGTTTTCTTACTTTTTAGTTTGTAAACATACCTGTGAGTTTTTTCATTAGGCCATTTCATGTGTAAAGCTTTTGATTCTGGAATTGTGTTTATAAATGAATAATACTAATTTTCTGTGGGTGTTTCATCTTTTTGTTTGGTTTTGTTGTTGTTGTTGTTGTTTTTTGCTTTGCTTTTGTTTTGATTGTTTGTTTGGGTTTTTTTAATGGCTACCAAAATGCTTTAGATATGCTTCCACTTAGAAAAGATACGTGTGTAACCTCTTCTAGCTTTTATTTGGTGAAATATTTCTAGTGTCTAGGTTTCAGTCAGTCTTAAGAAAAAGGCCTTTAATATGACTAATACCATTGAATTTTAAGATGGCATCAAGGGCACAATATTTGACTATTTGTGCATAACAGGACTGATTATAAATCAGTCTCGGACACCTCTTATAGTACACTGTTGTCTTACATACTGTCAGTTACTGCCTGTAAGAGGGCTGGGAAGGAAATTTCTTAGCCCTTATAACTGACAGAAATCCACTGCTTATCCACACACTGGGCATCACAGGATTTTATTCAGCATCATGGCTTCCCATCCTCACCACAGGAATTGGTAATGCTTTCTAATACTGGAAATGAAAGCTTTTAGACTATGAAGAACAAATTATCATAGCTTCTTATTTGTTTGTTCCCAAAACACTGAGGCATAAGTACTTCTGAGCTCACTGCACAGTTCCTTGTACTGCAAAGATATCTGCTGATGTCCCCTCTAAACCTCCTAAGCTGCAGGTTGTGGCTGTGAGCCCTTGTGGTGAGAGCCCTCCCTCTCTCATCTAAAGAGACTTTGGTAGCGCTGGCAGCCCCAAAATCAAAGAATCACACAATGTGCTGAGTTGGAAGAAGGGAACCCTCAAGGATCATTGAGTCCAGTCCCAGCCCTGCACAGGACCATCCCCAAGAACCACACCATGGGCCGAGAGTATTGTCCACACTTTCTGAACTCTGCCAGGCTTGGTGCTGTGACCACTTCCCTGGGGAGCCTGTTCCAGAGCCCAGCCACCCTCTGGGCAAGGAATGTTTTTCTAATATGTAACTTAAACCTCCCCTGACACAATTTCAGACCATTCCCTTGGGTTGTGTCACTGGGCACCACAGAGATCAGTGCCTACCCCTCTTCTTCCCCTCGCAAGAAAATTGTAACTACAGTGAGGTCTCCCCTCAGTCTTCTCCAGGCTGAAAAAATCAAGTGACCTCAGGCACTTCTCGTATTGCTTCCCCTCCAGACCTGTCACCATCTTCATTGCCTTCCTTTGGACACTCTCTAGTAGTTTAATGTCTTACAAGTTGTGGCACCCAAAACTGCCCCCAGCACTCAAGATGAAGCCACCTCAGTGCAGAGCAGATTGGGACAGTCCCCTCCCTTGTCTGGCTGGTGATGCTATGCCTGATGCGCTAATTCTCTCTCCCCTGGCTCCCTGGGGTACTTTGTTACAGGACAGCATCTAGAGCTCAAGCTGTTATCTTCTGCCCTTTGACTGCAGCTGGCTTTCAACCTTTTCATCCAGCCTTGTTTTTAACTTGATAAGGAAAATGCTGTACCAGGCTTATAGAAAAGCCTTATGCTGGACACCTTTTGGTGTGATGCAACCATTGCTCTTCCCTCTTTGACAGAGCATGTCATTCCTGATTTCAAGTACGAGCAGCCCCTCTATCCTTATTAAATCTTTGCTGAGTGCTCTCAGTTACTTTCATGTATTTGACAACGGATCCCTTGATCTTTCCCAGAACAGGGACAAGGCTCACCAGCCCATGATTTCCTAGGTATGACTATCTATCATTTTTTATTGTGCACGTCTCACCACTTTAAGATGGCCTCATCTTTGCATTTTTCAATTTTCTGAGTCCTGCCTTGGCTGTAATGGTGTTTCTTAGATCTTACACTGGAGTCTGACAGAGATAACAAACATCTGTTTCAGAAACATTGAATAATTCCTATGGGCTGGAATATATCCAAATAGAGCAGACCTGTACTTGCTGCTTTCCTGCTGTTGCCTGTCCTTCTCTATCCTGTGTCACATTGGTAGGCATGGATGTCTGAGGCCAAGACTCTGAGGCAAGCAAGACCATGCTTGCTAATGCATTGAGCTCAAAGGCATCATGTACATAGCCCCTTCTGCTTTATTTCTCTGAACTCTGAGCAAATTTTCTTTTAAAGATCATACCCCTTTCACTTGGCAATCTTCCCTTCTAGAGACTTTTGAATGTCTCACAGTAGGACTGTTGCAGTCTTAAGATTTCTGCAACTGGGAGTTTTGAGAGGAAAAAATCCTTATAAATATCTTGAAGAATAATTTATTTTGAAAGGAGGAAAACAGTGCCATTTCCTAGCTCTGAATCTGTGTTTTAGACTTGTGCTTGGTAGAGCAGCAGAGCAAGAAACCAGAGTTCCAACTTTGGCTTGTTTTGTAGCATTTGTGATAGTCATGCTTAGATTTTAACATAGTGAAGTCACACAAAAGGTTTTAAAAGCTTCACAGATGTCAATAAACTGTTAATAATTGATGGGTAACTTAAAGGCTTAGGCCTGTATTTTCACTGAAAACTGCATGAAAACTGTGCAGTCCAGGGTCTTTAGTGTTGATTGTCCAGTGTTGAAGCTGAAGCAGCGAAGTTAAATTTAGATTTTTCTGTCAGAATTCATCCATACCCACTGATAAAGAGGCAGCCCAATAAATTACTTAATCTACTTTTCTGTAAATGTAAACAAAACAATTGTAATAGTATTACATAACAACAACAGCTTTAGACTTTATATACTGAAATGGAAAAAATAACGTTCACACCATTTTTTAAAATTTAATTTTAAAAGACTTTATTCAGGTGTTGGATAGATTTTTATTTCCAATAAAATATTTGATCTGTAAGATTAATGGTATGCTAGTGTATTTATACAGTACTTAAGAAGGGGTCACGGTTCTCACATTAACAGAAACAGTTACAGTGAGTGACAGTACTCATAATGCAAAGCTTTAGATAGATAGAGTTAGATATAAAATCTACATATTTTTATTGAGTTTATGCTTTTGAGTTTACTGATAGATGAGGTCATAATTACTTACCTTTGGAACATGTCATTTTACCGAGACAATGCTCTTTCTCAATTACTGTCAGCAGAGCTGGAGCCCTGGGGTCAGGCAGGCAAAGTGATTGGTACTGAGGGTCAGTTGTGTTTTCTCTGGAAGTGTTTGTGCAGTATGTCTGGTCTGCATGGTGCTTCAGAGTGGCCTGAATGTTGCTGCTGCTGCTAGACACCTGAAAGCTTTTAAAATCTGGAAGTATGTAGGTTAGACATAAAAAGTGAAATTGAGCTGAACTATAATCTCCTGTGATACAAAAAGTTGGGAAGGCAGTGAAGGACTGGCAGCTGATCTTTAACTCCATTTTCATTGCTCATTAAATTATCAGAGGAAAGCTCACATTTATGTCTAAACCAGCAAGTCACATGTTTTGTTAGTCAAGCATGTTTTGTGTGCACAGACAGCATAAGACTAAAGCTGGGTGAATAAAAGGCAACTTAGTTGACCTGTCAGCTACATATTGCTGGCAACATCTATTGCCACATCCTGGTTCAGTTTCATTAGCACATAATGATGATTACATTATTCATCAATACTCCTCTCTAAGCTTTGTAATGGCCTATATATGGCTTTCCCCCCCCTAGGTTTTACGCAGTTTAAAATTAACTTAAATTGTGAGATTCCTAATGGTACACTTCTTTTCTGTTAAAACTGTGGAAAAACTTGTATGGGAACTTCCCATACTTGTATGGGAAGACTTGATTTCATATATCCTGTAACAAAATATTAATTATTCTTATTGGATACCAAGCAGTTTTTTTTTTCTTTTGAATGTAAGTACTCAACTGAAAATAAGTACAGTCTAATACAGTGTAGATTACATGATATTGTGCATTTGGGATTGAGAATTATTTTGTACTGGCATATGCCCTTATGTTATTCAAACCCTAACTCAATATTTTCATTTTGTAATAATAATGATGATAAACATAATGCTCTATGATCTGTTTTTCTATTTACATGTTGAATTCATGGGTTGGCATTCAGTTGAATGTATTTTTTTTTTGCAGTGAGTAGAGAGATTATACTTGAAAATGGGCTCCTCATACTCATTCAAAATGAGAGCAGGAGGAAGGAAGGGTTTTGCTTTAAGTGGAAAGGGATAGTCACTCCTTGCAGTTAAGGACTGAATCAGATAGAGGCAGCTGCAGAGGCAAGATACGCATTGCAAAAACAGATCAATTGGAATCAGTCCCATCCAAATGAAATCACATCACTCCATAACCTTCCTTTCAAGCCACTGATGTCTTCTGGCCCAAATTTCTCTTGTCAAGTCACTGAGTTTTGCCAATGATTAAAGTATTTTGAAATTGCTTCGATAACATCAGGGACCTTGTTGTGACAAGGTCTGTAAATGCAGTCATTTAAAAGAGAAAGCTGGGTTTCATGGAGGGTATTGAACATATTGACTGGATATTTTTCATGGGTTCTCAGAAGGTTATATTCACAAAGACAGTACAGAATGAAGGAAAATGACATATCCTACACAAAAGATTAAATAAAATATTGGAGTCATATATTTTAATGGTTTCATCAGTACTAAAAGTATAATTTTTCTCTGAAGTAGTTTGAAAATGTGTTCTTGTTTTGAAGTGGGCATAGCAATACTTTGAGAACAGAATTCTGTAAATCAAGATAGTCAACATGTTTATGCAGTGACTCGCTCTAAATGCCATTATTTGTGTTCCCATGTGGCAGTAACTAAGACAAAGCAGAGCTCTTCTGTTCCAGTGGTACCTCAGATGCTGTGATCTTTTGTCCTGCAGATAACTTTTTTGCAGGCTAATCAGTGTGTATATTAGCAGATAGATATCTGTAACCATTCAGGAAGTGTTTATTAATATTTATAACTTGATCAATACTGAGAAAATTGAAGTAATTAGCAACATGTACAAGACACATTGTTCATCATTGTTTTCGGAGTCTGGTTTAGGTTTTTTCTTCCCTGTAAAGAGCTCAGTAGCTCTCATCCACTTAATAGAGCTGTTGGGTACAGATTAATTTCTGAGATGTGTGCCTTGAGCAGCCTGAATTTTAAAAATGCATATTACTTATCATCTTTACCTTGTTAGAGTTATTCACAAACATCCCAAATTCCTCTTTAGGCTTAACAGACTTACCTGGTGGGAGAGTCCTATTTTTTCAGAGTTGGTAAGGTACACTGAAGCAGCTTTTTGCCTTCAGACATTTGAAGATAAATGGATTTTACATTGTGGTTGAAAATGTATTTTTACTTGTGCCAGTTATCAGCCAGAAACACTGCTCTTACAACAGCTATTTAACCTAATGAAGGCAAGTATTAAAATTGCTAAAAAAGAACCAGGATCAAAACTGCTGACATAAGCATTACGCTTGTCTGTGATTTGCCATTTTCCATGTCTGTTACACGAATGAGGAGTGGAAAGTATTGAAATAACTTGTGGGATTTCTTGTCCAATGAAGCCTTTTGAAAAGGAAATCTGCACATATTCCTAGACACCCACCTAATAATATTTCTAAGTAAATATTACATAATATTTGCTTAAGTGAGGAAGCAGATGGCAGCCATGTGCAGTTATGGAGGAGAGAGGTTGGTGTGTTTCTCCCTCTTTGGACCAATATTTGAAGGAAATTGCTTTTACGATTACTTTTTGTCCTGGATTGAAAGAGAGCTAGGAGAGAACAACTCTTCTGAAGGACCAAATACGCAGTTGAGAACCTTCCTGTTCAAATCATCTATTATGGCATTATCTGTGATGCTTTTTTCTTCCTTAATATTTGTTGCATCTACTGGTAAGAGAGGAAAGCTATTCAGTTTTGCTCGCTGTCCTTATTTTAGATTTTTGTGCTCATTAAATCCTTTTCCTAAGTGAGGCTGTAAATACAAATTCAGCTATTTGCAGACAGTTCTGGGTACTTCAGTCAGTAGAAGTTGAATGGATTATACAGGAATGGGAGCAGGTCTTTGGTTGAGGAAGGGTTGGGAAATGGTATGTAGGGATGGAAGAAGAGCAGAAGGAAAGACTGGAGCTGGAGAAATGTCATCAATGCGGGTGGTCTCAGGGTAGCAGTCAGTTACCAGATGAGCTTGCTATTGTATTACAGTAATACAATTAGCTACAAAAATTACAAGCTGTTGTATTCATATATTCATATTCCTTTGTATTTTACCAATCTTTCACTTACTAGAACAAAAAAAATCTTTCACTTGTTTAAACAAAGCCAGTAGTGATTTCTTAATTAATAATATTTCAAACATGAGAGGGTGAAGATAACCCTAGAACGTGCAAAATAAATGATGTCAAGTTAAATTTTTAGTAGAGTAGAAATGAAAAAATTGTCCAACCATTTAAAAAATAATTTCCCTTTAATATGTGAGTAAATGTTCTAATAATATTTTAAATTTCTTGATATGTTGTTACCAATAAAAATGAGATACAAAGAAATATAGGAATAACTAGTGCAGGTATAGGTTATTTACACTTTACTTGATGTCTGTGTTCTTACAGTCTTACCTAAAGTGCTACAAAATATTAGCATCTTTTCTCAGTAGTTACATGTTTCCTCTGAAAACCTTGTTTGTACTTAATTATTTTGATTTGTGACCTTATTAAAATTTAACTGATATTTTATTGGTTCAGCTGTGAAGTTGGTTTTATATATAAAAACATGTTTACATGGATAAAATTTTTATGCAAAAATAATTTATAAATACAAAAGTTTATATATGTGTACAGTTATATGTAGATATACCTACCTCTGTGTGTGTGTACACATTCACATACTACTTCACTCATTTTGAGAAACCAAAATAAAACCCCTTGTGTTTAAGGTACAGGTTGCTCTATTTCTGCCCAAACCTTGTCAGCCCAGATGGGACAGCCTGTCACATTCTAATGCCCTGACTGAAATGGTGCAGTTGGAGCTGCTGACATTGCTGTGAGAGGGTAGAGGTGGCACAGAGACCTTCAGTTTATCTTGTTTCTGATGCTGCCCTTCAAGTTTCTGCATTTCAGTGTGCACCCATGTCAACCTCACCCACTGAGGCTGTCAGAACAAAAAACTAGTTGTACTCAGTAAATGAAGGGGATTGTAATGAGATGACTGTGAAGAGTATTTCTATCTTACAGCTAGGCTTTTCTTCAGTTTTCTTAAAAAGTTCAAAATTGCACTGTAGAATTGCAGTTCAGGACACCCAATTTAAAATTTTAATTGTGGCTCAAGTCAAGAGATGAAGTGAGAATTTGGAGTGGATTTATATATGGTGCTTCTTGCTGTCCCTCTAATTCTTAGACGTAAAATCCTTATACTCAAAACTAAAATTCAGTTGCAAAGAATTTTTGTTTTAATATGTGGTAACAAAGTGTCTCCTGTTCATCAGACTGTTATATTTTATCAAAGTGTGTCAGTAGTTTCTTTTTAATTTATGACTTAAATAACATTTCGAAATAAAAAAAAAAAAAAAAGAAAGAAACAAACCACCAAATGTGGTGATGGAGACTTTTTATTAACCTTGCTTTCAAAATGCATATGCTTATCTTAAAGACAACATAGATGTTTTCCTAATTAAAATCTCACATTGCTGTAAGATACATTAATTTACTGTATGGCAAGTACTTTATAGAGTTTAAATGTAGAGAATCAGCACTTTAAAATTGTATTGATTTTTTTAAAAAGCATTCTTGAAAAGTATGTATGTCATGAGTGTCAAATTCGGGAAGTACAAGTAGGAAAAGAAAAAGCTGTGAAGGCTTTGGAATTATTTTTAGAAGTGACTAAAGCCTTTTATATACTGAATTATTACAGTGCATTTTGAAATAAACTCTCCCTTACTTAGTCCTTCCTAAATCCTGAGACTTGTTTTCTTTCAAATGCTATTCTAAAAGGAAACATTTTTTAAGATTTTAACATAGTACCCATGGTTGGGCTTGTAGTCAGTCTCATAGCTGCACTTCTGTGGGTTGCAAATCTGAGTAAATTGCTAGCTTCACAATCAAGCCTACTTGTATTAAATTGTTGCTTTTCTGATTTAAAAAGAAAATTATCTTCTCTGTCTTGTGGTGGACTGCCTTTGTTCTTTGAGCTGTATTGAGAAAAAGTTTTAAGAGTTATAAGGATGCTATACTTAACTCAATTAAATGTTTTGACACTTAGAGACTCTTGAAATTTAGTGTGGGTGTCTAAGTATTTGGATCTGAGCATACACATTGCTTAAATTTAGTGTGATGTTAAAATGTTTCATAAGACAGAGGAGAGCTGCTGTGATATTTCTATGTTAATATTTTTTTCTTATCACTTTACTGTGTAGATACCCTTCATGAGACACAACTCTGCCACAACTCATCCTCGGAGGCAATCGTGGAAACCTTTTATAATAGGATTTTTAAGTGTGGATAAAGCTCTCAATAGAATACCTAAAGTAAAGGAGAACAGCTACCTTGTCTCAACCATAAGCTTATTATGACAAAACATTGAGTTTGCTTGTCAGGCTTGGATAGAATGTAATTGATTGGTTTGTTATTTGGACTGACAAGGTAGTTAATTTGCCTGCTTTTTTTGCACTATTCAGGAACATTTTGTATGTGCATCGTTGAAAAATCACGGATAAATGTCTTGTCAGGATTGTCCTATTAAGTAATGTCTCTTTCCCCTGTGCTTCGTTGGCAAATGATGTTATACAATGCTTGGATTCATTGAAGAGTGACAGAAGCCTGTGGGACTTAAATATTGTGTGTTCCTCTATGGTGATACTGAAAGAAATAAGCAACGGTTTGCCATCTGCCTGTCACTCTACTTATATACAGTTTAATAAGAACATTTCTATATAGAACACTGTGTTGTACATAGACCTTACTGTAAAAAGGATTGTTTCCTAAAAAAAATAAATGTTCAGTGATAATGAGACCTGTAAAACACTTGAGACTTACTATTCTGAAGGAATAGATTTGCCATGGAAAAATTGATTTTATGCTTATCAGTATGAACTAATTGTTTCTGACTCCAGACACTTCCGTGAATAGAACTATACCTATACTTCTTTCTGATAATTTTTTTTAAAAATAAGGAAAAATGGAGTATGTGCAGGCATTTGTTTCATTTGGCTTACTTCTCTGGCAATGTTCAGGACAAGCTTATCTCCTCCCAGTTGTTTTGTAAGTTGGGGAAGGAATGAAGAACTGATCACACAGCGTGACAGCTGAGATCTTCGTCTCCGTCCGTATATATCCTGGTAGATGCACACTTAGTATTTTGATCTTCAAATGGTACTGATCCAGTTCTTAAATCTGCAGTATCAGAGTGTTGACATCTTCATCGTTTTCATGTTGAACTTGCTCGGAAAAATTCTGCTCAAATGCAATCACACTTGTAACTTCATGATCTATAATCTTTGAACTTATTGAGATATATGGTGGGGTTTGTCGTCTGTCAAGGCACATTTCCATTTGAAAGTATTTTTAAACTTAAAAAAGAAATTAAATGCTGTAATAAGTAATAGGAGAATATACAAATTTATGTATACTTACCTACGAGTCATATCTTACCAGGGCATTTCATGTTTGAATATTATATTAAATAAAATTAACCTGATGTCTAACACGTCGTTTCGTTTTAAAAAGGGGATGGGAGAATCTCAGAGTTAAGATTTTTGTTGGAACTATAAGAAATGCTTATCATTCTGTATTGGCAAGGCACATGAAGGCACCTTAAAAATAAAGAAATTTCCACTAGGAAGTAGGTGCTAATGCAGGAATTTGATGTTTAAGGATCTGTGAATCCTTTCTAGGAAGAAAAGACCCAAGTTTATTGACTTGTGCAGTATTCTGAAAGTAAAAAGTTGTGTCCAAGTGCTGTGTAAGCCGGGGGGCAGAAAAAAAGTTTGCATCATTCTGAGCTTATGAAAAAAAATCAAAAAATAATGTTTACTGTGGTTTATGATTGTTTGTTAAACTAAAACCATCTAGGTATTGTGGATAGGAGAGAATGATAAATGCGGCTTGTCTTGGCTTTAGTAGGAGTTTCAAAATACTTCTGTGTGTGACATTCCTGTCAATAAGTTAGAGATTCTGTTAACTGAGCTGCAATAAAATATGTAGCTGATTAGGAAGGTAAACCAGCTACCATGGACTCCCTGTCAAATTATACTCAGCTTACTGCGTTCCACTCAAGCTCTCCTGGATTCAGTGTTATGATATTTTTGTTAATTTTAGCTTTAGCATATTGTGTACTGAAATAAAGTGTTTGGCCACATTTGCAGGTGATGACAGTAGGATGTGAGGGAGTACAGGGTTGGAATTTAAAAGAAAGTTTTGAGGAAATATTCGGAAAAAAGTATGCAGTTTAGAAAGGAAAAGGCAAAACACCATTGTTTGCATGGTTATGATATCAAGAGTGACTTAAGAAAAAAGACATTTTGGGGTACTTTAAGTATTTTAAATACTTAAAGTATTTTAAGTACTCTGGATCACAGATCACTGAAAATTGATCAAACCTGATACATACAAAGAGAGGTGTTACATTTAATGCATTGAAGTCCCAACTATTCAGAAGACCTGTATCTCACCCTTTGAAAACTTTCACCTAGTATATCCTGTCCACTGTAGTAAACAGAGAAGGTCCAAAGCAAACTGAACTGAATGATAGGAAGACCACAGGAGACATGAATAAGAATAGCTTAAAATAGTAATATTTCTTTAATTTAGTGGAGGTGGGAAATCTGTTTAAAAAGCCTAAATTAACATAAAGATGATAAAGACAGAAGTTGCTACAAAAAAGGAAAAAATGTTCTTCAAAGCTGGTCAGACTAAAAATAAGCTATATTCTATCAAGATGATTTAGCCAATAGACAGATTTCTTTCTAATAATAAGAATACTTGTACTAGAGATGTAGGGATGTTCAGCCATCTCTGCTATTGGAGGATTTTATGGACAGACTAATGTGTGTTAAATACTGTTTCAACTATTGTTGGTGTTTCCCTGGGCATGGTTGAAACCCTAAGGTGAATTTCTGCTGTATTTTTGATGTTTTTCACAGCTTCCTTGTAGAATTTTGTTCTCTCTCACTCTCTCCAGTATCATTAGTTTGAAAGCCAGATGCTAACACTTGATGTTTCACCTCTTGAAAGATGTTTGATGGCAATATTCAAAACTATAATGGACTTTTCTAGTAGTTCATAAACAGTATACCATTCAGTAGAGTTAATAGACTGAACACCTGAGAGTAGCACTATAGATGCAATCATGTTTTACTAGAATGTACTTCAGAAAGACAAATGCAGCATTTGGTAATAGCTTCTTGAATTTTACACTTTTCAATTTGTCAAAGGACTTTTTCAGTGTCTAATTGGGGTAGCATTACTTTAATGCATGTCTTTGAGTCATTGTCTTCACAGAAATTGTTAGTTTAAACATTAAAATGCTGGAAATAGAAGTTCTGTACAGTAACTGTATATTAACAAAAGCAAACACATCTGAAATAGTGTTCATGTCATTATGTTCCACTTGTATAGGTGGGCTATTAATGAATATTGCAAACTAATTTAACAAAGCCATGTGTTGTGTAGTTTTACGGTACTGAGAGAGAGAAAAGTTAATTTCTTGCTGAAAGAAAGCTGTTCACATACAGGTATAGGAAATGAAGTTTCTTTTCAGAATTCTTAGAATTCATTTTGTACATGCAAACTTAAGTCTCATAAACCAAATGATTTGTGGACTGTTCAGAAAATATCTTGGTTACAAAGGAATGATGTACAACAACAGCCCTTTCAGATTCTTCCTTGCTCATGAATAATCAGTCTTAGGTTTCTGGATATTAAAATAATGATTTTAATCAGTTAAATCAGTTAGTTTGGGTTTTGGGTTTTGGGTTTAGCATAAAAAATTTAGCTACACAGATGTCTGCCAGATTAATGCTTGTTTTCTTTTGCTGTTTTGTGGTATAATTGAAATACGCTATTTGTTTTATTACTGCCCTTGAGACTGGACAGAAATTTAAGTAAACAGGAGATCAGACAATTTCCCATATCCAAAAGCACTTAGTTACCTTTTCATGAAGCTGCTCTTAGTTGAAGATCAGTTAGCTCATTATGCTGTCAGGCTGTGTGTCCATCTTGCCCATACACTGTCTTCATCAGCAGTAGGTAGATACAAAAACCAGAATGCAATAATCATCCCTCATGTGGTATAATCTCTCACCTTGCAGCAATAGCCATGCCCTCTCTCTTCCAGGCATAACAGAAGAACAGAGTCTACTCTGTCATCTAACATTATAAGCTATGTGAATAAGAGACCTCCTTTTGTGTGCTTGCATTGTACCTGGCATAACAGAAATTGGAATGTGACTTAATTACTTAGTGTAATACCATAGCATTAGCCTTCCCAGAAAGAGTATTTCGTTTACCTAAGTCAAACTTAGGAAAAAAACAAACAATCCAGGAAGATGTAAGTTTCAGAATTCTCTGAAGGATATCTGTTCCAGCCACCCACTCAACGCAAAGTTAGATCTAACTTGGAAATTGACTTAAGTTCCTTACAGTTTACCGTGGGTGAACTATTAGCATCTGTGAAGATAGAGAGCCTTTCAGGATAACAAGTGCATGAAGAGGTCATATAGTTGAGTTATATCCTGGTTTGTAATCAACAATTTATGCATATGCACTCACATAAGAATTTTAGTGCAGAAATGTGTCACACTCCTGGTGGTAAAGTCACCTGAAGCTTGACTGGCCTATGTGAGAAGACTTATTAAAACTATTCTGTAGAACAGAAACTGCAAGATGACTACAGATTTTTAATTGTTATGCAAGGGAAAAAGTGTAGCAATCAGGAAGAGGAGAAACAACTTCTTCCATTTTATACTTATAGGGTTTAATTATTTTGTCATTTTTTTGTCTAAAAACAAAGAGTTTGCAAAAATCTAGATCTTATATTTCAGAGTGTAAATATAGTACTGCATCACTAATGGTTTGTGTTTGACCTGACATATCACAGCAAAATGAAAGTAATTTGTTTTTTAATTATTTGGGCTGAATTGAAGAGTTTTGTTGTGGACTGGTAGGGTAAGATACAAAGTCATACCTTTCCTTATTTTGACTTTGTTTCAAGAAATGTCAGAAGCGAAAGATGAGTGTAATCCACATATTCTATAATGAAAACATGCTACAGTTTTGGACTCCTCCCTCAGTATCTAGAATAAATGTACTTTTTGGACAGCATTAATAACAGTGCACTAAATAGAAGACTATATATTTATTTCACCATTAGATCTTGAATTTTATTGTTTAAATAAGGGCACGGGAAAGTGCCTTCTTTGATGTGACATGTAAGAGTTGCTGCTGCAACCCTCCACACAGTGTTCATTCCTGTTACCCAGAATTTATCACTCCTGTGGTCTGGTTGCAGTAAGGTGTCACAGGAGCACTCCTCAGCTGCTCCAGACTGAGTGAAGTAATTCTTTTTGGTTCTACAATTTGAATTCACTTGAGCTACATTGATTTACTCTGGGTTTTTGGGAATGCTTATGTGCTCCTTTCTATTTTATATTATACAGGTGTTGATAAGAAGCCAAGTGTAGACTTAGATGGTCATGGCTGGTTTTAAGTTGCTCATCTGAAATCAAGAATGTGCTGCAATATAAAATGAACCCCAAATCATCTCTCCATCTGTTTGCGGTTCCAGAGTGACTCAGCACTTTGACACTGCGGGATTAAAGGGGAGAGAGATCAGTGCCTGACAAGAAACCTCTGTTCCTCAGATGTCTCTTCCTCAGGTGCTAAGAGCCTTTAGTCAGAAATGGGGTCCAAAACAAGCCAGCAAAGGATAATGCTTGTCAGTAGTTAAATCTGCACTGGTGCTGGAGTAGCCATTGTGTTGCATGCATTTAGCAAGTCGGTGCATGCACACACACATATCCCACTGCAGTTCCCTTAGAGTTTAAAAAGTCTGGATTTGCTTACCTCTAACTTTTTTCTGACTTCCGAGTTTGCCAGAGTAAGGCTTATATAACAAATTCTCTACTTCTAATCGTGAGATATGTATCATTGTTTTATATCTCTTTGTTTCCATTAAAGTAAATCTTTCCAAGCTGTTGTGACAAATTGGGAGCACTATATATATATTTTGCAATTTTGTATTTTGTTCACCATGGTACCTTTTGGCATGACACTGCAGGCGGTGTGCAATGATGCGTACATAAGTGAGATTTTCTGTAGTCTCTGAAGCATATTTGAAAAGTTGTATTTAAAGATTAGCTTATTAATGTTGTGTTTCAGGGACATGTAGGTAATTACTTTTACAGCTCTAGATGGGTGATGCTGTCTCGTGAATGCAAAATAGGTTTCTTCGCTCTGGCTGAATCAGCTCTTTGTGGTTTTCGATGATATTAACCAGTGACTTACAAATGTGCCAGTGACGGGCGGGTTTTGCATTCACTGCTCCTCTGTAAAAGCACAGGTCTTTTTCCCCTGTGCTTGCAGGAAGACTTCTGCAGGCCAACTGATAAGACTCCCTCCTGTGCAGGTAGATGCAATGTAATGAAATTGGATGTGTGTGCTGAGCTTTGTAAATAAAATGAGATTGACCCCAGCCATTATCTCATTTATCTCATTTACATTGTAAAATCAGTATCTGCACTATTGATTAGAGCATAATTAGTTAATTATGAACACGATAGGGCTTGAGCACAGCCAGCTGTACCGCTAAAAAAACTAACAAAAACAATCCAAGGGCAAGAGCAGATGGAGATCACTCTATTAAAGAACAAAGCAAACATATTTCAGGTATGGAAATGCCTAATCAAGCTTTCTTGTGGTGAAGGGGTGGCTGACATACATTCTATACTTCTATAAGTAAAAAATGTTTGTTTGGAGTTTTTTTAAACTTCTTTATCATAACTACTTCAGAATTCACCTTTCTTCTTCACACTCCATTTTCTCCGTATTTAGTGGGCATATATCTATTCTCATTAATTGCTAGAATGAGGAACCTGATGATTTTTAATTCTGATGCATAAAGTAATTTCAGGCTTGTTGTTACAGTGGTAGTAAGCAATTACCTGTCAGTTGGAGGTAATTTAGGAGGTTAGGTTAGCTTGTCTTTGTGTGGAGCTCTGCTTTTATTTCCACAAAGTTTTTAGTTCAGCAGCTAACCAGATCGCTGAGGATCCACCTCTTAACTGCACTTGTAGTTCGTGTGTTTTACCAGAAAAATAGTTATCCACAAATAGCAGCAAGATAAAATATTTGCTAGTTCAAGTTTGAATGTGTGACCTTGAATGCACAAGGGTAAAAATTTAGACAACCTGTAATATGGAGGAAGTGGTTTCTTCCCCTTTCCCCCCTCCCCATCCCTGCAGTTTCGTTTGTCGTGTTAAGCCATCTTCAGGATGGAAGCGGATGATGCTTGTAAGTGATGGTGTCACGTGATTCCTTTGCTCTGTAAATGTCCAGAATGTGATGGATCTGTGAGTGCATTTACCCACAGGCTGCCAGACTGTCAGCGTGACATCTTTTGTGACCCAACAATTTCATTCTCTATAACTAAGTCAAAAATACTCTGTATTTTTGTGTCGCTTTTTTATTTGCTGAATGTGACAGTGGGATTTCTATCATTTTTATGATGCTAGACAAAAGAACACAGCTAATAGTATCCACTTGAGGGATTAATCTTGTTTTATTAGTGCCATTTTAACTTAGGTGCAATGTTTGCTTTTGGAATTAGGAATTAAGAATGCGAATTTTTTTTTTTTTCACTGTGGTGTGTGTATCCCCAATCAGTCTCTGCAAATGATGATTGCCAGACAGCTAGAGCATCATCTTTAACCAAGGTACAGTGTGTAATCATTCATTTTCCCAGCATAATGCTCTGGGAACTTCAGAATCAGTGAATTTCTGTTTTCCAGTACAGAATTCATATTCCAGTAAAAAGCAGTAGGAAGCAAGCATTTAAAAATATTTGGTATAGTTAAACTTTCATCACCATGCAACTTTTTATGTTTTGATATATGAAAATACTTTTTTGCATTTCTTCAGCTGTGCAGATGAGGACAGAAGCCATTAGTATCTGAAAACTTTCATATAGCTATTTTTAACCTATTCTAGGAAAATGTAATTTTTCTTCTACCAAACAAAACACTCTAAAGTGATAAAAATTAATGACAATAAATATTAAAAACCTTGCGCTTTCGAATGGTGCCCTGAGATCCGTATGTAATTTCACAATATCATGCCTATTTCAACCTGGCTTTGCAAACGCCCTCAGCGGATTCTGAGGAAACATGGCTGAAAGTGCAGTCAGGAAGTACCACATTCTAGTTAGACAATGATAAAAATGTAAGAGATGCCAAAGTGTAATTTTAGAGGGGAAATATTTTCTTTTAAACTTAGAAACATATAAAGCAATTACTTCATTAAAAAAATGAAAAATTTAAACTGACACTGTTTAAATCAGATGTAAATTTTAGGATTAAACTCTGAAAGTAAATCAGTCAGAAATAGTATGTTTCTTTACTTTCAGTTACTTCAGAGGATCCTTAAGTTTACATGAAGGGAGTTCTGATAAGCACTGCTCAAGTGCAAGCCCTTACATGCATAAGATTCCAGATATAGAAATAGGTTAGTAAAAATATACTCCTTTACAGATGAGAACACTGAGGCTCAAAGGAGGCTTAATCTTTTGCTGAAGGTCACATACACTGTTGGGATTTAGGAGTGTGACCTATCCCATCTCCCATTATCAACCTTTTTATTATTTTAATACACCTTTCACAGGAAATAAAACTGCATGTATTCCTGATTTTAAGTAATACATTTCAACCTTAGAACTCTTCTGTCTTTAAAAATAGAGAATGGTTTTCTATTTTAAGTGTTTGCTTAAGTTAGAGTCCTAGAGTTAGACTGAGTCACTGCTAAGCCATCCTAAGGATATATATTGCAATATGGTATATCTCATTTTCAAGAAAGTATCAAAACCATGTCAGTCCAGTGTTGAATCCTGTGAATAATCAGATTATTGCTTTTAATTTCTATTTAGCAGGAAACAGGACACGCTGTACCCTTACCAGTGCTCATATGTTACTTGTGACTCCTAGCAGCTGGGACAAAAGTATTTACTTAGGTTCAATAATCATAATCAAAAAGAGTTACTTCTTTTTACTGGAAGACTAATCCTTGGAGAATTCACATGAACATTTTGTTCTATTCATGCAGCAGTGTGTTCTGTTAGTTGAATCCTCTTCTGTTAGTTGAATCCTCTCTCTGCAATGCACTGTCCATTCTGTTGATAAATTATATCCCTCTGTCTTTGATCTGATGATGCCTGTGCCATACTATTACTGACATTTTTGGACATTTTTGTGTTTGTACGTACTGTAGAGGAAAAAAATGAGTGGCCAGGAAAGCGGAGAAAGAAAGTGTGGGAGATTTCTTAAAAAAATCTGATACTTAAACATTTATTCTTCCCTATTTTTCAATCATTTATATTGGCTTTAATTCAGAGTTTAAGACTGTTTAATGAAGAGACTATTGCAAAGTAAATTTGAAAAAAACTTTTCTTTTCATACAAAGGAATTCAGGGAGTTATGCAAATAAGGAGAAGTTCAGTAGGGTATATGAAAATCCCTATTATTTGCTTTGAAAAAATCTCTTTCTCATTTTGAGCCTATTATTGTTCTGATTTAAAAATCCCTTCATAAAACACTTGTTCTACTGTAGCATTTTTTCTATTTGTGGTACGTTAAAAGTAGGTTAACAATAACTATGCTGTATGTTTTGAGCTTTTTGTGTAGACCATGTATAGTACAAAACACTAAAGAAAGGTTTATTAAAGAAGAACATAAATTTGTTGTGTGTATACAGAGCACTTTTATAAGTGAAAGATCATGGTGAAATCCTTTTAAATTAATGCCCTTTCCAGAAAATTCAGTGTGAATGAGAAAATATTTTGTAATTTGTTTATCAACCAAATAGTTGTGGTGTAAAAATGTAATTTATAGTTGTAAGTTATACTTGAGTTATTTAATATGTGGGTGATTTTTACAAAACTATCCTTGAAAAACTACCTGTGTAAAACAGTGTCTTAAAACTATGAAAAAGAAATATTGTCACTGTCTAAAACAGTTAAAATTTCTGGAAAAAAAGGACAGTAAATGACACTGAAGTATCTAAAAATTTAAGCCATTTTTTCATTGATTTGCAAGTCTTTGAAATGTTGTCATTTATATAACATGATGACAAAGGTGATATATAAGTGTCTACGTCAGGATATTCCAGATTAAGCAGAACCTACTTGAAGTGTTTTTTTAAAATTACCCCTCATCAAAAATTGATTTTCTTTATTATGATAATGGATCAGGAAATCTTCTGCTGAGAATTGCAGGGAAGCTCAATCTAAAATAGTACAGAAGTACCATTTAATATAAATATATATTTTGTTTTTCTCTTGCAGGTGTGATGAATGCAGGCTTTGCTACCATTTTGGCTGTCTAGACCCTCCCTTGAAAAAGTCTCCTAAACAGACTGGCTATGGATGGATTTGTCAGGAATGTGACTCTACATCCTCCAAAGTAAGTTAATGCACCTTAAAATAGTTGAGGTGTTCTGGTTTTAGGAGTTTTACCTAGAGTCTGAAGATTTTTATGAAATGCTGTGCATAGGTTTGCTCTGGTAGAAGGTCATGAAATAAGATTTCAGATTATCTTTAAAACGGATATTTAAAAACCCAGAGTGTATGCAAAATGGAAATAATCAGTAAAGAAATTTTTACTATCCTAGTTAGATGCTTGTTTTTGGCATTATGCTGTCTGTAAGAAAGGTGTGAGTACAGATACTGTATCAGCACTGATGAGAAAACGTATTTCAGGAGTACTACAGAATACAAATCTGTAAGGACAGAGAAAATGCATGTGTTCTCTAAACAGAGGAAGGTGATTTGAATTACTAAACGTTTTTCTTTCACTGAAAATTCATATGAGGACTATCAATATGAGGTATTGATTGGCATGCCTTGTTCAAATATAACACTGTAAAACTAGAACTACATTTTTAACATGGATTAGCTCTTCAATAATACTGAAGGTAATAGTATTCCTTTATAGTACTGACTTTTCAAAAAATAAAGATTTTGATTCCTTATTTGCACAGAAGCTTCTTTAGCACTGGCATTCTCTTCTGTCATCACTGTAATCTCTGAAGGTACGCTTTCCAATTGATTTCATAGGTGGATTTATAAATGCATCTGATACCTCAGTGTAAAAATACAAGAGTATTCTAAAAATCTTCAAAATTTTTCAGGTTACTGCCACTTTCTTTGTATTTCACAGCATCTTTACCTAGCAAGTGCCTCAGTATCTGGATACACAGGGACACAGGTGTGATGAGATGTTCTCATATGTTATTCTCAGCATACTTGGATACTTAAACTCTATCATGCATTTACTTTTAAGATTGGCAGGTACAGAACGTTCTGGGAGTGGTATCATTTTTTGGCTTGCTAGTGTCTCTTTCCAATTGCAAAAATATGTTATTCAGTTTCCCCGTGCGGGATTAATCAAACTGTTCTTTTGTGAGGAGGTACAGAGACAGACACAGGAAATTAGCTGTCCACTTCAGTTTGGACATCAAGCAATCTTTCTGGAATACCACTTACATGCAAGAGACATTCCAAGAGTGAATTAAAACTGTTATTGAATTCCTGTCACCTGCTTAAACTAAAATGGGGTCCTGATAACATGAGTTAAAATCTTGTGTCTCTTCTATTCTTGATTTACAAGTGAACATAAAAATCCAAGGGTTTGTAATTTCTAGTTGTGTTTTCCTGGAGATCAGTACACAGTGTATCAGGAACAATTACAATTTTTTAGCTGCTTTATGAGGTAAATTAATTGTGGTGGACTTCACTTCTTGCATGGAGTGTATTAGGTTTAAGGTGTGTTGAAAAATTGAATATTTTAAAGAGTAAACAAAAATTTTCAGTAGAATGATTATACATTTTGTATTATCTTAGTGATTATTACAAATTTTAAAAATGTTCTTGTGTCTGATTTTTATTCATAAAGATTTTTAGTGAGTAAATTTAAATAAAGTCTCTTGCACTTTCAAGTACAGGCAATTAGAATTGCGTTTGAGTGAATATGTAATGAATATGAAAGATACTGAAAAGATTGTCTTATGGGGACTCCTTGTGGTTTTGTTTAGTCACTTTCACATAGCTTTTCCAGGGAGCTGTGCAGAGAAATTTCTCTGATAAAGCTGTATTGCCCTATATGTTCCCCAAACCATGTTTTGGTAGCTTTTTTCTGTTTTGTACTTTGCAGTGAATAAATTCAAAAAATACAGTCTCAAGTTAAACTTTTTTCAGCTGTAATGTGAACCTGTTCTTTAAAGGATTAGAACTTTGTCTTGCACTTGATAATTTTCAAATTCTTTGTTCTACATGGCTTTAGGACTCTGTATTATATATCTGTGATTTTTCACAGCCAGGAGGAGCTGTTATGGTAAGGCTTTTTCTACCCCTCCTCAGAGGGCGTGGTCTCTCAAATGTGTGCCTGGAGTCAGAAGTGAACAAGTGAAAGTTGGGTCATTTGCTGCACTCTGCCTGACCTGTGGATGAATTGCAAGCCTGAGCTACTCGTGATTTCAGTCTCTCAGTCATTCACTGCATCCAATTTTTGATGTGTCACAGGGAAGCTGCTAGTATGGATTATAGCAGCAAAATGGGGTTGAGTTTTCTGCTTTGGCTGAGGAGACTACGGTTTAATTCTCATTCTTTTGACTTTGTTAATCTGTTTTGGTCCAGTTTAAATCACTTATAATACACATTTTAAAGTTCCCCAACAATATATCTTCATTAGCACTATAGGGCCTTGAAAATAATTGGTAGGTAAATGACAGTATTTCAATGACAAGAGAGGTCATAGTGCTGAGCATATAATGGCTGTTAGTTTTTACTTCTAATTATGAAATTCAATTTTAGATGTTCAGGAAAAGTTGCATTCTGCTGACAGAGAATAATACTGTTTTATTTTCAGATTTTGCCAAGCACTTGCAGGTGTCAGCAGTACAAGACATGTAATTTTGCAGTAATAAACATATGATTTAAATTGTTATCTAGCACAAACGTTGGACACACTACTTCCATTCTGCTCATCCTGGTTGCAGGACTCTGCAGCAGTTGTGTCAGGTTTTCCACCAGCGTAGCATATTCCCATATTACCCTGCCTGTCAAATAATAGACAGACAGTGACTTTGCTGTAGGGCATGAGGGCAACAGCTTCTCTGCTGGTAATACTTGTTGTCACTTCTTTGGCATGGGTGATGCTCACTACTAAGGTCTGACAAGCTCTCTCATATCAAAAACATTGTAGATTTTGCTACATCACATAAAAGCTGAAATAAACTTATAAGGTCTCCATTTCTATAACACTGTCCATTCACCCTGCAAAAGGATTACAGTGTACTTTCAGGATTGCCAAACAGCACTACAAATCATGATTTTCCTGGGAGTTTTTATTAGTGGTATTCAGGCTCAATATAGACACTTGTTTCAACTTGTTCTAGTTGAATTTAAGAAAGATAAATAGAGCCCAAACTAAATAATTCAGTATCATGACATGGTAATATTTAGTAGGAATAAATGTGGGCTGACCATTTTTTCATTTATGTACAGTAAGATCTTACTCTTAGGTCTTTTTATTATTAGATGTGGGCTTCTTTCTACTGCCTTCCAGTGAAAAAGTACTATTTGAAATATCTCTTCCAATTTTAAACTTTTGCGAGGACCAAAGCAATAAGGAGTTTAAACATATCAAGGTGGTTACACTGACTATGCTAGTTAAGTTTCTGTCTGCTCATCTTTGCATGCAATCTGTTTTGCAAACCACTGCAGAGTGTATGTGTCAGGTGCTATTTGGGTGCTGCAGGATCAGCTGCCTCAACTCTACACTTCTGCTTAGTTTCCTTTTATTTCATTTCTTTACTGTACTGCATTTTTTCAGTGGAAATAAATTGTCAGTATATATGTCAGCATGTAATTCTCATCTAACCCCCTGAGGAAATATTTTCTGGAATTGCATATACACAACACACCAACCCTAGCAAGTAATATATTTTTATACACATTTTGTGTTCAAAAGAAATAATGGATGATTTTGCTTATTAGCCAGGTAGAAGCATTTCTTTGAGTATATTTTGGTTTCACACAGAAAACATGCAAATTTATTTGGACACTTTTATATTTCATTATTGTATGTAATGTTTGAAATTATATTTTAAGTTTAAAAATATTTTTAATATGTAAAATGTATTTTAGACCTTTAAATTTGGGCAGATGAAAAGAAAAAGTGCACAATTCTATTCCTGTAGTCCATGGAATTTTATTCTAATCAAAAATAAAGTTGGTGATTAAGGAAGTCTGTGAGGAGTGCAGGAGTGTCTGATCTACTCCTGCATTGTGCAGGCAACAGTCTCGTTATGGTTTATGGAATTTTATCTTTTTCACTAACTTTTTCACTAGACTTTTCTCTAAATGTGGGAAGCATTTCCTCACACATGTAGTTTCACACAAGTGTGTTAAAAATCAAATAACCCAAAGTTCTAATGTTAACTTCTCAAAATTTAGGAATTACCAAAGTTGAGGTGGCACACAGTGCATCAAGTGCTTTTTTGGCCGTGTGTGACTTTGCAGCCTTTAATCACTTCATGCTATGATTTTTTAATTTTCTTTCATAGGTCCCCTGCCTGCTCTGATTTAGCTGTTGGGGGTCACTGAAAGGGATTAATTTGGGTTGAGAATTAGGAGAAAGTCTGTCTTGAGGGTTTGCAAGGCATGAGAACTGAAGTGGTGATTTCAGAAATGGGGAAAAAAGGAAGTTTGACCTTATGTTTGAAGTAGTTGAGTTGATACTGACAAATTGAATTTTATCTTAGTCTCACCCCAGAACTACTGTGAGTGCTAGGCAAAATTAACATTTTCAAATTTTTAGTAATTTTTTCTCTTCCTTTGCTCTTGCCCAACTTGAATCCCTTGGCCCAAGCTGTAAAAATGCTGAATTCCCTGATGTGGGAGGTAGTGTGCACATATACAAAAGAAAACCCTATTAAACGTAACAGGTGAAATTGGCATGCAGTAGTAATATAATGCTTAGTCATGCCTTAAAAATGTTTTACATGTGCTTATTTTATCATTCAACACAATGAAATTTTACATAGTTATATCTAAAATAAGTTTTGAAAATACACAAAAAAAAATCTATACAGGTCTTTTGAATTAATTCAAACTTGCTTCAGTTACGTATTCTGACAAAGGGTGGCCCTCATTTAGTAACCTTAAATCCCAGAGGGGGTTGTGCCTTCTTTTGGGGACAGAACATAGAAGCAAATGTACTACCATCGTGGCACCCAGCATTGCAGCTGAAAAATGATAAAAGAATACTGCTAATAAATCTGCTTGCTGCTTCAAGCAGAACATAATATAATGGGAAAAAATGTTCCGTTTCTATGCAACATTTTTCAGCCAGAACTTAGGAGTATTTTAAGGTAGTTCCCAGAAAAATTAGATAGTAGAATTCACTAACTGCATTTGTCTTCCACAGGTGTGAGTATTATGATCTATGTTATGATATGGTCATAAAGAATGATAGAGTTAATTTTTGTGTTTATATATTTTAAAGTTTCTTGAGAAGAGTTTAACTAGCACTTCAGTTTCTTGTGTTACATAGAAAGATATTTTAATATAGCAAGTGGGGTTTTGAAATCATTGTTGTCTTCCTAGGTTTTTGAGGAGCAGTAAAATATTTTCACTGGAGTGATTTCCTTAAAATCGAGCAAGGGAAAATAAAACAAATCTGTAAGGCTGTATGAAAATTTAACACAAGTCCTTACACGCCCTGTTTTAAGAACTTCAGTAATGCCAACCTTAGCACAGAAATGGATTTTGCTACCAAGATGGTCCAAAAAAAGGGTGAAAATTTAGTGTATGGTAGTATCACTTGGCTGAAGTATTGCCAAATGTGTTTTAATATTTGCTTCCCAGGTATCATATTTTAAAAAAATGAGTTGGCATAGCCTCTGTTATTTTCTGGCAAACAGGTATAATACGTCTATGAAATGAATAATTTATACCATAAAATGTTCCAAAAATAATCAACCTTGAAATTAACTTAAGTTGGGATTTGATTTATGAATAGTGGATAAGTTATTTGGTAGTAAATCCCCAAATTAATCCAAAACCTCAGATACACTTAATTGGCAGAAGATTCTCATCGTCTAGGTGGGAGGCTGAGGTTTTAGTGAAAAAAAATCAAAAGAAACAGTTAAGCACCGGAAAATATTTGTGGAACAGATGTTTACTTTTAGAATTTTGATTCTTCTCCATATCAAAATCCATTTTACCAGTTCAAATATTTCCTGGTGCTGACCGCCAGGTCCTCATCATGAGCTTCTTGCGCTTGTACTTTCTGGGTGCAGCTTAACTGTATTTTAAAAAAAAAGAGTTTTCTTTCACATGGAAAAACAGTTTTTAAAAAAGTCTCTCTTTGAAAGATGCTAGTGCAGCTAATACCAGCCAGATGTTTAAAGAAATTGGAATATAGGGCTACTTTTAAAAATGTATTTGTATGTTTCAAATGCTAAACCAAATTTCTGATTCTGAAAGATAATACTGGGATAGATCAGAAAAGTATGGTAAAAATAAATTATCGGTTAGGAGTGCAAAGTGAAATACATTTTTTTGTATTAAACTTTGACAAACACCAGCAGTTAAAATAAACCTAAGAGTCTGTTTTCCCAATTGTATGTTCTTAGAAAATTGAGATTTAAATATGCACTGCAGTTTTAAATGAGCCATTTTTGTAAACAAACAAACAAACAAACAAACAAATATATACATATAAAGAACCATTTTGATAGCACTTGGTCCAAAGATTTTTTGGTTTACAAGTCCATTTTCTTCCCCCTATTTTTTTGTTATGCAGAAGAAGTAAAAAATCCCTTGCTTCTTATCTTCATTTGTTCTTTTTCATAACTAATCCAACAATACAGATTTTTTCCTGAAGCTGTAACTTTACACGCTGCTCTTTGTCTTAGTGTGCAAGCAGTAGTTCTTCAGAAGCTGCTCCATCCAGCTTGTGTCCCTCTCCCCAGGGTGCAGTCCTTCAGGATCAGACTGCCCCAGTGGCTCTGTAAGTCCAGCCAGCACACCTGCTCCAGAGTGGGCTCCTCTCCCCATGGGCACACAGGTCCTGCCAGGAGCCTGCTCCAGCACAGGCTTCCCACAGGATCACAGCCTTCTTTGGGCATCCACCTGCTCTGGGGTGGTTTTGCTCCACAGGCTGCAGGTGGATCTCTGCTCCTGCGTGGGGAATCTCAGCTCTGGCACTTGGAGCACCTCCTGTCCCTCCTTCTGCACTGACCTTGGTGTCTGCAGGGCTGCTGCTCTCGCTCCTTTCTCCAGGTGCTGTTGTACAGGTTTTTTCTGCTTCTTAAGTATGTTATCCTTGAGGCACCACCACTGTTGGTGATGGGGCCAGCCTTGACCAGCAGTGGGTCTCCCTTGGAGCCAGGTGGCATTGGCTCCATCAGATGTAGGAGAAGCTTCTGGCAGCTTCTCAGAGAAGCCACTCACGCAGCCCCCTGTCCTGCTGCCAAAGCCTTGACACACAAACACAATACAAAAAGGAAGCAAATTATTTTTTATGAGGCTTTGTATCACACAAATTGAATTATTACTGAGGTAGTCCTGCTTTTCATAAGTTGTCTTGATTGTTTTCCTTTGTTGTGATGAAAAATATGTTACTTAAGTAAAAAGCTGGATGGCTGAAATTAGAAGCAAGCTTAGTCATTAAATATCGCTTTGGTTGAAATACACATCCATGTCCAATTGCCAGTGGAACATTTAAGAGGTACCTGATTAATATAATACCAGAAAAATCATAAACACCATAGAGGTTGTACATTTTTACTGCATGTAATCTAAACATACACAATTTAATATTTAAATGACTAAACTTCTAGTCTATGTTGAACAAATATTACTTACTCTTAGGTAGTGGCTAAGGAAGCAAAATCTCTTCATGGGCGGCTGTTCGAAATGCTGCTGCTACGCTGTAGCTTCTTGAGGTTATGCTTCTAACAAAATCTGCTTACAGTTATGGTTTATCTGGGTAATAGCTGCTACTGAATCGTGACTTACTCTTCCTAAGCCATGACAAAATGAAATTACAGCCTATGTTGCCCGCTGCTGTAGTACTGAGTGGCAAGAAATCTCTGCTGGGAGCTACCTGCAATTGGGAAAAATCCAGAAATCAACTAGTGTTGTGATTGAAACAAAGCCACTGAATGTGGGTTTATGCTAACGCAGCATGAGAGACAAAATAAACAAAAGCAGTCTTTGAGCTCTGAGCAGCACATCACAACAGGAAGATTTTATGTCTCCTCTTTGGTATGCACATATGCATATTCTCAAAGAATGTGAGAAGGTTGAAAGAGGAGTAGTGATAAGGAGGACAGAGGAAACAAGATTGCTTTCACCTTACTGAACTGGAGGCTTTCTATTTCTTGCTTTTCAAAATTGAGTTCTAGATACGTACAACATTGGGAAGCATTGTGACAGTGAATTTTGCATATTGAAGATGCGATATTGAAATGTACTGTTTTTAATGCAAATTTTCTCCATTTTACATTCATTTTCAAGTGAAGTCACAAAAGGAAGATACAGATGTGTCTCAGTTGCTACATGATAGCTTCCAAAGCATCATAGCTTACAGCACTGATGTAAGTTCAGATCTACTTTGTTAATCCTGTTCTCTTCCTACTTTGAGAGTTCCTAAGATGAAGATCTATTTGGGTATTGAGTAGGGACTTCATGCTGACAGTGGAGCCATAAACAAATTTAGCAATAAATTGTAATTAACCATCACAACTTTCAGCTGATAATCGGTTTGGAAATTTAGGTTGTTATTAACTTAGTAGAATGTGTTGATTTTGTAAATGTCTGAAAAAAAAGTATGAGTGAAAAGCTTGTAAATGACTTGAATTTTTAAACCCTTTGAGTCTCGATTAAATTCTTGGGTTATATGAGATAGGCTTCCAGGAGGGCAGTATTAAAAAAAAAACCCCACATTTCCATTTTGCATAATCTTGTTTGATTTGAATATTCATTAAGAATTAAACAGTCAATGGGAAATTGCAAGGTGTGCTTTGCAATGACATAAACAGGGACTCCTGAAGTGCAAAGGTATGTCTGGAGGCTGGTGGCGTCCTGTTGCACCCTAGTGTTGCAAAGTACTGTTCTGTTGTTACTAGATTTCTGAGATAAATTTCTTAACCTAGAAATACATTTCTTGTCTTATGTTTTACATAGAACTAAAAGGTATATAATTAAAGAATTATTTATTTTAATTCCTCATTAGTCCAGCTTTATTACCCTGCAGATTATTTTAGCACATCACCTGTAATCATGTTCCATATGACAGAAGAAGAATTAGATTTTTGATTGTTAGTATCTGTATAAGATTTGAACACATTATTTGAGTTACACAATTAAGTGCTTATGTTTAATCTCAAGGTTCATTTTATTTTCAAGTCCTTCAAAGAAATGTAGCCATATATGTCACTTAAAGTAATGTGTCACTCATCAGTATAAATTGCTAATGCTGCCTGGGCAATATCTAATCATATTGAAAAGACGAGAGAGATGGTGGGTAGTGGTGGGGAAATCAAAAAAAGTGCCATTTTGTGAGGTGCTAGGCAAGTAATGAATTTTAGTACGGTCAAGATTTGCTTTTTGTCATCATGCTAGGTGGTGGAAGTGAGGTTCAGTTGCTATTCTCAAACAGAAATTCTCTTCGTGCCAGCCACATTTAATCACATTTCGCAGGAGACAGCTGGGCATTGCCAGTTTGTGCTGTGTCAGCCACTTTTCTCTGCAAAGGAGTGTCTCATCACTTGGGTTTTAGCATTCTGTAGCAGAAAAGTTCCATCCTCTTAAAATTGGTTCAGCAGATAGCTTGTGTGAGAATATAACTGCAAGAGCATTACAATCAGTTCTACCAAGAAAATGCACAACTATTACATGGAATTTTAAGATGGCTTTTGAAAAGATTTTCACAAAACCTTTAAAATGTATAGTGCATTGTTAAATTCTAGTAGCAATTAAGTTTATCTTAGATTTTTTAGTAAATGTGGCTTTGGTAACCGTCGAAAATTATTATCTGGTTCAGTGGTTTGAAACATCTTTGTGCGTGTTTGAAAAGTCTTAAATGTGTTTCAGCTGTGACAAACATTACAAAAAGATTTTGTATGTGGAAAACCTTGGAATCTGTAGATATCATGTTTTTTTCCAGCTACTAATCTCATGAAGACTGAAGGGCAGATGGTATCCTTTCAGATGTGATATAAATAGCCAAAGAAAAGTGTCAAAAAGGAAATAAAATAGCAAGATAACTCAATATTTACGGAAGGTACCCACAAGTGTACTTCGAGTGAGTTAATCACATCACATACTTATTTTTGGAAATAAAAGGATGTCAGCAGATTGATATAGTCATTAACATAATGAATATTAAATCTGCAACCAGTCCCATGCAATAAATAAGGATACACAGGAGGTGCTAATATTTACAAGCATATTTTGTATCATGTAAATATGCATTTGCAGTACCATGTTCTCCTACTACATAATATTTCCACTGCTCATTTAAGTTAAATATATTGCATGAGATAGAGGAATTTCAGAACACAATGATGTTCTAAATACTTTATTTTGTAACTTGCTGGTGGTAAAAAACTTCTTGAAAGTCTTTAAAAGGTCTGTTTCCATGTAATGATAACTTCAAGAATCTTAAAATTTAGAAGTAATTATGAGAAAATACAAAAAGATTGAGATTTGGGAGCTGTGGTCTATTAGTCTGTTAATAATTCTCTACTGAATGAGCTATTGACCTGTTGTTCATTACGTGCTTTCTGGGTATAGCACAGACAGAGACTGAAAAGCTCCTTTATATAAAAATAGTAAAATAGTCAGAAGACAATAGATATGCTGGCTAATAGACAATGAATCATTTTACTCACTGACTCATCCCTCCATGCAAAACAAATTGCTTCAACTAAAGAATAGTTAAATGGTTTAGGCATTCCCTTAGGAATGTTATTTTGAACCCTCTTACAAGGAAGAGGAAAGTGAACTGAGATCTTCCCTGTGATATGGAATGTGTTCACCAGTTAATTCAGGGTAGCAGTCAAACCACTGTCTGAAAATAAGGCATAAAGTATCTGTCTCTCTTATGTTATCTTTTTTAATTTGGGAAAAATTAAAGTGGAAAAAGGTAGGGACAGTTTTTCAACCCCAGAGAGTTTCCAGTGAGTATCAGGAGGAGGAAGGGGAACTGTTGATGATCCAGGATAACACTGCTGAACTCTGCAGAAAGCAAGAGTTTATTTTGGAAAATCCTATTGCTAGCTTAAATGGTTCTACATTCTGGTATGCTGATTTTGATGGATTTTATCTGATGATTTTCAATGTGCAGTTTGGTTAAGGTTGGAAATGCGTTTTCCAAAAGAGTCACCCAGTTGCTACCAGTGGCTCTGCTTTGGGTCGTATTATGGTGTGGTTTTAGGAGTGTGCAAAGGCAGTTTCTGTCAAGGGGCACTAAAGCGTAGGATGTGTTCTGACTGCTAATGGGCATGCTGTCCTCATGACCAAAATAGCTGTATCTTTGAAATATGTGTTCTGCAGCTGGCTGGTCCTCAGCTTTACTCTGAAGAGCTGCTCCTGTCACACCACAGTTTCTATGAAGTGACTCTTACATTTACTGTATTAAAGGTACATTTGTGTTTCAGTTTCATCTACTGAAAGAATTGTTGTGTTCCTGTTTTGGTAAGATAATTTGCGGAAACCTTGGATTAGTAGTCTGAAGATCAAAAGCTTAAAAATTAATACACAGATCTATATTGCTAAAGTATCAAATTTTATCATTTGTCCATTTATATAAGCACTGTGTGCTTTTAACTGAAAGCATCTGATCTACAGTATTAAGGAACCGTATTTAAGACTAAGGGACTTGCTGTATGTTTTCTAATACAGATGAGAAAAATAAGAAAGGAATTTTGTCTGGTAGAAGTAATCTCTACAAAAAAGAACACCACAGGGAAAATACAAAAATGCTTCTAGGAATGAGGCTGTAAAGTTGACATTTTGTGTGAATTCAGCCTCATCATGCCATGTATCATTTGCAGTGTTCTTAATTAGGGAAGAATGGGGATTTTCCAAGCCTTTAGGAGGATGTTTTAAAGCTGCAGCAGCAGTTGTAACCTTTCAGTTCCTATGAGTTCAGCAAAAGACGGCTGATTAATGTCACATCTTAAACTGTGTCAACTGGGCTGTTCACTCCTTTTTTAGTAAACATCCTGTTGTCAGTGCAGCTCAGTGTGCCAGCATGAAATATCCTAGTGTTTAACTGGCTACTTGAATTAGGAAGAGTATGTATCTCTGTTTACTAGTATAAAATTAAATGGAAATTTTCTTTATTTTCATTCATGCTAGTGACTAGCATGAATGAATAAATCAAGAGCACCCACAAAATAGTGTTCCTGACATTTGTTTGAAGCTTCTCAAAGGATGTGAGAGATATTATTTTTTTTATTTGGCACATTCAGATATTAGAGAGATCTCGAAGTGTGTAGGAAACATTTTTATAGAAAACTTTTTATAGAAAGCTGCTGTTAATTCACTCTTTAAAAAAGTTTTTATAGCTTTGAATTAATGTTTTACTTTTCTGCTTTATCAGTTGAAAATAAATGATGGCAGTTTTTAAGAAGAGAGAGGGATAGGAAGAACAGGACTGATAAAAACATGATAGCAAAAACAGTGGGACTGCAAGAAGCACCCTTGGCATAAAAGGAGAGCTGTAAGCACACACACTTTCATAAGAATGAGAAAATTCCACTTGGAAAATATACAGAAACCCTTACAGGGAAGAATGGGGTGAAGTAAGAAATAGGATTGCAGCAAAGTGGAAAGGAGGATTTGGAGGACACACTGAGAGCTTTCCGCTGGAGAAGGGTACAGCACTTATAAAAAACATCTGAAAAAAACAGAGGGTCCCATGTAAAGTTAATTTAGAAAGCTAAAAATCTTACGTAATAGACTGAACAAAAAGTATGTACTGAGCAATCCCTTTCTTTTCTATTCATTTCTATTCTATTCCCTTTATTCTTCTATTTCATCTTGTTACTAGAAGAAAATTCTGGAAGAGGGGAGAGATGGAAACAAGTCTTGATTTAAAAAGTAGCATTTGAAAATTTTGTGATTCTTTTGGTGATCACACATTTTAATATAACCCTGTTTTGCATTATGTTGGGAAAATCTGGACTTCAAGGAGTTGAAAAGAAAGAATCAATGCTGATGAAGATGTAAGGAGCTAAATAAATATTACTTAGAGGACTTCTCAAAGATGAAAAAAAAACCCACAACCCTATGAATGTGCTGACCCTGTCTTGGGAATTAAGTTAGATGGTACAATTTAAAGCTTTGTTCCAACATCTGACAGACACATTCTGCATGCTGATGCATAATATCTGAAGATTGTGTGCTTGAAAGAAAGCCTTTTCTGAGCTACATTCTATTTTTGTTAGAATAAAGCAGCTGCTTTTTTGGAGCAGAGATCTTCTCAAGTGTTCAATCTTCTCATTCAAGTTAAGAATTAACCAAATATTGTGAGCAAATTTTGTGTCTGCTTTCTTCCAAGCTGCTGAAGTGGACTAAAGCAAACTATTTTGACCATAAATAGTGCAAATGTGCAGCTTGACCCTAAGAGATGAAAGTAAGTTTGCTGTTGTGCTTTACTCCCAAGTTGCACTGCCTCAGGAATCCAAAAGCATGGAAAATTTGGAGCATTTTAAACATGTCTTGAAAAGAGCTACAGCTGGGTAAAACTTTCTTCTATAGAGAGACTATGAATGATCTGCCCCTGATCATTTCTGAAGGAATAAAACTCTGTTTAAGGAAGGAGACAACTGCAAGCCCAAATGTAGCGTTAGTAATGGAGCTGTTGTAGCTGCAGCACTGCCCTCCAGGAGTGATAGCAGATGACTTTGTGCATCTGTTGTTCAGAAAGTCTTGTTTTAAATGTTGAGTGTAAGGTGCCCGTGTAATTTTGTAAATATATTGAAGCCAGCAATTGCAATACCATCTAACATACATACAGCTACACAGTAAACATGTACCCAGAGTACCAGATAAATATTGCATAGACCCATAGCGTGTGAACTGCACATCACCTATGTGAGAGACAGCAGCAGCAAAATCAGAGTCCACCCTTACTGTGGCTCTAGATGCTTGTGGTCTGCTTGAGAATTTGTTTTTCAACTCCTGAGGTTTGGATTTGGGTTGTTGGGTGGGTTTTTTTTTTGGATAGTGGAAAAAAGGATTGGAGAGATCAGAACTATACCAGTCAGGCACAGGAAGAGTGAAATATCCTCATCCAGCTGTAATAAATTATTTGTGCACTATCATAATAAACTTTTTGAACTTAATAAAATAACTTCTATAAACTCCATGAAGTACAAAATGAGGACAAAAATAAATTTTCAGGCTGTAGTAGCTCCCTGTAACCTAATTCACAATATGAAAAAAATAGCAGAGCGATACATAGGCAGGAAGCAATGTGGACAAAAAAGGGAGAAAGTACTGAATTGCTCTTATATGCACTGATAATAGTAAAGTACAGCAGTCTTGCCAGTATATTAATATCTTGCAAAAGAATATTCATATAGGATCTGTTGCTCTGGTGCACCAGATAATTACCAAATTATGCAAGACAGAAGACATTTAACACACACACATGAAAAGATAGATACTGGGTTTTTCCCTTTAGTAAAGAAATTCGAAGAATTCCTGGTGATGGTATACATGTTCATACAGAATTTTTTGCCAATATTTTAAGCCGTACTGTATCTGTGATCAGGATCTTTAATCCATGATAGTAACAGAGAAGTTGTATTCCTTTTCCTGTACATACAGTATGAGTTTAGTGTTTTGAACAGCTATAATTAGAAATTTAATTCCCTTTTTTGTATTCTAATGTGGCTTTATTAATTACAGCATTTTAAGTGATGATTTTTAATACAGTTCAAAAATCCTGGGGTCAGAAAAGGCAGCTATTGAAAGGATAGCTGAAAGAATAACTTTTGAATGTTTTGAAATAGTGAATGGTGAGAAAGTAAAAGAGAAGTACAATAATCCAGGGGACTTTGATTGAGAAGGTGAAGAATTCAGTCCCAAGAGAGGTAGGATTAGTACACTGAATAATGGAAATGTGGAAAATATGTGAGCTAGAAAGGGCAAACTAATTGAGGTTCCAGAGGTCAGTGAATGATAATACCTTCAAACAGTAAAATCTTCTGTTTTCTGTTTCTATTTGCATATTTGATAAAGTTAGAAGAATAGATACAAAAAAACCAACATTTTGAGAATGGTCTATCGAGCTTTAAATAGATGTAAATATTTTTTCTATTTGAAAAAGGCATCCAGAGAAAACAGATGACCCTGTTTTCTTTCATAGTTTAATTAAACAGTTCCAGTAAAGTAGTTACAATAGTAGCATGCTTATTTTAAAACAATAGTTAAAGTGAGAATTCACCTTTTGCACTTGGAAAGTTGAGGAGATTTCAAAGATGCAAGTATACTTGGTCACTTTATTGGAAGATAAAGGGATAATAAATTGGAACAGGTGGATATTTATTGGAAACTTGTACCCTTAATAATTCTTTCATATTGCACAAGATATTTGAAGGAAGAAAGCAAAACTAGTATGAGGCTAAAGAATTTAATTTAATTTCTGTATTTGGAAAGCAGAGAATTATAAATTTTTGTTTCGTTTCTGTTTCTAAAAGAAGGCAGAGGTTTTAGAGATAGCTTAAGTTGTATTACTTGAACTGAGGTGGTTTCACAGTGAGCTGAGAAAGAGACCTTGTTGTGTGAACAGTGTATAAACACAGAAGTCATCATCCCCTTTTCCAGAGAGAAAAAACAGCCAAGGACATAACAACAGTGTTGCCTCTGTGACTGGCAGCATAGGAGGTTAGAACATGAATGTTAGAGGTTGCATTTGTAATTTCCTATCTTTGGAGAGGGCAGAAGAAGAGAGGAGATTGTCAGATGTTGAATAAAAGCAGCATGAAGAGAATGACAAAGGCATAATAAAAGAGGGAGGGAAATTTTACAACTGTGGAGCATGGCTTAAAAGTTTAAAGCCCATATTCTTGCTTCATTAACTAACACAGGGTAAAGTCTGAGGAAGGCAAAGTGATTGATCTTGCATGTGAGTAGATTGAGATAAACTGAACATTTCTCCCTGGGAATTTACTTTGGCCACCTGTGAACTGTGGAGAGCTACAGATATCTTGTCTGCAGCAGATTTTCCAAAATTCTTGCTCAGATGTTGCGAATACTTTCAAAGCATGCCCTGGGGTGTAAGAATAAGAACAGTAGGCGTGGCTGCTCTGCTGCTGGAGGGATGTTCTGTGCTCTGGGCTGGAGAGGCACCGTGTGTCTGACCCAGGAAGGCTTTTTCCGTGCAGCAGTGGAAATGACACTCTGTGAGGCTACGAGCACTTTAGCACTTCAATAAAAATGTGCTAATTTCATCCCATAGTGCTTCAGCTGTAAGAAGCTGTCTTCGTGTTTCAGAAAGGCCTTTTTTTCCCTCTCACTTTTGTAAGTCTAAAGGGGGACAAATATTTCTACTTTGTTACTGTTAGAAGTCTTTGTTAGTAACTTTGGCGTCCAATTCATTACTGCAGTCATGTTTTCACAGCCTGGTGTGAGAGATAAACCCTTTGCAAATGAAGACAGCATCCATTTTCTTTCTACCTCAGGCCACACAGAATTGATTGGGGTAATAAAATGACAGTACGGTGTAATATACTGACGGCTCTTTAATTTGAAAACTAGTTCCAGGCTGATTCAAAACTTGCTTAAAGCTAATTTATGACTTGTGTAATTCTCAACTGGACCAAGGTAAAGGATGATATATGAAAAAACGATGCAGAGTTAACATAATATATTCAAACCTGTCAGCTTGAAATTATCTGTCAAGGATTTGTTTCAATCCTTTTTTAGTTTTGTTCTAAAGAAGCAATAGCAGAAAGAGTAGTGGCTGTTGTGCTGGTGTGAACACTGTTTTAGGACACTGTTTTTCCATCATCAAGTTTCAAGTGGAAATTCTTGTGCTTTTTAAGGAAAGTATTTTATGCATAGTTTAAAAATATAAAACATATACATTGATTCTTCATTTTCTTTAAAATAAAAAGCAATGTCAGGCTTCTATTATGTTTAATCTGTAACATGGATTGATAAATACAGCATTTTGCTACTGTGCTCTTCACTATGTGCTTTGCCTGTATATGTATATACAGAGTACACATCTGTATATAGTTATCTGTGTCCTATTTACATATATCATGCATACCTGGATATGTGCCTCAGTCTTCAATTAAAGGCCTGGTTTTTGAAAAGCAAAATGTGAGAATAGTCAAATTCTTAAATTAAGCCACAACATCAGCATAGCACAAAACATAAATACCTCCCGTTGAAATCTATCAATTTCGTGTGGCTTGCAAATGAAATCCATATCTTTTCTGTATGCACTACTGATTTTTCAGCATACTGTGGCAGTGTTCCTTCTGCACAGAAAAGGACAATGCTAAAAGTTCAAACTCCTGTACAGTAGATGCAAAGCGCAAATGCACCAGTTGGTTTGAAGGGAAGAAGAAAACTGAATACTGCAAAAACTAGTAAGCAGATTCCATCCCAGGAGTAGAATATCTGATTTATTATTTATTTGTGTCAACATATCATCAAAATATGATTTTTTGCAGAAAAGAAATTGATTGAGCCCATGCAGTTGTAGTATCCTAAACTGCATGAACATTTACGTCACAGGAAAAGAGCCATAATTAAAAGCAGGGCTGTCTTTCTTGCATAGATGTAGCAGAATGTCTACACATTTCCTATTTCCTCTTCAAGGTTTTGTAAGTCCAAGAAGGTTCATGTTCTGAGGAGCTTTGATCCAAATCTGCATTTTTCAGGAAAAAAAGTATTACTGAGCATTTGGAATTCATTGGTTTATAATGCACTTATATTTTCACAAAGTATTTCTACATTTTGAGGAAGCTGGAAGTACCATTAAGCGGCTTTCCCCCATAATTTATTAATTATTACAACTAAATAGTGTCATCCATTATAAAGCTATGTATTGATCTGTCTGACTTGAAAATGCAGATTTGTGATTTTTCCTGTGTAGTTTGGAAAATGTAATAATACATTAATGAAGTGGGAAGGGCTTAAGCACCAGAAAAGACAGGTACCAAAATAGTCACTGTGTTAATTATATGTCCATAAACCACCACATCCATCACTGCTGCAGCTGAGGCTGACACATCAATGATAATGCCATTGTCATTGTTTCTGTCATGCAGGACCTTGGAAAAATAATAAAGTGACTTTAGGGCAGTAAATTTTAATTATTGTTGGAGTACATTTTTCCTTTTAACACCTCATTGTTAAAAATACTGATTCAGGTCAGTGGTACAGATTTTTTGCCTTTCCTTTACAAGTTTAAATGATGCTAATACTTTTTCAGGTTGTTTTACTTGCCAGAGTACAAGTAAAAGTACCAGGATTTCTAACCAGAACTGCTGCTTACTTGGCCACATACTCATAACACATCTGGAAGCAGCTCTGTAAAAGTTCTCATTCACACCTTGCAGCATTTTTATTGTGGTACCGTTCATGAAGAATCTCATTCCACTTACTGAACATGTCTGTTCTGAGAGCTGTATTTCACATGTTGCCAAACGAATTCAGAGCAGCGCAGATTGCCTGTGTTACATATTTAGATCACAGAAGTCTGGATTGGAAAGGACCCACAAGGATCATCAAGTGCAGCTCTTTAAGTGAATGGCCCATACTGGGATCAAACCCAGGACCTTGGCATTTTTAGCACCATGCTCTGACCAACTTCCCAACTTACAATGGGAAAAGAGATAATAAAACCAGTGCAATTGGAAAGGGAGGCATATTTGCTTGAATTGGTTTCTGAATAATAAAGTAAATTAGGTTTTCATCCATTTCTCTAAAAATAGCACTATTAAATTAGCCAGCTGGTTCTTAGGAGAAGGATGGCCAAGCTGCTGGAGAAGAAGATGCTCAAGATTTGATATGAAAAAGAATCCATGGGCCTGTTGAGACAAAGGAATGTAACAGGAATGTAAGCATACCAAATTGCAGTTGCTTAGATAATTTTTGAAAAACACTGTTTATTACTTTAAAAAAGCAAGTAACTGAAAGTGGTTACCACCATTATGTGGCCACAGGTAATAACAACATAACAAAAGCTTTTTTGGGCACAAAATTCAAGCAAAATTCAAGGAGAGAAATCACTGAGCCAACAGATTCAGACAAGTATATTATTTTCTTCCAGCAGATATGTTGGTTACTTTTGTATTTGTAAGAAGCACAGAAGATATTCTGGAAACATATTGAGCTGATAAATTGTATGGCATTGATTTAACTTTCTCAAGGAGAAAACAGTACTGTTCTATACTCAGAGTTAGCTCATGGATAATTGGGTCAACAAGAAGAAGTATTCTCATTGTCATAGTTCACTGGGGTCAAACTGAGATGACCTTTGATAGAGAGGGTGTTTGCCTGTACAAGTCCAAGGAAACCAGTCAGCTGTCAGGATGAACATGATGCAAAGTTCCTTTTGATGGCATATATAGCATGAGGAAAATGAGACTTTTATTATCAGAATGCTAGAAATGTTTTGTATTGCAGCTCACTAGGTTTGGCTGACAAACAAGATTCCAAGATACCTTATTTCTTCTTTTTTTCCACATATCCAGCATTATGTTCATAAAACAGCTCAGTGCAATGGCAGTTGGACTTGACTTTTAACATTTGATGGTATTCTTTAATCTTGACTAAAAGCTATTTTTTTCTAAAAGCTGTTTTTTCTCCTAAATGTCTTTCTCATACCAAACCTGAATTTTAAAATGACATGTCACAAATTGGTCCAGAATATCTAAGTCACAGAGAGGTGATGCAATGAGAAAGGTGTAAATAATCTTTATTAGAAATATTTGAGCTCAGAAGGTATTTTTTCCACTTTATAGTCTTTGAGAACTTACTCCATGTGTTAATTCTTTTACAGTATCTGGTGTCACTAGATATGATTCTCTGTATGATCCAGTAATTGTTGCTGGACCAGTGCTCACTTTTTCCCTTTCCGTGCAATGGGCAAAACTTCAATTGCTGAATATTATCATTATGAAATTTTAATTTATTTTTTGCAGGTTGTTATGTTTGAAAACTTAGTAATGAGCTCACAGCTTGAGTTTCCAAAAGTATAATCTTGATTTCCTTGCAATTAGTGAATGTAGAAAGACAGTGATATATCAGGAGCACATGTTCTGCTTGCTAAGCGATGACATCTGAAATACCTTCTGTAATGAGCATTACAGCAAGCACAGCAGAGGTTGTACCGACTAACAGATTTTTTTCTCTGCATTAAAATGTCTCAGTCTATGCTGTTATCAAAACCTCTGTGTGAAGCAGCGAAGGTATTAAAGTGGTTGTTATTTTGAATGATTTAGTCATGATTATGTGGCAAAATCAAGGCAATTTGGAAAATACAATGGAAATTACTTAAGAAATTTTATTTATTTGACTGTAACGTTAAATCTAGTAAAAGGTAGCAAACTCTACTAACTTCTTTAACTTTACCTAGTTGTGTGCTATATTGGTTTGCAATGACTGGTAAAATATATTTGTTGGGGGTTGTTCTAGCATGGCTCCAGCTGTTTTGCAGAAGCATCCACCTGCCATAAGTGGGTGAAATGTAATATTCCCTTCCTTGCAGTTCAGGAGCAGGGGCAGGTATGGACAAAAAAACATGCTTATTCAGAACTTCGCAATTCTGAAATGCTGTAACTACTTATTAAGTCTTAAAATGCTCTAATGAAGAAAATATTATTATTATTCCAAGAGAAAATATATGACAGATATTTTTGACTCAGCAAAAGAAGTTGCCCAGGATAAAAAGAGTAGAGTTTCAGACCTCGATTAGTTTTTATTTCTCTCTCTGTGCTTAAAGCACGGTTCCTCTGAAAAGTCTCCTTTTCCTGGCGTGCCAGCCCAACACGCTGCTGAGGGGTCTGTTTGTGTCTGTTGCCCTCAGGACTCCGAGCCGTCAAATGAGGTGGTCTCAGAGGCCCCAGGTAACGTGGTACCCTCTACCTCAAGAAGTAGCTCTGAAGAGCTGGTATCGGTGGCACAGAAACGTCCAGAAGAGGTAGGACATTCTGTGTCTGTTTTTTTCCAAGAATAACTGTTGGGGAATATACATTTGCCTCTGTTTTTCATGCCAAGTGTTGTACTACTAATAACAGAGACTTTTTAAAGCTAGAGCTCAGTTTTATACTCCCGTATAAACAGCATACAAGACCAAGGTAAACCTCAGGACTATTATTAATGGTACCTACAAGTTTGTTCCATAGTATATGCTACTTTTTAAATACTGTTTCTTATTGTCAGTAATTAGGATTTTTTTTGTTGTTCCTATCTTTCACACCATGACAGTAACAGGAGCCCTGTTAGATTCTGGCTAAATTTATTCCACTGAAGAGTCAGAAACAGAATCTGTACATAGGTATGTAGGTAGATAAAAACTTCTATCTTCCTTCACAAAATTTAAATATGTCTGGCTTCTGGCTTGTGCGAAGGAAAGGCTCTTCCTGATCTTGGATCTTTCTTTGTTCTCTGGGTTTTGAAGAAATGATGTAGTCAGGTCATAAGTTGATCCTTCTTGTTGTTGTACGCAGAGGTGCTTGGAAGGCACTTCCGTAGGGTAGCCAATGACTTAAGGTGTTTTCTGTCCCTGCATCCCTGTCATAGTACACTGTAGCTGGAGGAGAGGTTGTGTGCAGAATTCAGACTCCTAACTTCATTTCATGGTGGCAGTCATCTTCCCAGAAAACTGTTATTATCCTTATATTAACCTTTCCTATAAGATGTAAGCCCTTCCTTTGTAGCAGCCTTAACACTTAATCGTGGCTTATTCAAACAGTTTAGTTGGTATTGTTACTGTTAAAAATACATCAAGTTCCAGGCAATATAAAGACTAGTTTTTGCTACTTTTTTTCTGAGATTTCTTTTGACTGTAATTTTCACAGCAAAGGAGAGTATGAAGTGCTAATCATAGGAAATACAATGCTGTTTCTTAATTTAGTACAGCCTTTAAATAAATACCTTTATTTCTCTGATAGTCTTTTCACTTTGTCTGAAGAAGAAGGAAGGTCCACAGTGTGAAGCCAGGAGAATTCTTAGGAGTGTTTCCTGGAATAAGACCAAGTAGATTCATATATTTTGGGATATCACTATGTACTCCAAGATAGGAAGTCAGGTTATCACATCTAAACAGTCCTGAGGAGAGAGTAGTACAAGCTTTGAGTAATACTTTTTTATGTATCCTTGAGTAGCAAAGGGACCTCTAGTCTGTGGAGGGACATGAGACCTGCCTCTTAATTCTCAGCTTTGTCAACTTACCTCACTCCACTGGAGAAATTAAAATTGAGAGCACAGATAATGATTAAAAATAAAAAGAGAGGAAAAGTGCGTAGAAAAAGGAATGAAACATGGTTAGTTAGTAAAAGGTGACTAAGAGGAAGATGGGTATGCAGTTTTTGCTGTTGTGGAATAAAAACAGCTCAGCTGTGGGAGAGAGGAAATTTCAGAGAATCAAAAGAGGGAAATGCACCTTTCAAATTTTACAAATAGTTCAGTAGTAGTTCCTATTGAAGCTATTTTCCTGCATGTGGGTCATGTGTTTTATAAGGGAATGAGACTTTCTCCAACCATATTTATTGCAGTTTGTATAAAAGAAAGAGAGGTGGGTTAGAAAGAGTTTTGTGGTTGGATTTGCAGGGAACCTTGAGAGGGGAGCACCAGTATGCTGAATTTCCAAATTCAGAACCCACCATGAAACAACCCATCTAAGTTGGGTAAGTCAGCATGATAAACAAACATTTGTGAATTACACCCTAAAAAAACAGGTCCAAAAAGTGTTTGCATAGTGTGACTTCAACTAATGCCTTTTTTATTTTTAATTTTGTTTGAAGTCTTCTGGTGCATCTTTTAGTTTAATGAGTTAATATTTGGAATAGACTACTGACTGGTGTATTATTTGTGTAATTTATGTCTCATCAGAATTCAAATCATCAGTATTGGTGAGCATTATTAAATAAAAGCTCAAATACAGCTGTGGAAAAGAAGTACAAGGAAAGAGTAAAGAAGGCAAGGTGGCTAACAGCAAAGGGTTTCAGGAAGGTGTAGAAAATTTGAGAAGGTTGTGAAAAGTGGTGTCTAGAAAGAGTCTTGGACTTGTAAATGTGAGGACACACAACTTCTAGAAGAGGAAAGTATGGAAAATCCCATGAGCTGCCACATTAATTTGAATAAAGCACTATTTTTTTTCCTGCTTACAGTTTGTTTTCCTCTTAGACAGGACAGTCTGAATTTAATACTCAGTTTCTTGTGTCATCAGTAGGATGATATTTGTGGGATTCAATTTGATCACTCAAATGAGATTTTGTTTTTCTTGTCTAGTCATTCCTCCTAATAGAAATGATGGCCAAATATTGAGTTGTCCTCAACAGGAAGGCAGAATGGCATCCACTCCTCTTACTGCTGCCCTCCTTCCCAGTCACTTATGATGCTATAGAATTAGATTTAACTCTCTGTTGGATCAGGACAGTGCCCAGCTCTGGGGCATAGGGCAAAAGCCACTGCAGAAATAATTAGTGTGTTGAGTGTTTAGTTCTAGAATTTAGATCTGAATTTAACAATCACCTGTTAGTGATTCAGGAAAGTGTGTGTATTCATCAGTGTATTTCACATGCAGAAACCTGTTGTGTTATAAAGTAACTGAACTGACTTTAGAGAGATTTTTTATTGTCTCTTTCCAAAAGTTGTGCAAGCCTCTATAAAATTGAAGTTGTATAGATTTGAATGCTTGAATAATTTTAGTGTCCATCCTAAAATAATGACGTGATTGATAACTTAATGTTGTATGTATTTCTTGGGTTTTTTTAAGAATTTAAATTGAAAACTGGCATTGAAAGAAGAATTCAGTGCATTTGAAAGGGGATGGATGTGTATCATCCTAATTTCAGTGTAATTTTGTTAGACCTTCCAAGCAGTTTATATAGTTTCAGCAGTTTTCCTCCAATAATAATGCTTAAGATAGGACTTCTTCCTATCCTGCAAGTTCCTGAAAGACTTTCAAAATTCAGAAATCCGACATTGTTACGTTTGTATGCCCTTTTTTCTCTGATATTTCACATTCTTTACCATGGTGGATGAAAGTAAATTCTCTGGATGTTGGGATTATTTAAGATGCAGAGCTTTTCAAATGTTCCAAGTGTACAAATACACTTGCTTGAATAACATTGCAATTGTTCATTAAAGTTGAAAGGCTGGTGAATCAGCTTTCATGACCCTTATTCTGTTTTTTGTGGTCAGCTTCATTTTGCAGCAGGCAGTTGCAGCATATTTGGTACATATATTTAAGCAGGTTTTTGATGGATATACGGAGATGCTGAAGAAAGTGAAGATTTGTTGCTGGAGTAGTTTTTACTTTGCCTTTTTCATGTGTCTCAAGAGCAAGATGGGTGGGCTTTGTCTTGATACCATTTATCATAAGCAACGCATTAATCCATGGGGAATGATGGTGTCAGTGGTTTGTTATCTAAGTAAGAAAATACTGGTTTTGACAGTTCCCTTAAATGTGAGTCTCATAAGAGGCATATTCTCTTGCTTAATTAGAAGTAAAATAGAAGTACATGAGTTATGTGTATTAATTTCCTTTGCCAATCCTGTGGCAAATTAATTAATCATGTTTTAATAGTGTAAGCCTAGAGGCAAACAGAGCTGATCTTTTTAAGTGCCTGCATTGCCAGAACACCACAGATACAGAGAAAAAGCTGTGCTATCCTTTCTCTTGGATAGAAAAAGGAATGCAACAACCAGCAAACCCTTACTTTCGCCTACAAAAAAAAAGCACATATAAAGCAAGGAGCACTTTAGGGTAAAATATAAATAATGTGTTCATAGCATGTGATCATGAATAGCTTATATGCCTGTGGTGCTTTTTGGGTGCTGTATTCAAAGTATAAAAGCTGTGGAAATCGTTGTGGTTCTTAGCTAAAGAAGGATTAACATAGGTACCAGCTGACCTGTTTCTGAACTACTAGACATTCAGTGCTTGCATTTATCTGGATAGAGCACATTAGAGAGACCATAAGTAATGTACAGTAAGGTCTAGGGATGTTTTTGACAGAAGAAGATGTGTCACACACTTAAGTCATCTGCCATTAGTTGTAAAGAAGGTACAAGCATCCTAAAAAAGATCGTAGAATTCAGTTTCAACTGCATTATTTCCTATACAAGCAAAGGAAATGTCGCTTGATTTCTGTTAATACAATTGGCAGCTGATATTGTCTTTTGTTTCTTGATTTATCCTTGTTCCTTGATCGTGGGATAAAACCTTTTCCAAGAAGTCCCTTTGGCATTTCAAGTTAGGACAAAAGGAAAATTTCTTTTTAAACTCAAAGCTATAAATTTCAGCAGCAGTGTGTCCAGTCCATCCTTATGGTATTTTATTACACTGAGGTTTTTTACTTTTTAAACAAAGTATGATGTAACATGTTCTGAAATGATTGAATTGAAAGTAATTCCATGGGAAAGTTTGTGATAATGCTCATTGCTAATTTTTTCCATCTGCTATTATTAAACAATTAAATAACTGAATTTCCGTCACTGACATAATTAATTTCAGAAGATAATCATTATGAAGAATAAGACCCATCAAGAAGTAGAGAGACAATTTGCACTCTTAGGGAGCACAAGAATATATTAGATAAAATATATTTGTATATCTATCTGTATGTATAAATGCACAGCTCTTATGCTTGCACATGTGAAAAGCCTGTGCATAAGTTTCATAGGCCTAACAATATATTCCCTCTATTCTGTGTAGCTGCTGACTTGAATGCATTTAATAGAAAATTTGTGTCAGACAATTGTTGCCATAAGTGCATTCTTTCTGATCCATTGCTAATTAAAAAATAATTTTAAAAAAGTAGAAAAAGTAGCAACTAACATAAGGTGAGTTGGACTCATATTTGGTCTAGAACACTAATTTTTTTTGTTTAACTTCTGAGGAACTTTCCCACTCAGAAAAAATAATTGTAAATGTCCATGCTGTATGGACCTATCAGTCTGTTTTCTGATGAAAAATCAGGAAGTGATAACTTACTAGTTATTTTGTATCATAGGTAAATAATCCCCCTTTATATAAGTAGTGATACTGGAATGTGATTCTGGAACAGAGGTTAATTTGTACCCTAAACCTGCTGCAATACTGAGATCTGCAAACAGACAAAACACCACAAAACAACCACCACAAACACTAAATGGCTTACTTCAAGAAAGAGAAGGAAACATACTGGATCTCTATGTCATCCATATCCTGGTAGACATAGGGTGGATCCCTCCAGTGCATTTTTTAGTACTTTTTTCTGATTTTAAAGCTTCTGAGCAGTGGCAATTTTCATACTTCTGGGGTCTTTTCCTTTACTCTCCTTTACAGTAAACATTCTCTAAGGTGTTTATTACATAATGTTTATTGCACTCCTCCTCTTTGTTTTTCTCTGAGTGACAGCAGAAGAGTTGCAGCAGATTACAGACTTGGAACTGAAATGCATTTCAAATATTTTCTGGACCTAAGATTCACTGTAGAAAAGACTGATATTTGGTTCCTTGTGGACTTACTTATGGGTGATTTGGCCCATCATCCAACTCTTTTTGCCAGAGTGTGTCTTCCAGTCATCAGATTCATTTATCAAAACAGGGGAGTTGAGTCACCTTTTCAGATCATTTGGCACTCAAGAGATTTGTTTGATTTTACTTTTCATGCTTCTACAAGTAATTATTATTATTACTGTAGTTCCCATTAATATTTCAGAACAAAAGTGGTAAGCCACATGCCTAAAGAGCCTTAGAGTCTAACTGTGTTAAAAGTGAATTAATAATGAACTGAGAAAAGGAACATAATACCTTTGACTACTGAAGTGGTTCCTCCGTAAAATAAACTGGGAAATACAGTTAAGCATATAAATGCTCTGGAGTTAGGAATTCATATTTTCTGTCTAATCTCTTCACGTGACTGTTTTATGTAATCTTCTTAATAACTAAATATAAAGGTCGCAAGATGGCTGGAAAATGCTGTCATGCAGTTCTGCTTTTGAAGTCAAAATTTATTTATGTGTATTTCAGCTGTAAATGGCCTTATGAAATGAGGGTTCCTCTTAGAAGAATATTATTAATTTAAAAAATGAATTAGATCTGTTCAAAATTTCCACAAATCCAAGACATTTTTCTTTATTTAACCTTTTCACAGTCTCTGCCCTTCTTTAAAGTACATTCAGTCCTATATCATCTGTTACTCAGGAAGGTATTTAATACATGACTGGGCATCATTTGCATTATACAAGAAGATTAACTTTACAAGCTCTGCTATTAATCTGAGTAGCTCTACATATTGACCTATGAAAGAACATAATTAAGTTAGCTTAATTAAGTTAGTTAATTGTTACACTCTGATGAACTTACTATTGAGAGGAAATTAAAGGCAAATAGAAAATGGCATTCATTGGTTTGAAATCATATTTTAAAGGGTTTCACAAAGATACTTTATATATAGATGATGAAAATACCTATTGTGTAATAAGCAAAGCAGATACGGTTAAAATCTCTGCAGTTTTCTCCTTTATTGCTTGACATTCATCCATATTTCTAAAATAAATTTTAAAAGCATGCTAAAAATGTAAAATATAACTGTTGTGAGGCTTTTTCCCCTAATACCCAAAAATTGAATTCAGAAATCTTGCCTACACATGGACTACATAGAAAAGCACACCATCAAATTTCATTAAGTGTTATAATCTGATACCAAAGGCTCCTCTGGGGTAGAGGAAAGGATTGAAACACCCCTCAGGACAGCAAGCAATATCCTGTCATGTGTACATGTGTACATACTCACACATCAGTATAAGAGTGTCTTTCTCATGCAGTGATAGGGGGGAAAGGAGAGACACTCCTGGAATTTACCCTGTCAGCTGCATTTCTGTTGTCAGGAGTGCCTGCAAGTTCACTGCAGGAAAACATTCAGGGTTTCAGCACAGATCCTGTGCGTGGATAGACCCTCCACATGACTCCAACATCTGGGATGCATTCATCAGTCTTGATAAGCACTGATAGGTACCCTGGAGATCATCAATTCCAAGTAGCTGCAATTAATAAACAGTAAGAAAAAATGGCCAAACATGCAAAAATGTGCTACAGTAAATGCTGCCAAATGAGCAGTTTATTAGTCTGTGAGATTCATTAATATTACCGTGGCTTTAGTTTGAAATTCTTTTCTGTGAACGATTATTAGTTCTCTGTTTCTTCTTTTTTTAATTTGTCAGATCTATTTTCTGGATGACATTCTCAAAGATTTAGGATTTCTACTTTCTTTCTGTTGTAAAAATTATTATTTTAACTCAAGTGAAAACAGTATTTTCCCTGAGGTATTATTCATTGGCATTTCGTGATCACATGAAAGAGTCATTGATCTGTGGATATATTCTCTGGAAAAATAGCAGCATTGAAAGCAGGAAGGCAGTGGCATTTAGGATCACTTGTGTACAAATTTGTATTCATATTCTGAAGAGAGATAAGTTGGAATTGCATTCCTACAAAGAGGAAAAAAGTCTTTCCTTAAATAATGCTTGATTTTTTTTTATTTAGGAAAAGAAATCTAAAACAATTTTTAAAATTTATAGTGTAGGAAGAAGCAATTAAATTATAGCTGCTGTATATTTTATGAGACACGTTGTTTTTCTTTAACACCTTGCTACAAAAAAAATTAATTTTTGTAAATTCAGTTTGAAATGAGTATGTTGTTATATTCGTCCCCTTTAAAATGTTATGGAGCATTAAACAACTTGTTACATTCTAAGAGGAAAGAACAGCTTTGTTTTCAGCTTCAATGACATGCTTTCAGTCTTTCTTTTTTTTTTTTTTTAATAGAGCAAGAGAGTGCAAAATTGATTGGAAAATTATAATAAGGTGAACTTTAGGTGGGAAAATAGCAAGAAGTTCAAGTTGAGGGCAGCTTCCCACCTGCTGGGAATTTTGATGTTTGTACTGATGCCCATGAGCTTCAGTGTACCTGTGTGCACTATGTGGTCAGCTTTGACTGTGTTGCTTTGAGATATCCATGATGTGGCATGGTGCAATATCATGGAAGCCACTGTTGTCATTTCCTGTGTGATACACACTGGAAGTTCTTTCCTGGAGGAAAGTAAGTGTAGCTACTTTCTTCAATGTATTATGGGCACATTCTTAATGTGTTTTTGTTTCTTTCCTGAGGGATTTGTTGTTTTCTCTTTTACCTGTAATATTTCAGCGAAAAATTAAGCTAATACATTCTTTGGTCTTTGCATGCAGTGTAAATATTTGGGCTCACACTGCACTACATGAACAAAGCAGTGATACTTTTTGTAGAAGATACATAATATCAGAAATTTCCTATTTTAATATGATAGGTTGAAAATATCATCAGAAGCTTTTTAAGTTATTGCAGACTAGATCTGAGATAATGAAGCTTTAACAGAGTCAAATATTCCAATGTCATCCTTAAGGTAGTGAAGATAAGCAGAGGTCAGTCAGTAGTCATTAATAACGTAGGTTATATAGATTTTCCCTACCCAGTTGCTTCAGGGTTATCTCTAAACTGCAGTGCAATCCCAATAGTGTCCCAATGCTGCTTTGCCAAACTATTGTTACTTTACATTTCTCTCACTGTTAAATGGAATATTTAGACACTGAAGAGTTTATATTGCCTAAATATTTCAGCACAGTAGGATCAGTGATTTGTGATTTGTTAGAGTATGTCTTTTTGCTATTAGTGTGCATTTTTGTGATAGTCATATATATACTAATTTACTTGAATTAACAGTATTTTAAAACTAAATTTATATTAACTTTAAGCATATATTTTTCTGAAGACTATCAAGTAGGTTAACACACACTATTTTCTTTAATAGCTGTCGTTGACCTCTTAAATCCATCTTAAGTGAACAATTTTCCTATAATTATTTTTTAACTTTTCGGTATTGCTATGTAGCTATCATAGTCTCCCAAAACCTCCAGATGACCTGGAATACCCAGAACTACATATTTTATGCTGTAGTTACGGTCTTTGTTTTGCTTAGAAACTGAAAGTGTTCCTGAAAACAGTTAAATTCAGAGAGACCTACATGTGATGAGGAGTGGTATCTTTGGAAAACTGGTTTTCCATTATCCAGTCCTAGGATGTTTTACTCTGGTAAGATTTGTGTTTAAATGATTGGAATCGTCACAAAATAGCAGATACCTCCTGTCAGTTACTTCTGTGTCCTCCCATAATGACTGCTTTGTATTATTCTGTAGTTCTGCATTTGCACAGTAAAGATGGAGATATTCCTACTGCATGACTTAGCTGGCTAAAGCTATTTGCCTAAAATTCCATAGATTCTGCCAGCGTTTACTTAGGAAGATACAAGGAAGAACTTCTCAGGGCACCTGGAAGAGGCTTTCACCTAGGGGGATGGCTGAGATGGGGTCAGGAGATGCTCTGGACTTCAGGGGCCACCAGACCAAGTCCACACTGCTGCTGAAAGGGCAGTCTCTGTTCACAGACTGCCTGCTGCTCTTGTTGGACCAGCAGATGGATGAGCTGGGTCAGTGGGCTGCTCTGGCAGGCCGTGGAGAGTTATCCATGGGGATGAAGGACATGCATAGCCGTGGACATGAGCTCCCTCTTCAGTGTCAGCATGCAGTTCAGTGGGCCAGGGCTGACACTGAGATTGCATTATCCTTTGGGTGCTCTGGAAAAAAAAATTAAAATAATCTTCAAAATACTCAGTAGTGTTTCTGAATTTACTGAATTAGCCAGTTCTTCTGTGCTTATCCATTCAAAAGGAGCACTTTTTCCCATTTTATAGTCATATTCTCAGTTTACCCTTCAAGAGTCTGCTTCTCATATTTGGGTTGTTTAGGAGATTGACTAAAATTGAGAGCTAATGTTGTAACTACTGACAGTCCTGCTTGTTTCTGCAAATTAGCACCAACTTTTGCCTGTAAGGTGATTAGTTGCACAAAATTTAGACTCCTATTTGGTAACAAGAACCACAAGGACTGGAACTGACAAAGAGGTGGTATGTCTGCTTGTATCCTTGGGAAGTTTTTTTGTGATAGTTATCAGGAGAAATCTTTTCAGACTATTAGAGGATGAAGGCATATGCACACTTTGCTTGTTGGACAACTACCAGTGTTGATTTGGATTCATCAAAGTACCATGTGTGTCCTGCTCAACAGCCCAATGCAATGGTACAGGCTGGGTGCAGAGAGGCTGGAAAACTGCCCAGCAAAAAGAGTCTCAGAGTGCTGGTGACAGCAGTTGAACATGAGCCAACAGAGTGCCCAGGTGGGCAAGAAGGCCAGTGACATTCTGGATTGTAGCAGGGTTACTGTGGCCAGCAGGACCAGGAGAGTGACCATCCCCCTGTACTTGACACTGGTGAGGCCACCCCTCGAATCCTGTGTCCAGTTTTGGGCCTTTCACTACAAGAAGGACACTGAGGTGCTGGAGTGTGTCCAGAGAAGGCAGTGGAATTGAGAAGGGTCTGGAGCACATGTCTTCTGAGGAGCAGCAAAGGAGTTGGGGGTGTTTAATCTGGAGAAAAGGAAGCTTGGGGGGACCTTAACACTCTTTGCAACAACCTGGAAGGAGGCTGCACTGAGGTGGGGGTCAGTCTCTTCTCCCAGATAGCAAGACCAGAAGTGGCCTCAAGTTGTGCCAGGGGAGGTTTAGATAGGATGTTAGGAAAAAAATCTATTGAAAGAAGTGCTCGTCAGGGTAATAGTTGAGTCACCATCCCTGGAGATACTTAAAAGACTTGTAGTTTGTGCATTTAGGGACATGGTTTACTGGTGGACTTGGCATTGGCAGGGTATGGTTTGGCTTAGGGATCTTAGAGATCTTTTCCACTTTAACAATTCCATGATTCAGAGTTCAAATATAGGATTCTAACCTGAGAATTCTATCTGAAAGCAGAAAAAATTCAAGTGGTAACTTCTAAGCTTTGGAAGAGTTATAATCAAAATTCCAAAATGAGCTGCCAGTGGAAAGAGTTGCCTTAAATCTGTATGACCCACAATAGAATCATTCCCTGTGTGTTATCCAGTTCTTTGGTTGTACTTTACTACACTTCTCCCCAGATTTTCAGTAGACTTTTTGTCTACTGCCTATAGGTATTAGCTATTGGTAAACTCAGTTATTCCAAAATTGGTAACATAGGGTCATATGGGTATCATGAAAATAAATGTCCAGAGCATAAACACAGGCCTTTAGAAAATACCCTTTATAGAAGTGCAAAAAATTAGTCCAAACAGAGGTGTAGTTGTTCTAATATATCTCTGAATCCAGGAGATACAATGCTCAAAATGGAAGACAAGATACTAAGTGCATGAAGAAAGAGAGCATGAAGAAAGGAGCAAGGATATTTAAAGCATTTAGATGGTTTTTTTAATTCTCATTTTCTGACAGTCTTTATTTATATATTTAGCTCTGGGAAAAAAATCTCAGTAAGTCAGCATTTAAAAATGGATTCACCCACAGAATATAGTTTGTGTGCATACATGCATGCTGTGCAAACTTTTAGATTTTTTTTCTGCAAAATGTTGCTTGTTTTAACAGTCTCTTTGTAGTTTCAAGGGTGATATTTGAAATGAGAATCGAGGCAAAGATGATGGTTTTATTCAGTGTGTAGATAATCCTAGAGTCACCATTTTTCATATTGTAGCCTGATAAGCAGCAGAGTAAAAATAACCCAATTTTGAAGTCATGGTGTTACTTGAGAAAGCTTTTAGTATCTGCAGAGGCACCAAGATATTCAAAAAGGTGAAGCACATTAAAACCTTACCAAAAAATAAATCTAATCCCTGTTACTGTGGGAAAGATGAAGTTGAGGAAACTTCCTTTTGCACCACAAGTATGACTCCAAGATCTCTCTTATGCCACAGAGTGAAATACACTTGATCCCTCCACCCCTGCCTCAAGTTCTCATGGAAAAGCACTAAAAACTCTTAGAAAATTTGAAATCAACATTTATTTCAATTACTTTATCTAAGACCAAAAGGTGGAAGAGCTTGGTGTGTTCTTTAAAATACTATTCCTAATGCCTATGTTTTCTAAATTCTTGATATGATAATAAGTGTTTCATGTGAATTTTCTCTATCTCTAAAATACTTGTGTATAATAGTAATTAATTTTGCAAACTAATATGGGTAAATTTGGTATGTTCATGCCTTCATCTTGCAGTCTCCTCTGGGGCCATTGTATATGGCAAGAAACTGGACTAGAGAAATTTTACTGCTATCTATTGTAGCTCCTTATTTCTTTGTGCCAATGCCCATGTGTTGTGATGAAGCCAAGAAAAAGTGCCAAAACCTGAACTTTTTAGATCATTATTGCAGAAGTGCTGTGGTTCCAGCTTGTAATTTTTTTTTTTCAGCTAAGTTAGCATCTATGAATTGTGATTTCTAGTTCACTGTTTAATACAAACATAGCACTTTGAGAAAATGTCTTAGCCAATTTTCCAGAGTATTATAACTTTGGAACTTCCTCATTTTTTATTTACTGAACTAATGCTACTTTATTTTCATTTAAATCAATATGTATTGAATTTAATAAGCACAGGGTTTCAGTGTTATGGTATGTGAATTTCCCATAACACAAATTAGAAAATAATTCTGTGCAATTAAATATTATATTTTTCTTGTGGCAACCTTACCCTAAGAACTTGTAATTTGGGATATTTGTTTTTAGCTCCATAATTTGCATCATGAATGGGTTTCAGTGTTGCAGTCAGGGCTGTATGGTTAAAATCACTGAATTAAAAAAAAAAAAAGAAAGAAAAAGAAAAGAAAATAATTACCTCAAAGAGCTTTCATTTCTAGTATAAAACCAGATATTGTGGATTTAAAAAAAATTAAATAATGTTATTTTAGTTCTTCCTACTGCATTTTGGCTAGACTTTCTCCACAATAGGAGAAATCTTTT